>JAGFBZ010001773.1:607500-1116626 GCA_018398805.1 Hirundichthys speculiger
TGTTTTGTTTTTCAGAGGAGGTATCAGAATGTTAAAAATTCAGGTTTAAGAGGAAACTAATTTACCAAAGCCTTGTCAGTGAATTCTTCTGCCCCAGCTGGTAAATTTTATCAGATGTAGTCCATTGACTCATTTTTGCTTTGTAGTTTACTGCTATCACATGGCGTGAAATATAGGGTAGGTTTCTAGAATGTATAAAGTCTTTGCTAATTATTTTTATGATGCAATGTAATTAGGGTGTCTTTACCTCTTGGAATGATTGTATACACCCCTCATTCATTTATCCATTGTAACATTAAGTTGTTACTGATGGGATTTTATATTTGATTCAAACAGTCATTTTGAATCTTTCATCCCTTTTCTTGTCAAGTTCTTTTTTGTGTGTTGGGTTGCAGAAAGGAGGGTTTGGACCTTGTATGTCCAGCAGGTGGCAACAACAGCCTGCTGTTTCTACCCCAAAGACCCTCCATAGGAAGCATGTAAACATAATGGAAACATACCTCTTTCGCCTTGAGATTATGATGTGGGAAAACATTTTATTTCAGGATAACTAGGCATTACAAGTTGTTTCAAACACGCTGCGTTTCATAATATACCATGCACCCAAGCCTTCTGGGATTGTTAGCCATGTCATATTAGAGCTAATAATTATTAGTGTGTCAAATTAGTGAGTCATTGTTACAGTGAGTGTACTTTCACATCATGAGGGAAGGGAGGGGGGTCATCTGGCTGCTGAATATTGGTGCTGTTCAAACATTTGTTTTATGACTCCCTCCATCCATTGATAATTAATTGTTTAGTTTCTCATCCCTGGATGATGGCGTGACTCTTTTCAGAGGTTGTTTGCTCACAGCAATTAAGTTCATCAGTGCTCATCCTCTTTCCTCCTCCCACTCTGTGCAACCCCCCCACCAGCCCCTTTTTTTCTCCTCTCTGTTTCTCTGTGCTAAATGCAGATTAGCAGCGTCACAATCACATCCAGAATGAGAGTAAACTCCTCATTATGCCGTGTGACCCTCTGCCGCATGAATAATTCAGGGATGCAGCGTTAGTGGCTGGCTGTTATTAGCATTCCGGATGGCGAGGAAAGAGAGATGGGGAGGGAGAGGGCGGGAGGCTCATATCACTGACAGGGCTGACTCAGGGGGATCAACACTGGATTGAGACACACATCACACACACATCATCACACGGCACAGGAGATCAGTGGAGGTGCCTCTCCACTCACACACCCTGCTGTCTGTGTACATCTTACACACCCCTGCTGCTGCTGTGCAGCTCAATCTGCTTACTGGGAAGAAAACAACAAAGGCCTCTCTCACTGAGTACACGCTTAACACTCCGGCTCCTGGGTTTGTGTGTGTGATAGATTCTGTTCTGTAAACACACTTGACTCAAACCCCCTTTTTTTTTATATATATATTTTTAATAAATAACGAAGTAAATTGACGGTGCTAGAAACCTCCAGCGGAGTTATCCTGGCGTGTCATGAAGAGAAACACTCTTCCTTGTCTGGGGGGTGTGTTTGTGTGTAGTGACATGTAAGCATGCATGCAAGGACTGCATGTGCTTGCCATGGTGCCACTTCACTGGGTGAACTCATGCTTGACTGAGTGTGTAGCACATTTACTCCTAGAACCCCTCCTTCCACGCAAACAACCTTTTATTTCTCTGATCACTTATCTGTTGTTAAGGCTAAGTGCTGTACTACCGGACTTAAGCTTACGTTTTCTGATTACTTGGGTAGGCGGCAGCACATTAGACGGGACAGAAGCCATGGTCCTGCATTCATCAGATGACCTCGGAGCCAAAGAGAGGGCAGAGATTAATGACACTCAACTGGTAATTGAGACATCTGAAACATGTTCAGCTGTCAGCGGTGCTGCACTTGATATTTTATTGATAAACGTGAATCTAATAATTTAGGGTGCTTGCATAAATTTCATGTACTCATTGGAGCTGTACTTAGCTGTAAGAAATGTTGTTATAGACCTTGTTTATAATAATAAAATGAGGAAACTTTAAAAAAAAGAGAAAAAACACAGTTTTGTGGATGAAATAGGTAAACTTGTTGTAGAGGAGGGTGATTTTTCTTCTTTGAAAGCATGCGTGCTGCATTATGAGAGATGGCTGATGCAATCATAATTAAGGCTGGTCCCCGCTGGAGCTGCAGATGCCTGTCTTTTGTTGATCGCAGCTGCCAGCAGGTGGTGCCAGAAGGAAACATCACAAGTCAAGGGTGTGTGTGTGTGTGTGTGTGTAACAAACATAATCTATATCACTGTGCATGTGGCGCTTCCCCCTCCTCCTCCTCCTCCTCTTCCCTTCCTCTCCTCCCAACTCCCCCTTTTTAAAAAGCATTTTTATAATTAAAATGTGGGCGTCTCAGCCAGTACATACAGCATGTTCAGTACAGAAAAGCATGCTCGGGGCTATTTTTAGTCATCTTTGATCCCCCAGCAGCTACACAGGAGAAGCCGCTGATGGCAGCCCTTATATATGTAGGCTACTTGATATGCTATCTGTACTGATCATTTTGTTACACCTAGCCTATGCGGGTGTAGAGATGGGAGGTCTGGCTGGTGAGCGGCAACACTCCCCGTGTGTTTAAAGTTCACACTGGGCCATATGGTCCACACAGTAGGGGGTGTTGGTGGAATTATTCACACGGAGTGCTCTGAATCACCGAGATCCTGGTATCAACCTCCAAGATAAGGGGAATGTCTCAAAGGCTTTGTGCTCTGGCTTCATATCTCAATCCTCAAGAGAGCACCAGAAGCCCCATCCTTGCGTACACACTCCCCTCTTCCCACTCCTCTCCCTCAATGTGTCTCTCTTTCTCTCTTTCATAGCCACACACACTCACACACACACACACACTCCCACATAAACACAGTACAGTGTGACAAACAACGCCATCCTACAGCGTGAAGCCAAAAACCTGTGACATTTTAGAGGAAATAATATGAACTCATCCTCCATGACCAGATTTCACCCCCACCATCTAATCCTTGAGAGCAGCCTAATTAAGTACAAACAGCAGTCCTCAGCTAATGCCAACAAATGGGCTGTTGCTGCTGCTGGATCGGCTGATTATTAAAGGGATACACATTTGTTGTTTCTGCATTCAAATGCAATAACTCACCCATTATGACCATGTAATTGTGCAGTCATTAATTGTACATCCAATCTGTAATGCGGTTTGAAGTCTCTGCGTTTTTATTTTTTTCTTGTTACTCGAGGTGGATTTTCTCATCTGGATTTGCCCAAATGGATTGAGATACCCGAATGAAGGCGATATTGTAATGCTTTTGTTCAAATCAACATTCACCTCTCACTGTAGTCTATTTGAGGATGTTAAAGGAAGGGGAACAAGGCCTCTGTTGCTGTTTGAATCATGACTCATTTGTGTTCAGTACTTTCATTCTTTGCCATCTATTTCCATCCTGCCCTAATGTTTCAGAGATAAGAATGTCCCATTCATTCTGCGTTCCTCACTGGTTGCTACAAAGAGAGAGACTCTACAAGCATTGAATGAAAAGCACATCTATTTTTTGAGAGGGAGCGTGAGCATGGTAGAAGATAATTATTGATTTGAAATAAGAAAAGATAAGACTCAACCTTGAGCAGCCCAGTGGTAGCACACAGAACAGAATAACTAATGGGCCTGTCTTGTGTCAGGACAAGCTTTCACACTGAGACAAGCGTATCGATTTTAAATAGATAAACTGTGTAACCCTTTGTGAAGGGTTTGACAAACAATTTAATTGGGGGGAAAAACAACAATATTCCTCACCCTTTCCATCTCCTTTTCATCACGTCCCTGAGCGGTTTTTCCTCTGCCTGACCTATGGAAACAATTACTGTGCATCGGTCTTTGTACTGCCTCCAGACTACCAAAGAAGGCTGGTGTAGGGTGCACGCACTGATTAGGGATTCTAATCAATGGTGGAACTTGTCTCCACTCCAGATGCCCGTGTTGAAACTAGAATTACCAAAAGCCTTTTAGCTGCGTTACTCTGTCTCTGCCTGTGTCAGATAGAGAGGAGATGGATCTGCCTGTTTAAATGTACCTGTCTGCTATAGTTGAAGCACTGATAATTTACTGTTCCTGTACAACCCACCTCCTCCCCAATCCCCTAAGGACAACTGCAAAGAAGCCCCACTTCTCTCACTTCTTCTTTTGCCCTCCCCTGATTAGCAAAAGGGGACGCTTGATCATGTTTCCCTGGCTGTCTTCATGATTTGTAAGCCGTTTAAATGTGAACAAAGCAATTAAATAAGAACGGACTGCACCTAGGAGAATGGGTGCCACGGTGATCATTAACAATGAATTACCCTGGTGTGCACTCAAACACTCGGGAGGACTTTCAGGCAGGCCACTCTGGAGAATCCAGATCCAATCTAGCCATTGATTAACAGAGACTTGTTCTTCCTGTGAAATCACTCGACAGGGATTTTAGGGCACTCATCCGGTCTTATCGAGATAGGCTAACATCAAAGGCGAATGAAGAGGGATTGAGTAAATGGCTCGCCTTGCCCTCCATGTAAGAGACTAAGAGGAGCAAATCTTGAGTTATTGCCTCATGTAAATAGTCTACTTGCCTTTTCTTTTTTATGGGGAGTTGAAATAGGAACTCATGAGTCAGTTTGGGTAGAGAACACTCAAGGTCCTTTTGAAAGCTCTCAAATTTCCCTTGATGTGAAACAACGGTGGGGGTTCCATTCCCAGGAATGTAAACAACACAATGTTCCCAACTTGTGTGATCTACCCCGACAATTTGAATGTGTTAAGCTGAAGAGACGTAGTTGTTAAGGACTCTCATATCCCTTGACAACAGATATTGAATTCAGTAGCCTAATTAATCTAGTTTGAGTATGGTTTGATGCAGCTGAATGATAACTGCCATGATCAGACTCAAGTCGAAAAGTCTGAAATTGAAAAATAGCTTGAAGCCTTTATTTAAGAGTGGTATTAAACCAGAGTGCTACTGGCACCTCTAGTAGAGCATGTGTTACATAACACAGACTGACCATACAGTAATAGGTTGCATGGCATAGTTGGAATTGCTATTCCATTGAACAACAACAGCAGGTTTTAAAACCTGAGGTTAGTGGCTTAGGACATTTTGTTCAAGACAATTTCTTTTCCTCTGCTCCCTCTCATCACAGAAAGAGCCTAGACTGCAGTAGTTGGAAAAGGATTTTCTATCCCTAAATGGCAGTGGGGGCCGTTTACGGTGTCACTGGTGTGGGATCACATGATTTTTTTTGAGGGTTTAAAGGTCTCGAGGCAGATGCTCCTTTTCAGATGGGATTTTTTGAGGCTTCCATGAGCAGGGCCCCATGCTGTCTGCACTGAAAGGTGGAGCAAATACTTCTAGTGTGGAAAAAAAGAGAAAAAAAAGAAAAACAACAACGCTCAAATCCTCAGAAGCTGTGTGTCTATTTGAAATGGGTCTGGAGTCCCTCTACTGCCTTCATGTTATAAACACCCACAGTGCTCAGATTCTTCTTTTGTCAAGGAGTCATAACAGGTGTCTCAGGAAGGATATATATTTTTTTCCCGGCTAGCAAATTTTCCACTTGCATGGAAAGTTCTTTTTTTTTTTTTTTCTTTTTAAGGAACATTCTGCTCTGGGTAGACCCCTTGGCTTGAGACATGATATGCAGTCTTTCTTTGAAGAAGTTAAGGTTACTTTCACAGCTGCTCAAAATTCAACCATGCCCTGTTAAATCAGGTTGTGCTTAGGTATTGAAGTCCTCTTGCTCGCCCATGTTGGCAAGGCATGGTGCGCTCTGCATACGGATTGCTGCTGTCTGTGCCGAGTATATACAATAGATATCACACTTTTTCCAATAAACATTGAAATTCAAGTTTGCTCTTTCACAACAGGGAATCCTGAAAACATTTTTTAAGTCCTAAAATGCATTTGAACATAATGCGACCTGACACCCTTGGGATTGCACTCAGGCGGTTTCACAACAACTCTTTTCACTCTGTTTATTTAAGATTAAATTACACACAACACCAGTGGGAATGGAATGCCCCACCTTGTGCTATTTAACATACAATTTTAGCCCCACCGATTATAAATACACCTACAAGTGGATAGCCTTCAGTATACTTTTGAGGAAAAAGAAGAAGCCAAGCACCTCCTAATATAGCATATCACCACAACTGCAGTTGGGTCAATTGCCATAGCAGGGTGGACATGTTTATATAGTTTGCCCCTGGGAGGCTGTTTATGTGAAAGATGTGGAGAATGCACATTATTCATGTTCCCAGCCTCCGAGATGGAGCTTCTATCTTGCTGTGGGGCTCAGCTTTGCATCACGTTACGCCTAAGCATCTAAGCTATTGATGTTTGAAATGGCAGTATGATGGGAAAAAAATATAAAAAGGATAGAACGGCTTTTAGTATTTCTCTGTAGACCCAAGCGTGTTGCTGTGGTTTTTGCTTGAAAATTCAGCAATTGTTTACTCTCCATTCCCCAGTGTAAAGGTTTCTTCTTGACTCATTGTGTTTAGTCTGTTACAGACATTTCTAAACTTTTGCTGTATGGCTCAGACATCAAACATTCAATCGAAGGTGCTCCCTCCCAGAATAAGTTGCCTGTCCATTAGATCTTAGTACATGAGAAAACGGTAAGGTATACTTTACTAATAGTCCTGTAAACATATGCCAATTAATTACAAAGTAGTTGTTCATATCTGCTGAAGATGAAAAGGTTAACCTTGAAGGGAGCAGTTCATGTTCTCAGACTTTATTCACAGTCAGAAGACATGCAGATTAATTGGTGATGCTGAACTGGCAGCAGATGTGAATGTGTGTGTGGGTGGGTGTCTGTTTCACTGGATTAGTCCTGTAATAATCTCTCAACCTGTCCAGGGTGTATCCTGCCTCTTGCCCTGCGTGAGGATAAAGTGCATCAAACATTGCTGTTACTCACAGAGGAGTGTTGTGTGGGCCAGTTCATGAACATTGTAGACTTGGTGCAAACATCCACTTGGACTTAAGTGGAATTGAGGGTTATTATTAATGTTTGGTGGTCAAATGTCATGATCACCTTGACTTCACAGAAAAATTGTTTATAACCATGACTCAGGAATTGAATACATAAATTATGAGAATAAAAATAAGATGAATAATATAGTCTAATAGGTTAAAAATGTTTAAGCTCTGGCGTTTTATATCAGCTTCATTGTTGAGGATAAGGTTTGGCCCAAATATCTTATTATGACATATATATAAATATACAGGGACTAAACAACTTTTTAAAATGTATGTTTATATACAGTAAATAGATAAGCGTCTGGACAGATTTGGATGTAAATTGCAACCTGACGGGCAAATTCTTGTGCTTTCCTTCATTTCAGGTTTGAAGAAATCGTCAAGAGGAACAAAGTCGAATACCATGCTGGTGGTTCTACCCAGAACTCTGTGAAAATTGCTCAGGTTAGTCTTCTTAGGCTCGCTGCAGCGTATGAGAATTTGTTTTGAATATGCAGAGGCATGCTTGTAACCTTGGGCTTGTCAGGCTCGCAGCTCTGGGAATACAGAGCACAGCTCCGAAGCACATTGACACATGATAGTTTTAACTGTTGTTAATTCATCAAACCTGCCACGGAAAGAGAAAGGCAGGGGGGATTAATAATATTTACAGCGTTATCTAGTTGGCCTAATTTTCTGAGACATATCAAGCATCAATTAGAGAGAATTACATGTAGATGTAATTAACATGTCACAAGAAATTATATCAAACAAATGCTGATCTTCTCTCTGGCTGTTAGACAGATTTGAGCATTTAAAAGAAGCTGGTGATTGTCCAAATCTTAAATGACAATCTGAACTTTAGAAGCTTGTTCACTGAATCCTTCTTTAAAGTGACTGCAGCAAGTCTCTGAATTTGACATGCAGTGATTAGCTGCTGATAAGGCGTCAGTCTGCGCACAATAAACAAAGAAAAGGCACTCAACTGAAAAATAATTCTCTTCCAAGGAGGCGAAATGAGTGCAGAAGCTAATTGAGAGACCAGTGTTTGTGAATCCGGGAAGTCTTTCTTTTGTGTGGGTTTTTATTTTTCATGTACCAGTGTAGTGTGTAAAGTTTATATATATATGTACCCGTGCGCTTGTGTGTGTTTGTGTGTATTTAGTGAAAAATGGATAGCGAGCCAGGGAAAAGAAAACAGGCAGGCCCTCAGGCTGCCATCTCCATGCTTTAGAGACAGTAAACATCCTTTAAAAGGAGACACGGAGCTGTGCACCTCCATACAAACACTCTTTAATTATCAAGATCAGAAGCGTTTGCATAAAACTCAGTCACTTTCAGACATTAACTGTCAACTTCATTTTATTCTTTGGGCAACAGCTCATCCTTTTTTTAAACTCTGAGTGGTTTACGCAATTATATTTTAAACAATGCTGAGCTCACTTTTCTCCATGAGTCAATTACAAGCTTGAAAATGCATTGCTAAATTTTCAACATACTGTTTCCTCCTCTCTTGTCACAACTGTAGCCAGGATAATGGCTTATATTCAGTTTGGTTAAGATGTAGACATTGACAATGATTTTTCATGTTTTATTTAAGAGGACACTGTAGGAAGTGCCCCAAGCTGCAAATCAGCTCCCTTGTGAAATCAGATGAAGAAAGAGATTTTTATTGCTGGCCTTTGCTGGAGGAGCCGTCATGGCCTCAGTGCCCTGTGAGAAGCGTTCAGTCAACTAAATTGGTCTCATAATGGCATGGCAGGGCCCAGTCAAGTGTTATTCTACTCTATTTATTGGATATTTACCCCCTTCTGAGGGAAAATGTACAGCTGATTTTGAAATGCTCAAGATAACAAGTGTGTTTTCGTCCCACACCTCCAAGTCTCAGAGACAGTTTCTGTCAATATATACCTTAAAGCACTGACTCTTCCACATCACTTTTAGTTGATGGTGTTCTTTTATGAAAAATGTATTATGCATAACTGGCTCCCAGATTATCACATTGTAGCACCTGCAATATGTGAAATTTCAAACTCTGCTGTATTGTGGAAGCTGAACCTTCAAACAAGAATGATATGCACTGCAGCACTGAATCCACATCAAAGGGGCCCAGTGACTAAATGAGATGCTCAATCCAGGGAAGGTTTACTCAGGAGCACCATCACTGCTGGAGGAGGGAGAGAAATGTTCAGAAGCTTTGCACAGGAATCGCTGCACACGCCGGGAAAAACCCAGGGTGTGGGAGGATCAATGGTTGCCAAGAACTTGTACTTCCCTCCAAAAGCTAAGCTGTAATAGGTTAAATACTACAGCTTCATCCAAGTTAGGATTTCTGCTCTATCAAGAACAACCTAAACCTTGACTTTAGGAAGCTACAGAATCAATGGTAATTGGATTTAGTCAAATGAGAATTGACCAAGGAAGGAGCTTAGATGGATAAATGCTGTTTCCCTCTAACCACTGTTTCTGCCCTTATACTGAAGCAATATTTACTTGGTTACAACTTTTAACTTTTTCAGTTTTAAGATCACACATGACAAACTAAAGGCTCTAAATTAATATCTTAGCACATTTGTACTTCCCCAGCTGTGCACAAGAGGCACTGAATAAGCCTTAGATCTCGTTTGGGTCGAGTCAAGAAACTTGCAAGCAAATATGCAGAACTCTGTGGCTCTGGCTCTTTTGAAAAAAAAAAAAAAGTGTAATGATAGAAGGTTTGAGTTTGTTGCCTTTGCTCAGGCTCTAACAAACACCATGCCCTTAAGGGGCATCCAACATAAAGGCTTACTCGCTGGATGTTGCAGGGCTGTAAGGTAACGAAAACCAGCCCAGGGTTGCCTGCTCACATAGAGCTTCACACATCAAAGGGCTTTTGCTCAGATAGGACACGGTGGGGAAACAACAGTTCTTATTTTTTTTTTTTTCCTCACTTTTTTTTAGTTTCTAAAGTTGAAGGAAAAAAGGTGGCTTTTCTGAACATGTGATCCAGAATTTGGTTTTTCCAAGTGTCCACGGTGTTTATCCCAGGTGACAGAAATGGTGGGGGTAGTCACTTGGCTGGAGGGCTGTATCAACAAGCACAGTCAATTCATTTAGACAGAACATCAAAGTCCTCCAACAGCTCCTAAGGGCCCAGAGATTGAAGTCTGAGCAGACACAGACTCGTAGAGAGTTGCTCCTGCTATGAGGGGAGTAGATCCTACTCTGGCTGCCTCGTGTAAACCATGCACTCTCATTAGGCTCCCCACAAATCAACTCCATTGACATGTTGTATTTCTTTGCATTGCAAACAGGCTTTGTATCCAGTCACCGAATGGACAAATTGCTTTGTCTAAGTGCCTTAGCTGTAAATGTGTCGCAAAAAGTTTTGATAAATTATATTTTCTTTTTCTTATTTAGATTCTGCATCATGATGTCTGCATCATCAATTCAATATGATGGGTTAATTATTGTTTAGAGAGTGAAGGACTTTGAAAAATCTGCTGTCTCTGTCAGGGCTGTGACGCCTGTTTAACATTTCCTGAGACTTGGTCAGTTGTGGAACGGGTAAATGGGGTCCAACCTTGGTTGTTGGCTCTGAGCTCTTAATTGGAAACTCATGTGCGCCACACTGTTGAAAGTTGTATTTAAATAACAGAAAAATCCCACAGCACCACTTGACTTGGAGAGAGTTCCTCACCAGCTCATATTTTGCAAGGAGAATACTTAAACTGGTTTTGATGTCTCATTGAACGCAGTGACTTATTTCTTTGGGTGAAAATATTCCATGACCTCATGTTTGGCTTTTACTGCTCGTTTTGTTAAATAAATAAAGAATGGCAAGTTGCCTCCATTTGAAAGGGGCTAAATGAAGAAATGCCTACGTCTGGTACCACTTAGAGAAAAGAGGACAGTTGAGGGGAAAGAGTGGAGCTTTTGTGTTCAAACTATGTGATTGAACTTTCAGGAAGATATGTCTTTTTTTTTTTAAACCTAAAAAGAGGCTTCTATAATTTTTCTGTCACTTAATGTTTTTCCCCATGGTTAATGATCAGCATGGAAACAGATATTCTTTGTCTACTAAGGGACCTGGGGGGCTTTTAAAACATTCGATGCTGGTACACACTTTCTGGTATTTTCGATCAGATTAAGTGAGCTTGTACTTGCGTAGATCACAGCACAGCTGTGCAGAAATGAGTACGCTAATGACCGATTTAAACCCAAACCCTGGTGGGCTTTTGAGGTTCATGCCACAGAAATCAACCCTCTCAAGTATGTGCCTGTTGTTAAAACAAAACCCTCTTGTTTGTTTTAAGACGGGTTAATTGCAGAACCACTGCTGGCACCCACTCTGAGCCGTTTTATGGCACCAGGGTCTTGTCGTTTCCTTCCTATTATGAAGCAGTGAAAGGTCACAGTCTGTTAAGCTTCTCGTGGAAGATGCATGAATCCAAATGGATTTTTTTTTCTTTCTTTTTACTATCCGTCTCCACTCACTCCAGACATTCCAGGTGTGCAAGTATATACTTGAGGGGGGGTTGCTATTGTTTTCCACGGCACAAGCAGCGGAAGCAGCGAACGCCTCATTCACTTTGATGAGCGATGTGTTCATGCGTGGGCTTTAATGTCACCGGCCATGAGGCAGCTGTGAAGTTGCGGCTCGTGTCTGTGGTGCCATTTACTCAATGATGAAGTGAGGAGATCTCTGTTGGTTCTACATTCACCTCCCCTTTGCACAGTTGTATGCACACTATCTGAGCATGTATTCCTCACACCTTGACTGTATTGTGACTGTATGTCACAGCTAATACAAGCATTCATTAAATCTCAAGCTCTGTGATCACAGTGATAAAAGCAGACTGTGTGATTATGCAAGGTTTTATGATCAGAAGGCATTAAGAGTTGATGGCCCTGCCCTGCAGTGCCCATTTTCCTGTTTCATTAAATCTGACTTTCACAAAATTATTATTATTTTTTTTTATTTCAATTTTCCTCTCAGATGTAGATGAATTTGTTGCCCCAGCAAGAACTGACACATTTTGTTATATAGGTGACATATCAACATCCCTGTTGAAGTTAATTTGCCATCAAATTTGCAACTTAATTTAAGCTGCCAAAGGGAAGACATGGGGAGTAGATTTTTCACTCATAAGTATGCATTGGAAAGAGTGTTGATTAACACTGAGGGCTCGAGAGACAGACACACGCAATGTGTATCATCTAGCCTCAGAGGCTGGCACTGGGATTGAATGTGATATCTTGCATAACATGTCCTTGCTTTAAGTCCTTGGTTTCAGGCTCAGGAAGAAAGGCTGCACCATTGGTTTGCTTGCTTTTTTGCTTTTTGCTTGGCTGCTGTACAGCTGTGCAGGCTCCAGGCGAGCTCTGAGTCAAATCTGAAAAGACTTGTGAAGTAGACAGTAGTCGGTATATCTGGCAGCATTATCATGTCAAAATACAGGAAGGTGTTTTGTGCAGGACACCTTGTGTGCCTGATATGTTTTTGTACTCTGCACCTTTGGGGGAACGGATATGGAGAAAAATGTGCTTAAATGACTCTGGAAAGGTCTGAGAACATTTAAGTCTGTTAACAATAGTTCATTAAACCAACCATAATTGGACTAATTTGTTGACTCAGATCAAGTAACTAGTGAATGAAAAGATGATTTTTCATTTTACACAACTGCTCAACATTTTCATACGACTATTGAGCGATACCCCTCTCTTACATTTCCCCACAGAATGCCTGTGGCAGTAGTATTTATTTGGCACATTCTCAGCATGCTCCCACTCTTGTGGTTGAAGTGTTGCATAGCAACTGATAAAAACAGCTTTAAATATTTTGGTTAAAAAGGATTTAAGAAAATAAAGAACAGCCTGCAATTACTGTTCATTTCTCCTGAGTTCATAAGTTTAAGGAGTTGTAGAATTGTGCCAAGTAATAAATAAAATACCAAATTAGGCTTTGTGTTGGCCTGGAAAAAATGAAAAACTCCAATATGTCTAGAATATTGCATCCTGTTGTGCCAATTCAGTTATTCATCTATTTCTGTTTTGTTTATCGAATAAACGCTGGCAGCTGTCTGCACCTTCACTAATTCACAAGTGTTTTGAAACAAAGCTTGCAGGAGTTTTCAGAGTGCAGCTCGGCTCAGTTTTCAAGCCAACTGAGTATATCTTTGACAGGATGGAAAATGTGTAGGTGAGTGCAAATTTGAAGTGATGTGCCTCAGGAAAACGGATAGGGATGTAGTGATGAGGATGGGGGCGCATGTGGAGAGAGAGAAGGCTGGATGACGCACAGCAGGTGACAGACAGACACTAATAGTAATGGCTCTTATCAGTGCTTCGCTTGCTCCCTCTTTTCACATGGGCTCTGACATCCACCTCCTACTCCACCCCCTCCATCTAGCAGGGGGTGTTCGGAGCTCGCTGGGTTGTGCAGCCCGCTCAGATGGAAAGAGCCTGCCAAACACCGGTCCCCTCACATATAAATTGCATCATTAACATTGCCTAGATTATTCCAGGCTCTCCCACCGGGTTTATGGCAGCATTGGCTCAACTTAACTATTTGACTCACTGAAGACATTCAGGTTTCCTGAGAGAGCTGTGTTTAGATCTGCAGTGAAACTTGCCAGCTCTCTCCCCAGCTCTCTCCTCTCTCTTAAGGTGTTAAACAAATCCAGAAGAAATATCTCTGTTTTCTTTTTTCCACTCACTGATGCTTGATATGTTGTCTAATGTGCTTATTTTCCATCTTAAGTTGTTAAATGTTGAGTTATGACTTTTCATACACACTAAAGGAAACAGATTTATATGAGTAAGATAAATGGGAAAAATTAGGGAAATCATACAAGATTTTTGTGAAATAAGAACAATAAAAACCCTTTTGTTAACTTATAGTTAACTTTTTGTTAACTATAACTTTAACTCACCAGTCATAAATAAATTACAGTCAACTGTAAATAAGAGTATTTGGCTAATGGTTGATGGTCACAGACGACTGATGATGTATTAATCAAAATATTTAAATGCACAGAAAGACACAAATGATATATAAATCTATTTGATATTCAGTACAATAATTGTTTGTTTTTAATCATCCTTATTCTACAAATATTGTGAACATTAAAGAATTGTCTGTAATTTTGGATGAGTATGATTTAAGACACCATTGACCCTAAAGGTATACAAATATACAATTCCTTTTAACAAATTAGACAAAACAAATATGAGACTTCTTTGTTTTATCTAGGAAAATGATCCTATGTTATGTTACAGAAATTAGCGAACTTTGCTTTCAGTATTTGATGGGATCCTGTTGTGCAGCAATAACTGCAGAGAAAATTCTTGCTTATCCACTGCTTGTTCAAAGTTGTACAAACATCTTGGTTTGTACAGAACAGTTTCAACTGCTGGATGGTTTCCTCGTGTGACCTGCTCACTCAGGTTCTTGCTGAATGTTTCTGTTGAATGAGGGATTAGGGTCAGGACTTTGACTCCGCCATTTCGAAATGTTAATTTCATTCTTTGGTAGAACAACTTAGGTAAAGGGGAAGGCAATTAATTTCCCCAGGGGGCCACAAGGAAAACTGGGACTGTTGTAGAGGGTCGAACTAATAACCTGAAGTCTCTTCTGCTAAATATGAATTTTATCACTTTATAAAAAGCAGCAAACTGTTAATTGGTTTGGATAAGAAGCTACTGGTAAGAGTAAATGTTAAAATCAGAAAATATGAAGCAGGCAAGCTTCCTCATGCTACCTCTTTGAGAGAAGAATAAAAATAGGGTGGGACCACTGCTCTGCTTGTTGTGTACAGTATCCAAGTGAAAGCTAATGAGTTCAAGCTGAACATCACGGGGTGCATTATTCAGGATGCTTGTGAATGGAGAAAAAGGAGGTCCTCCTTAATTCTCCGCTCTGAGGTCACATACTTCTTTAAGTACTTTGCCCAAGGTGAGCAATCCGACCCTGGCTGCCTTGTAGTAACCTGTGTAGCCGTAATGAAAGTTTGTGACAAACAATCTGTGATTCATTAGTCTTTTCCTTATTAAGATAACTATTTTTGTTGTGTCATGAATATACATGGTTAAACTTCAGCACAGACTCAGGCATTGTCTCCTGATATATAATACATTGCCAAAATGCCAATTTCAGTTCATTTCAGACTTCATATCAGTTACCCTGCCTTGTGTGTCCCTTTAAACGTTCATCTTTTTTTCCCTGTCACATTTGGACCACCCTTGGTCTAACATCTGCCAGTTTTTCCCATTGCAGTCCCACCTTGTCCAAGCATGCTAAAACTAATCACCGCTTGTGGTCATCCCTTTTATTGATCACATTCTTGCCAGCGCTTCTCCTATCTCAGCCTTTTGTCATCCCAGAACTAAAGATGAGTAACTGGGCTGTATCAACAACATCACAGCTCAAAAAGTCAAAACTGTCTGTTTTGCTTTGCAGCTGCAGCTGTATATTTTCTGCAGAATTGTTGATCCTTCTTGATACAGCATGCTTGGTGTGGGGTACACTCTCAAATGCTTCTATTTTCTTTTCTCTCTAGTCATATAGAAGCAACTAACATTCTTTGATGTTACCCTGGAGCTGTATGTTGCCTAGTTCTGACTTAGGTGCTTAGGGTTGTTGTGTTCCTGTATGACTCAATTTCTCCTTAGATGCAGTTTGTGGATGACATAACCCTTTCGGATTCACTGGTATAAATCCAAATTCATTCTTGGCAAGCAAAAAAAAAGTCACACGCTCTGATATTCCGTTGGACCGCCTTTAGCTTCAACTACGCCACGCATTCGTCATGGCATCATTTAGATGAGCTTCTGCAATGTCACAACAGTTATTTCCTTTGCATTAACTTTTTTCCAAGGTCTTGTATTGATGTTTGGAGACCGCTGCTCCAAGTCTTCTCCAGCACATCCCAATGATTCTCAATGGGGTTGAGTCTGGACTCTGTGGTGGCCAATCCATGTGTGAAAATGTTGTCCCGCGCTCCCTGAACCACTCTCTCACAATTTGAGCCTGATGAATGCTGGCATTGTCATCTTGAAGAAAAAAATCGATGGATTGAACCTGGTCATTCAGTATATTCAGGTGGTAAGCTGACCTTATTCTTTGGGTACATCACGTTGCTGAACCTAGACCTGCTACAACAGACTTGTACAGCAGACACTAGGCATAATGGGTGAATCACTGCATCTGCCTCTGTTCTTGCCCTGATGCACCCATCACTCTGGAACAGGCTAAATAGATTTATCAGACCACATGACCTTCTTCCATTGCTCCAGAGTCCAATCTTTATGGTTTATGTGTCATTAAAGATTTGTTTCTTTCTTGAAGAAACATTTCTTCCTTGAAGTAGCAACTCTTTAAGAGGGTAACTATGTTTTTTTTTGTAATAAATTATTCATGTTTTAGATTTTAACAAACAAAAGCAGACATTAACAACATCAATGCCATATGAGGATGTGAAAAATAAAAGAGAGAGGGAGAATAAGAAGCCAACAGTGACAACAAATGGTTTTACACATAGTTGAATCAAGTTTTCATAAACTTAATCAGATCTTTAACGCACTGTAGAAGCTGTCCAATAATCAGTTGTTTGAGATGTTGGCTTACAAAATCTAGCTGTGGCACATTCCAGAAATAAAATATCCAAAAAATAAAATAAAATGGAATAAATAAGAAAGCCAGGCACATAAGAGGTGAATTTTTGGTTCAAACCATCCCTTCAAAATAGTCTTTTTGAAAGCAGTCAGTACTGCCATTAATATCTTCTTTTTCTGTATACTAAACCTTATACCAGAGTCATCTACCAATAAAAGAAACCCTGGGGGGAAGGCGTTATCAATCCAGAAGAGCTTTTGAAAGCATCTTCACTACATATTTCCAGACATTTATGATAAGTTGGCATTTCTGAAACATGAGTACATAATCCCCCATAGAACCTGGCTTACATTTTTTGCACGTTTTGTCATTGCTTTGTCACACTATTATAAGTAAGGCCCTGCATGATGTTATATAGACCCTATGAGCAAATTTCAAGCGTATTAACTGAAGAGCCAGACTTTGAAAAATATAATACCAACTAGTCCTGGTCAGGTTGTGAACCAGATAGACCAAACTCTTTAGACCACACTGAAACAAAACCTGTAAGAGGATCTTGAAGTTTAGAAACAACTCTTTTTCTGAGATCTTCCTTTGTGCTGGAAGACCCTTAAATAAGGCTGTATACAGCTTAGACTTTTGTAGATCACTGTGTTTTTTTTTAACTGTTGTTCACTGTTTTATTACTCACACAGTAATATGTAATATTGGATTTTTTTTCATCAATAAACAGTTGACAGTGGTATTTTTGTCATTTGTTAAATTCAGTTGTGAATCTAAATGAAACATTTTTATCTAATTTTGGAACTATAAAAAGCCAGTGATGTTTTAACTCATATTTATGGCAGAAATTTATCAGATTCCAAAAAATTCAAAAACTTTGCATCACGGTATAACTTTAGTGCAGAGACAATGGAGTGGGACTTGATTAATTTACAAAAAGGCAATGAAAGTAATACGTCAAGCAAAGTTATCGAACATCATATAGCTTTGGAAAACCAGAGATTTAATTTAATTTGTTAATTGCCTTAAGTCATAAAATGATACAAGACAGTCTGTGAAGGTATTGCTCATTCAAGGACGCCTTTAAAAAGGAATCTTGACTTATATGGCCTAATGATCCTCTCCTGCTAAAATACCTTTGTAAAACTGCATTAAATATTTTGTGTTCTATTTAAAAATCATATATTGTGAACTACAGAGCCCCCCATTACTTTACATCAAGGTGACATCATATGACCCCACTTGACAGTTTCCATTTCAATAATGTAACAGCTTTTATGGGCCAGCAGTAAAGATGTTGATTCAGTGACATGTGTTGCTGCTTTTAGCTGTAGTTTTCAGTCAAAGGCAACAAAGGCACTGAAGCCAGTTCTATCAGTACTGGTAGAAGACAGGAGGAGGAAAGGCAGTTTCCCAGATATGTGTGTCTGTGTTTTCACCATGTCTTCCTTGGAAGTATTTGATTTTTTTTCCTCATTTGGTTTCTAAATACCAGTAGTTGACAAAGGGGCTCTGTTTTCACATAATAACCACAAAGGGCAACTCTTGGCAACATAAAGCAGTAGGATTCCCATTCTGTAATTCCACTCGTCGTGGTATTCACTGGAGCTGGACTATGTTTCTTCTTGGACACGCCTCTGTCAAATCTCACTGTTTCTCACAGAACCCTCGGTCATGGTTGGTCAATATTTGGCAAACTTAACGCTGTTCTCAGCCATTCAACCAAAATTCAAGCACAACAAAACTGAATAGCAGTTGCTTCACAAATACACAATTCAGACTTGAATTTAACAGACCTATGACTCTGCACTAACCAGCATGAAGGCAGAGCTCTGTACATTCACCACTCTTCTCCATTATCACTGAGAGGCTGTTGCATAGACTTTACCCTTCTATTGTCTTCCCTCTTCTCTAATCTTCTTTATCTTGGTGTACTTTTCCACATTTGGTGTACATCTCATTACTGTAGTATTGACTCACTACCACTGTGCCTGGGATCAAACTTTGGCTGATGTGAAGTTAAATTTATCCCAAGGTCCAGAGACCAGGGCACTACTTCCTGTTATCCACTGTAAAATAAACAAAAATGACAGATGATTAGTTTAAGGATTTTACTAAAAAAACAACAACAACCCTCCCCAAAAACTTCAGTCTTTTGAATATCACAGACATATAAGCAATTCCACTGTTAATCTTATAAGCCATTCAAGTCATATTAGTCTGGGTCCCTTTTAAGCTCTGTTGACACCCGAAGTAGGGATAGATGGTTTCCTTCTTAGATCAGTTGGCAATTAACTCTATAATTACTATCTAAGGTCAGGGTTAAGCTCAGAGTGAAAGGTTGGAGCAGCAAACATTTTTATATTATCCTCTTACTCTATTATCCTTTCTTGCTGCGACAAGGTTTTACCTCATGGGGAGAATACATTACATAAAGCCCCTAGGCAATTACTCCTCAATGAATATCTGCATGGCGTATAGTCCTATGATTAATCTGGAATCTCCTCTGCCTCTGTCCAACTGCAGGCCTGCTTCTGCTTACTATGCAAGTTTAATTTTCACCTGAACAAATGGGTCCTTTAAACAAAAAGTGCCAACCTTTTACTTTTACTAGCTGCTTGGAAGGGGGAAAAAAAACAGGAGAAAATGGGGAGGACACAAACTGCTGCAGCAATAACAGATATCCCAACATGTGCAAAACTAGGGGTGGGGTCAGAGTGGTTGGTGGTGTTTTTTTTTTTTTTTTTCTTTGGAGGGAGAGACGCTTAATAGCGTTGAATAAAGGAACATTTATTTTTGTGCTTCGGCCTGTAACAGCCCCAGGAAGTAGCTCAGTTTCTTGATCGTGAGCAAATCCTATTAACTTACAGTGCTCTCACTCAGGGTAATGGGCTCCACCTTGAGACTTAGGAGAGCACTTTTCCCTCTGACACACTGATACTGGTGTCTGGAGGGCTTGGCGTTGGCTGGTCTAACACTTGGGCAAAGACTAATCAAGTCAAACGATCTTCTGGACTGAAGCAACATAAAGTGAGGATGTTGATATCCAGAAAGCTCATTCAACAGGCTGCTTCACATGTTCCTAACTCAATACCAGAGGATCAGTGCATGGGATCAGTTCAAGATCAGGTTATTTGAGCCCCTGAGAATCGTAAAGCGATCCCTGAGCAGCTTTTGCTTTCTCAGGCGTGATCAGAGGTGTCGGATCTTTTATAGACTACTAGGGCCAGGGCCAAAGGGGGACTCCTGGGGTCTCCATTTATTTCTGTCCAGCAAGGGAAGGGTGGTGTCTGTGAGAGTGTTTGTTCTGTGTGTGAGGAGAAAGTGTGAAGGGGAAACTCTATTTACAGCATGCGGGTAACCACCGTTCCAAAGCCAATTGGTAGAGAAACTCCAATATCTTTTAGCGACAACATGGTTACCTCTAGTTTATTATTTTCTGTCAGGAATCTGATGTTTCAGAAATGACTGTAGTTAGTTTAAGGCTGCCACACACTGTAATTATCTTAAAGTGAGAACCTCTGGAGAAATGGGCGCTCTCTATCAAAGCATATTCACTCCACTTAAAAGACTGCATTGGACTGAAAATCACATTTGTTAGTCAAATCAAATTCCCACACACTTTGCACATGTTTTTTTTTTTTTTGAGTGTTGGCAACTACGAAACCCTCAAAGCCTAATTTGAACACGTTCTAAATACATTTGATGCCATGTTATTCGACTGATGGATCGCCTCAGCCTGGGCCGTTCTCATAAATCCATGTAGAATGGCATGTTCTTCTCCTGTCACCATTACCCCTTGTGCCTCCTGTCATCTAGCTGTCTCATGTCTGCAGAGTTACAGTATGCACCTGTCAAATACGATTTATGGCATGCAATTTGCTGTGTACCCTGGGAGTTGCAGCTTCTTGAGAACTTTTTTTTTTGTCCTGTATTTGATGTACATTATACATGGATGTCTGTTACTGCATTTCTGACTAAGTGTGAAAATGGAGTATGTCCAGGTTTTTGTGATTTGTTTTGTTTTAGATATGTTGAGTGATCACCAGATGCTTTTTCATGATTGAAATTAAGCCCAGGCTACATTAAATAATTTATGCAACTATTATATTCCCAAAAATTCTATCTCCACTACAGTATGTGTAACATATGGCTCTTAGCTCCTAAAGTAGTTACATTTTGGAAGTATTTTTACTTTGGCTTGTTAGTTTAGCTGTTAGTTGGCCCGTGTTGAGCTGTCACCAGCTTTGTTTGACACAATAAAAGGAAACACATTTACAGTTATTTGATGTTTGTTCTATGTCATTGTTTCTCAACTGCACCACTGCTGCTTGTGCTCTCAGTGAGGATTATCACCCCTAAGAGGAGGGAAGCATTACAAAATGACAGCCTCTCATGTCGAACAAGTCAAGCTGATTCTGTGAATATGGAAGAGGTTCCCACCGCAGACTCTCCTGCATGTTAAGGGAGCAGCATTAACCTTGTTTTGATTTGCATCTCCTTAGCAATTAAGATAATATGTCGTAATTAGAGTTTTAATGTACCGCTGTGAGATTTTTGATAATTATACAGAATTCTCTGCAGTGATTTTCTCTTTGCCTGCTTGCCTTTACAGATGAATTCATGGCTGATTAGATCACCGCTTTAATCACATTTGAATTACATTGTAAAATATCTTCCCACATGTCCCTGTTAAGCTGAGTTTCTCAGTGCAACTGCGAAGCACTTAATGTTGTAACACAAATGTTTGAAACTAGAAGCAGGTTGCTCTATAACATCAGACAGAAAGTTGAGGTGGAACTCGAGCACTAGTAATGAAGTATAAAGACTGATAATTTTAACACAATGCTGAATTGATGTCTTGCACTGTGTCTGAATCACGCTGTCCTTCACTCCTACACTGTTCTTACGGAACAAACAGTTTGTTGTCAATGTGAGCTGAGATTGGGACACCAGGCAGCCTGACAGATGCATTGTCCAATATTTTAATTTGTTTTTGAGGCATTTAGGAATGTTCTGCAACAACAACGTGCAGACTACTAACAACAGATACATAAATGGCTGACCTTTAGGCCACAGAAGCAGCATAGATTTTTGGGTGATAATGACTATTCTACAGGCCAAATTTGAAAAAAATATTTATGATTTGTACTGTGATGCATGGAGGTCTTGTTATCAACTAAATTTGAGGTCAACCTTTTTTTTATTAAGGCTGATATGACATAGCATTATTAAATACTTTGTTTTTCCACTTTGATTTTGAGTGTGACTCCAAATGCAGACCTCTATGGGTTCCTAAATTTGATTTCCGTTTATAATTTTTGTGTGATTTTGTAGTTAGCGCATTTAACTATGTAAAGAACAAAGTATTTAATAAGAATATTTCATGTCTTATTTTTGTGTTCTTTTGTGTGTTTTTGTTATAGCAGTACATTTTAAAATAGTACAAAGGAATTTTTCCATGTTAAAATATAACTTTCAATTTCATTTGATGGAACATTTGCTTAATTCTAAGAAACGTCATCAAGCCCTCGTGGTCCCCTGGCCCTCCTCTCAGCAAAATCCAGCCAGAGTAGCTTTGGACTATGATCTGTGTTGTCAGCAGTCGACAGCTGTGCATCTCTTTACCATGCTCTGTCACACATGAACAATGCTGAAGCTAGCCTATAGATCTACTGTGGACATCATGGCAGAGGTGATTAAGAGACTCAAGAAAGTAATGATGGAAGAAAGATTAAAAGTGACCAAACAATAACAAGTAAATTTGGATAGTGCTGTAAAAAGTGACTTAACCTCCATGTTTATAGGAAGACCGGCAAAGCTAAAAACGTGAAAAAGTTGTTGTTATGATAATTCAGTCATATGCAGCACAACCATTGGCCACTATTGGAGCCAAATTGTACAGATTCCAGACTCAATAGGCTGTTTAAAATGATCTATTGAAAGCAAGAGAATTGGCAAAGGCAGAGCACAGAGGGAATTTTACAGGGGTCAGATAGTGGATAGGAAACAACAAATTATCCAATGGCAGGGTTACAGATTCCTAGGTCTTATTGATGTGCGTTGCGAGCAAAAGCTGGTCCATATGATCCCGTGAAAGAGCTGTGCGGAAATCCTCAATGCTGACAATGATGGACAAATGATAGACAACTCAAATCAACACACGTTGTTGTGTATGGTGCTGTCCACAGCAGTGGAAGTATCCATGCTGACACCAGTCCCTGGCTGGAAATGCTTGTAATGGACACCCAAGCATCAGAAATGGACTACGGTACAACGGAAGATAATGACCCAGTCATGTCTTCTGTCACAGTGTATTACACGGACAGACAGATGCTCTGCTTTGCTTAGTTATGGAAGAAATTCCAAAAGGTTCCAGTAGGGGATGAAAGAAAATCAGCTAAGCTTGCATGGGTACTATTGGTAATGTTCTGTCTGAAACCTTGGTTCCTGATATTTATGCTGATGTTTCTTGAAAAAGTGCCACCTACCAAAACAGTCTGTCAGACCGCGTTCACTCCTGTATATTCATGGTGCCACAGACCTCAATGAGCTGGATAAAATGAACCGTTTCAATTGATCAGAAATTGTTTTATGACAATCACAAGGGGTTCTACAGAAAATCTGATCCTGTAAACTGTAAGATATGTAAGAAAATAAATCAATGCAGGTCACATTAGCTTCAGGAATCTGCAGCTAATGTGTGGGTGCCTGACACCACAGGACCTCTTCATAGGTCTTGCGGAGTCCATGCCACAATGCTATTAGTGCTGCCAGAAACTGGGGAGCACATACAATATTAAGTGTTTATGTAATGACTGATAGACATAGATTTTCACCTGATTACTAAAGTTACTAAATCAGATAACATTGCTTTAATCCCGCAGTTGCAAGTTAAGTTTTTATTTTGTGTTTCATCACCCCTGTTACATGATATAATGAATCTATTTAAGATTTAATTGGTGGTGCTTTAGCAGGTAAAACTGGCATTTTAAAATTGATGGCTTTCCTACTCCCCTGCAGCACTGAGATTATTCCACAGGATGCATATTTCATCAGTATACCTAACCACAGTACATTAACTACAATTGTTTGTTGTGTGTCTGCCTGTGTATTCATGCTGCTGTTTCCAAGGTGCTTGTTTTATTCAGCACGAGAGAGCAGCCAATATTCCCCTTGGCCTTTTCACTACAACAGCACAAACCAGTCAATATTGGCAGGAGAATATTTTCCTGCCCCAAGCTGCCACAGTATCAATACTTGAGCATGATAACCAGGGCCAGGGTAAATGAACAGAGATCTGCAAAGAAAAACTAAACCTGAGACCTCTTTGTGGTGCGAAATTGGCCACCACAAAGGAATTAATGACGGATCCTTCCAGCATAATTGTCTAATTATGCCGGGCAGATGGGGCACTGCTTTAACTAGGACACATTGTGCTACCTCTCCAGACTCTCCACAACAAAAGGCAAACCAGTGTGACAGCCTCTTCAGCAGTGAGTGGGAGGGGGAGTGAAATAAAGAAAATGGAGAGAGAGAGAGTGGAGGAGAGGAGGTGGGGGGACTCGGTCTGTCACCAAGCCATTCCTCCACTCGATATGTTACCACAGAAACAAATGTATGGTGTAAACACTGCGTGGATCACAACTCCTGGGAGGTGAATCACTACAGTGTAATGAGGTTGGTTTACATGCTGCTTCTCAGCTTCCCACCCAGGCTCAACTCAATACTTAAACCCTCTAATTAAAGAGAATCGGCCACTCGATAATTGATCACATCTCAGCATACGCCTTCACTGTAAGGCTTCATGCCACTGTTTATTAGAGCTGTCTGCCTGCTTTGTCTCCTGGGAAGAAAGAGAAAAGGGAAATGTTGCAGGCGAAGGGTAGGTAGGGATGAAGAAAAAGGTAAATGTGAAGACAATAAATCTCAGCTTGTAAAAGGTGCTGTTACAATATAAACCCAAATAAAAAAAACTACAGCTATTTTGAATTTCAGGCAGGGATATGGGATTTTTTTTTATTTTTTATTTTTTTTTTATTCAGGCTTAATTATTGTTGTTTTCCATTTGTTTTATTTTGACACATAACTACTCTTATACACTTGTGACCTTTCAGGTGGGTATTATTGATCCATGTTATTCTTTCTTGTGATGGTTGTTGCCTCGTTTCAAGGCTGGAAGTGACAGGACTGAGTATTGAGCACCTACTGCATCTCTGACTTTATGGATTTCCTTTGATTCCCTGAGCCATGGGGTAATCGCTGAGTTTTAAAAATTGATCTATTGTAAGTAAATGTATTTTCAAAGCTTGGGCGGGGACTGGGAGGAACTCGGATTGACTGTGTTAGATGATGATAGAAGAGGAAATAGCAGACAGTAGCAGGTATTTGAGGTAAGTGGGTCTTGAGTAAATTCCTAATGTACACCTGCAGAGTAGATTTTATAAATGGACCAGAGCAGGTGTGATGCAGTTGAAGAAGATGTATGACTGCAGAGGCGATGTTGAGCTAATATCTCTCAATGCTGTGGCTTCTTCATTTACTTAACTTAAACGACACAATATTTTTTCACATTAACTGGATTAAGAATGAATATTAACTCCATTAAATGCATGTCATTATTACCATGTCACAAGCTCTACTGGATATAAAAAAAGTTGTCAAGGCTAATTGCTATGATTAAGGCTTATTCATCAAAATGACCTTTTGATCAGAGCCATTGTTAGATTTTTCTCTATAAGTTACATTTGATTTGTTTTTTGAGATTTATAGTGGCCCAACTTCAGTCTCAAATAAATAATTACAGTTTTCCTGAGCCTGATGCTTTTGTACAAAATGATCTGATCAGTCTGTCATGACTGCATTGGCAGCAACCCATTTGGCACATCACCAAAAAGAAACATATTATTACAAAGTGGGTGTCACTTCCTTATGCCAGTCACAAAGTGCTGGTTTGGCATTTCTGAATTCCTGTGGTTAGCAGCTGTTGGCTATTGCTCTGACAACCCTTAAAAGAAGCCTGCAGGGATTTTCCCATCATTAAATGTTATTAAAAATGACTTCCCCAGAAAAGTAGAAACTCATTTACATGTGATTAAAGCCAATATTGGTGTTTTGTGATATTGTTTTTCAGAATCGGTTGCACCATCTTTTACATCACTACAAACTGCACCAGAGAGTTGGATTAGCAATTCTTTGAAAACACACATTGTCCTGTGCTCTGCCAGCTGCATAACCCTCTAAACCTTAAAATATTATCATGATAAATTATGAATATAGCAGACATGTTTAAATATGTTTTTGCTTTCAAACCGGGATCAAACAAACAAAGAGAAAGATCTCTAATACTGCTTGTGATATACTTCATTTTAGTGCAGTTGATCATTAGAAAGTACCTTCTTGGGAACTGACATCAAACTGAAAAAAATTCAGATTTTCATGTTAACTTTTTTTTTTCTTTTGAAGAATGATATTGCTTAAAACACATTAAAAGGCTGAGGCAAATATAGTGAATTGTGTGATGAAAATCTTGACTTGGTGACTCAGTGTATTTAAGAAAAACACTCCAGCTCTGCTATATCATAGATGTCCAGTTCCAAAAAAGTCAGGACACTGTGTAAAATGTAAATTAAAAACAAAACACAATGGCACAAACACAATGCAAATCTGATAAACCCCTTTTTTTATTCCCAAAATCACATAAAGAACATATCAGATCTTGAAACTGAGACATTTTACAATTAATGGAAAATATAAGCTCCTTTTGAGTACCAGAATATTCCAGAGTCAGAAGTAAGGCCATATGTCCAACAGCTACAGCTCACCCGAAATTGAGATTGTGATAGGACAATGATCCCAAATACAGCAGAAAATCTGCAACAGAACAGCTGAAGGAAAAAGAATATAGATGTCACAATGGCCAGCTGAAGACCAGATCTCACTGAAATGCTGTGGTGGGAGAGTTGTGCTGACACGTGCATGTGCAACTGTCTGCAAACCTCAACAAACTGAAGTGAGGTTATATAAAAGATTGGGCCCGATTTCCTCCACAAGGTTGTGAGAGGCTGATAATATAATACAGAAAACAATTACTTCAAGATATTGCTGCTTAACATAGTTTAACAATCTATTTAATTATAGGGTGTAAGTGGATTTTTTTTTATTCTATAAGGTGATTTACACCAGGTGCATAATGCCATGCGAACTAACACAGCCATTATTGTTTTGCTAATTCAGTCTTTCTGCGGATCTTATAAAGTGAAGTTAAGTTTATTGAACTTAGTATTATTCTGCACTGTTGATTTTTATTTCAAGGGTATGAGAGAGATGTAGCACCCCCCCTCGAAGTAGATCCTCTGCGCACTGTTATTGTAGACTTGACCTTGGTTCCTCTTTAAAAGCTTTCTGTCAGTGCAGATTCTTCCAGGCTTGCAGCTCTCTATTTTTCACTGAAAACTCATTGTATCTTCCTTGCCAAAGCCAACAGAGCAAAATAGTGCAGGTGCTACAGTGGAATTGGTTTGTGTTCTGCTTAAAAAGTATGTATGCTTTACCCAGAATCCCTCCTTCTCCAAACAGAACATGTTACCAGGATCTGCCAGCTGGGTTCCACCTTGGGTTTATGGTTTCACTAGAATTAAAAAGTCTCCTTACACTCCGCGAAACAAATATATGAATTGGATTCTGATATTAGACTGTATATATTTGGGTCATGAAAACTGCAGAGACTGTAATATCTGACGATTCCAGTAAATATGTGTGTGGGATGGGAGTTAAGTGAGTCAGTCTTGGACTATTCTTGATTTTGATTATTATGCGACTGTGCAGCTTTCAAGGAGAAAATGGACTGAATGAGATCAATTTCTCTTTTTTGGCAGAAGGAAAGTCTGGTTGGCACGCAGATCAATATCTATCTAAATAGAAATAACATCTTTCATTCAAGTTAGATTTAGCTTGAATGCATTATTCTCCTTTTTGGCTCAAAGGATATATTCTCTAGATGTTTTTATATTAAAGTTAGTGGTTCACAGAGTGTTACATCTGGCAAAGATGATCCATTTTGAGAGTTTAGAAATACTGTGTATGTAAAAAGTATGTACTACAAACCTATGTTTCTTCCCTAAACCTGCAATACATTAAATAGGTCAGTAACAATTCCCCTCTTTTTCAGAGGTTTGTAAAATGCTCAGAGTACAGGACCAAATCATTAGCATGGATGGAATCCAGAGCATTAATGGTAACCAGGCAGAGTCAAATGACATTGTTATTGCAGCCGTTCCCAGGAAAGTGAGGGGAGCTGAAAATTTATATTTGATTTATAGTAGGGTTTGAATTTATGTTCCAAATCTCAGTAGGAAAGTAAGTGATCTTTGCCCAGCTTCTCACAAGAGAGGGCCCCACAGCATCTGGTGCTGGAAACATCTCTGTATCAAACAGAGTTCCTTCTAGTTTCTCTTTGCACTGCTAAACCACCAAGAATTTACACCTGTAGGGGATATAGTATTACTATGTTTATTGGACTGGATTCAAGTCTGAGCCTTGAGAAGTGATCAGACGGGAGAAATAAGCTGCCCTTTGTGGGAAACGTCATGGAAATATAGTGTCTTCTACTCCAATTTCCAAAAAGAAAAAAAAAAGTGACACTATAAAATGTAATTTAAAACCAGAATGTAGGGCAGTGATTTCAGTATAATCTAAACCTCATGGTTGATTAAAAAAATAGTACATAAACAATTTATTAAACATTGAAATTGGGAATTTTATTTTGATTTTTTAATGATTATTTTGAATTTGATTCCACCATCATGTTTCAAAAAGTTTGGACAGCGACCACAAAAGCTTTTTAAAAAATTTTGTAAAGCTTAAAAACTGAAACAAATATCACTTTGTGGAACTACTTCCTTTTCTTTTGGCTTTTCCCTTCGTGGGTTACCACAGTGGATCATCCATTTCCATCTTAGCCTGTCTTTACATCTTCTTCTGTGACACCAACCAACTGCATATCCTCTTGCTCCACATCCAGAAACCTCCTAGACATCCAACCATGGCTGTTTCCATCTAAATTAACAGGCGGCAATCAATTACATGATTGGGTAAAGAATGACCACCCAATGAAGTCTTTCAGAAGTAATAGTGGGATTCTCATCTCTGTGAAAAATGTATATCAATAAGAATGATGATTCAGAAATCATTATCACAGGTACAAAACACAGGCTTACTCAAAAGAACCAAAGAAACCTGAGAAAGTCCCATACACAAGGGACAAAGCTGAAACCAATATTGTCCAAGTGTCATCCTTACACAGCTCTAAGAACCATCTGTAGTACAGATAATTAATGAGCTCAGAAGTATTATTTTAAAAAAGGAACATTTCTGAAAACTATTATCAAGGAACAGTTCTTTTCTTCATGCACAATCACAAGTTGAAACATATATGAACAAGACACAGAAATGCTGACACCTGCTCTGAGCCGGAACTGGATAGAAAACTGTCTTTTTTTGTTTTTGTTGTTGTTTTGTTTTTAGAAATCATGGATACTATGCTCTCGAAGCTGTGGAGCAGAAGGACTGTCTGACTTTTTTTTTTTATGACACATATGACACATACAAAAGTCAGTATTCATGTTGAGAGTGCTGTGTACATGATAAACATGCCATGTACATGAATAGCTTTGAAAACCTGTGCTCCTATCAAGATAGCATCTTTTTCAAAGAAAGACTTTCTTTCTTTTAGGAAAGGCAATGCTAAATCACATTCATCATTCAGGATATTTTTGCAGTCAAAGCTTGAATGGAAACATTTGATACCTTATGAAATAAAAAAAAAACAAACAAAAGAAAACCCCAGAACACACCTGAGTCAAATAAAAGGATCACCATTAGCTTGTCATCCAGGTCTGCACTAGTCTGTTAACAGCCCATTCATTTGAATCAGGTGTGCTGAAGCAGGGAAACTTCTAAGACATGAAGGGCAGTGGCCCTCAAGGACCTGGAGTTGAAAGAGCCTTGCACTAGAGGCTTGCAGAGTACTGTTAAAAAGATGTGAAGCAACAGTGGTAAATGTGTCCTTGTTGTATTTATGTGTGTGTGTGTGTGTGTATATATATATATATATATATATATATATATATATATATATATATATATATATATATATATATATATATATATAGATATATGTTGTGTATATGGGTGTGTATGTATATATGTATATTTATTTGATCCCCCGCTCATTTTGGCAGTTGTCATACTAAGAAATAAATGAACAGTCTCAGATTTTTATGGCACCTTTATTTTAACAGTTATAGAAAAAATATTGGAAAAAAAAGCAAAAATTACACGAAATGAAAAATAAAAATTAATTTGCAAGTAATTGAGGGAAATAAGTATTTGATCCCCGACCAACCTTGACCAGTGTTGGTTCCCACAGACCACTGGCATACTCCTAATCTCACTGAAGTAATTACCTGCATGAGAAACACCTGTTCCAAATAGTCACCTGTATAAAAAGCCATCTGCCCACAGACTCGGTAATACTCCACCATCTCCACCATGGGCAAGACTAAAGAGCTGTCAAAAGATGTCAGGGACAAAGTTGTTGAATTCCACAAGGCTGGAATGGGCTACAAAACCATAAGTAAGAAGCTGAATGAGAAGGTGACAACTGTTGGTGCAATTATTTGGAAGTGGAAGAAGTACATCATGACTGTTAATCGACCTAATCTATTTGATCCCAGACCCCCGATGTATATGTGTGTATGTATGTGAAAAATATGTGTGAGTGTGTATGGATGTACGTATATGGATTTGGAAACACTAATTTTGTATCAGCATTTGGTATGTTGTCTTTCTACTTTGTTACTACTTCTTAGAATTAAAAACAGGATTTTACTGTGTTTCAAACCATTGCCTTCTGTATTCCTAATGTGCCAGCTTTTTATTTGTTTGATACATGGTTGTATACACACTTTTTTTTTATTGTGCTTCTCATTATTACCAGTGATTTGCCACTATGCAATTCACAATAAAGCGTTGAATCATTATTGACTTTGGTGCGTTATTTACTTAATGGTATTTGATAGTTTGAGTGTCTGCTCAGTATAGCAAACAGTATGATGCAGACATAAAGATCCTTGAATTGCTCAGCTCAAGTGTTTATTGAGTTTTTCTCTCCAACAGCACATTGACAGGAGCACAAATATACTGCTTTCTGTTAGTGCACTGTAGAACTATTGAAAAATTATATCATCACATTATTATCTGCTGGAAGTGATGATACAAATACCTTCTTTATGGTTCAGTAATAACTGCCTTATTTTTCATGGGGACGCAGAACATTATTCATCACTGGCAGTGTTCGTGGGGATTAATGATGCATAACTCTGTTGGAGTTGTCTGGCATACAGCACCAGCCGAAGGAATCTGGAAGGTTATCAGAGCAATAAATCCCAAGTTTTTCTCAGTTGTTTGTCACGATGCACTGCAGCAGCCAGTAGTTATGATGTTTCTAGCTAGTTCTCTCACTCTCCTTCTCTTAGTGATTCTTCACGTAAATAACACAACTTATTTGAGCGGTGCATTGATAAGGTGGAATTTGATTGCACAACCTCAAAGTTCAAAGCAGGCAGCTGTTTTTAAAAAATTCATCCTTGATACTGTGTCTGCTTCCAGCTGGATAATGGGGTGTGGGTAGGAAACGCACTACAGACTCTCCATCTCCAATGTTCAGTCTTAGTAATGAGGGCAGGTTGTTCAGCCTTGCATTTTAACTGGTTTGTCGATTGCCATCGTGCAATTCCGTATGTCTATAAACTGGAAATTAAATTAGGTGTACAGATTGTTACACAAGTTCAATCTATATCTGCCCAACAGCACCTCCACTATTTCTTTCATCATGGCTTATTTTCCCTGTGTAATTTATTGAATAAATTGTCCCTTTAACTCGTCAAGTAGGAGGTAGTGATCCATGCATTGTCTATGATCCGGGCAAAGAGGAAGATCCAGTCTATTAGTGCAATGATAAGGCCTTTACCGTGGTGAGCTCACTGATTGAATGGCATCCTTGTCAAGGTCAGGCTGGAGCTAAGAGCTATTTTCTGCTTACCTGTGCAGCCAGCCGGCCACAGAATCTGCACACAAACTGCCTTTGCACCAGTGAGCTAAGTAAGCAAAGAAGCTCACCTCTGATATTTCCAGCTGGTAACATGAAGAGAAACCTCTGCGCCTGCAGAAAAGGACACAAAGGCATGAGTAATATGATAAGTGGGACCTTGCTACAGTACGTGAAAACATTAGGAATGTTGTTTTTTGATCTGTGCCAGGGGCCACATCACATCCTCCTATTGTGTCCCTGTCAAAGTAAACAATTGTGTTAAATGGGAATCAGTTTGCTTCAAAATGTACAGACTGGATCTGAGGTCAAGCTGGGAGCGAAGCAATTTTGTCTGGTCATTTTTGATGAATGTGAAGTGTCAGCTGTTTTATGTTTGATTTCCTCAAAAACAAAGGCATCTAGGTTAAAAAAAAAAAATTGTCACGCAGCCTCCATGAGCTGAAGTTGTGACATGCACGTTTTAAGCTACTTATGCTCAGGGTCTTTTTTATATATGTTGATTACTGTTACATACAGCAATGTTTAGTTAGATTCAATAATGAATCTGATGTCTGAATTAGATTTCTCTTGTTAAACGATTGTTTTCAGATGATAAATTGTATCACAAAATGTTGTGATACTCATTAGAGTCAACTTTCCCTCAGCAACACAGTTTTGAAGTGAATTTTCTGCGCTGCCACATTGAATTTAGCCGGGCCTGACCCGCACTAAGCCCTCAACAGGGGCTGTCATTTAGCGTATGTTGAAAAAAAAAAAAAAACTGAAAATCTCTTCAGTAACATGGATCACCTGCACTGGTTGACACCTCTGCGAGATCAAAGCACCGTGGAAATCTACTATGATGCTTAGAGGGGTGTTGTGGAGGCAGGGGGCCAGAACCGATTCACCTGTGCGGGGGCCAAGCACAGCTGCATTTCTGCCAGCTGGAGTCCACTGACCACAGACAGGATTAGAGGCCTTAGTTGCAAAGGTCCCTCATCATCTCCCTAGCCGAACCTTGTATGGCAACAACCCCTGCAAACACAAATGCCATTTTATGATCACTTAATAACACCGCCATCCTCGGTTTATGCACGCTCACAGTCAGTAAATCAGCTCCTGTGTTTTTATAGCCACAATTGTCTCTGCAGATAAAGCAGATAAAGAGGACAACCCAGCAGTCTGGGACTCCCAGCCCATGAATCTGTTGAGGCACCCCCCCCCCCCCACACACCACACACACCCACCATGCGTCCTCAGATTAGTATCAATGTGGAGCCTGCCGTTCTGAAGCTGCTCCCTCGTTTTTGTATCCAAGCTCTACGCCTCATGCCTGCCAGGTAAACCTGTCTGCCTCTCTGTTGCAGCGATAGGGGAGTTTGGATCTGACTGCTTGAAGCAACATCACCTTGTTTATCCTGTAAATAATTCACCCCTTCCAAGCAAAAGAAACAAAATGAAGGCTGTGTGTTTAACAAGGGAGTCGAGGAATGAGAGGAGCCAGAGAAAAATAAAATCAGGTGTTTCCTTTTTAGATAAACTTGGCATCTGGAGACAGCGACACATCACTGATTCCTATGCAGTGCAAAGGTGCTGCAGTGAGTTGTGTCAGGTGTGTGTACCGTAGGGAGAGGTTCAGATGTTTTTTTTTTTTTTTTTTTTTTTTGCTCACTGAACTTGCCCTTTGATAGCACTTAGAAGAAGGTGAAGATATACCGTTGGGGGCATTCTTGTCGTGTGTAACATCGCAACCTATGGAGTGTGTCAGTGCATTATTGAGTTTGATGCTTATCATCAGGAGGCTGTTCCTGGGAGTTGTTGCCTTTCCATCCCCCCCTTTGCCAGCCACCACATACACATGACACACATTCATGTGGACACACCAGCTTGGTCTGTTTTGGTGTTTTGTGTTGTTTAACATCTCTCCCCTGAGGTGTAGTGTACTAATGTGCAGAATGGGCAGAGTATTTATTTCCCCCATGCTTTTGTAGCACAGGGACACCTTCTATCCCCTTATTCTCATTCTGTATGTGCACACAAAACAAATTCACAGTCACACGAGAACGCTTACTGCCACTCTTGATGCCACTTCCTGTTTTGCATCTCCTCCAGAATTTCACAGAAACAAACAAACAAAAAAAAAAAAAGTGACAGGATGTCAATAATCCTTGGACCTTTTTTTGCAAGCATTAAAATAACACAGATGCCTTTTGTAGGTGGAAAATTAGCAATGATATCACTTCATCTCGATTAATTATGTAATCTTATTGTGGCCTCAAGTGTATTTGCTTTGCAGTGGCTGATGCTAATTGATTTGCATTTGCACAATATTTCAGTGCAAACTATCTAATAAGGAAGCATCTCCATGCTCATCCTGGAGGATATGTTTCAAGGAAAGTAGAGAGTATAATGCTTTAGCTAAAATGTATCTTCAACTTCTTTCTTCCTTTTTTTGTAGTCTCTAAGTCTTTGTTAGTTAATTTACATTAAGCATGTTCAGTAGGGTAACACTTTTTGATTATGCTTTCTGTCCCATACATTTTGGTTGTTGTTCCTCCATGGCTTATTTGTACCTTAGAGGTTGTACAAATGGTTTATTTTTGGTTTTTCCTACAAATGGTGAAAACAAAGACATGTTTATAAAACTGTGCTATGGTGCATTTAATGTCCAAAAACATTTCAGTTTCATGTGTAAGGTACTTTTTTTTTTTTGCCCAGAGAAAATTTGGACATCTGAGTGGCTGATCAGCCAGTCACTGGTCAGAGCTGCTCAAGCTTAAAATTGGCCAATTCTGGTCACCAGCTGATCAATTAGTTCTTCCCTTATACTTGCTTCCCCTGTATATTTGAGTTCCCATTAAAACAGTTATAGTGGGCTGTACTTCTTGAAAAGTATAAAATAAAAACAGATATGATAAGTAGGAAAGGAGCAGAAGTAACATGGGATTGTTCAACCACTTATGCATCCTTCCATTTTCCACCTCTTATCTGAGTACTGATCCTTGCAGGCAGCATTTTAATCAGAAATATCAAAACCTTCCTCTTAGAGGCCAGCTTATTTCTAAGTCAACTGGGACACCTTTCACACAGCCTCTTTAAAGTGGGACTGTTGAACTTTCATTAAATCTTGTTCTTTTTGGGATAGTTACAAAAATGAATTGTGTTGTTGTATAAAAATAAGAAAACATGTCACCATGGGATGCTGTTGTTGCACCATTGACTCTACAAAAGAGGGTGTGTTTTTAAAGGCGTGCATTGCGAAGGCAGTTTGTGACCCATATTTGGTCAGTGTGAATAGACGAAGGTGGGCAATGGCAACATAGCATTGTACTCCTCTTTGTGGCATTGAAGCTGAATTTCTGTGTGGAAAAGGGTGTAATAACCCTAACCCTAATAACTTGATCAGGATGGGCCAGAATGGGAATTGTTCAGACAAAGCTAGTTTGCTTGCTAGAATAGCCATTATGGAAAGGCGTTCCTATTGCTGTCGTGTTGTGCAGTTAAAGCCCCCAATTAATGGAATTTTCTTTCAACCTCAGTCTCAGCTTTTTCATGTCTGTTTTAGTGTAGCATTAAGACATTACGAAGTGAGTCGGTAGCCAAATACTTGCACAGATTGCATCAGTAGACCATCAGTCAACTTTATGTTGTCTTGCAGCCAGTGCCTGAAGCTGCATGACAACTGTGAAATGTCCATTACAAAAGCAGACTTGAGTAGTGATACACAAGCCTCCCCACCATGCTGGTGTGTCAGCGAAGGATGGAACAGGCACTGAACAGAAGACACCGAGGATCTGGATATTTGAAGCTGAAATTGGGCCAGTTTCCCATCAGGCTACATGTTATGCCTCCCCTTTGAGTGTTTATTGCAGGCATAAGAATCTGGATGACTGATCTAAAAGGAAATTACTGGAGAGAGAGATTATCCATGCCTTTGACTGATAATCAGCTCATTATCATGTTGATCATTTACAGTTCTCCCTCTCACCCGCTCTCTATTCTTTTAGCTGTGTCACTGAAGCAGAGCACAATGATTTTTAATGGTTTGGCAAAGAGCCTGCCATGTTGAGGCAGAATTGAAACAATCATGCTTGCAAAGGCTACAATCCACTTCTGCACAGTACAGGTCCCCATCCCACTTATCAACTGTCCTAGGGAAGAAAAAAAAAATGAAATGCAAACAGCAACAACAGTGACAACAAAATATGCAACCATGATGTGTGAGTGTTGCCCAAAACCCCAACATGACTAACTGGGCATGAAATTGAACTGATTGGAGTTATTGACCAGAAGGCTCGGGCCCCCGAGAGGACAGAGAGGAGTGAAGGGGTGCCTTGTGTGTTACCTGATTGAGTGAAAAATCCTCGGCCGGTTGCTTTGATGCCAGGCACTTTACAGGAAAGAGTGATTTAATGGAAGCTGCCAGACCTCATCAATGTCAGTGCTCGTGGTGAGGGCCCTCTGCTCCACCAGTGTTTTATATAAAAGCGCTTGCGCTGACAAGCCATGATGGACAGATGTTTGCTGGTTGTTTTAACTGCTCAGTGAAAGGAAACACTGATTTTTTTGCCTCTCCGTCTGATGCTAAAGGGGAGGCTGTGAGCCAGAGGATGCTGCTGTATGCCAGCCCTGCATACAGCAACCTCAACCTCTTTTATTTAAGTCTTCTAAAAATAGCCCTATTGAATTTTAGCTGAGGTTGATAAGCGTATAATTAATGTGACCATCATTAGGAACAGAGATGTTCTTAAGAGGAAGCAGCTGCTGAAGTGAAGCTGGAAGAATTGAGACTTTAAGGATGATCTGAGTTGTGTGAGAGGATGGAAGCAAGTGAATGCCAACCGGCTTCCCTGTGATGTGCAGAAGGCACCACTTTGTTTTTTAGCTGCAGGATAACATACAGTGTCATCTATCAACTCCTTGGAAAGGCCCACTGTGCTGTGTCTTCAGTAGATCTGAATTGCATTGGAATTGCATCATTAATAGAGCAGAGATGATTCCAAGCAACACTGAGAGAATACATTGACCCTGAGGGAGACTAGAAACAAGACAATGTTTTTACAAGAGGAATATCTAACTAGAGGTCCCATTACCACTTCATCATTATACAGCAGCAAGTAAGTGAGAAGAAGGGAGAGGAGCAAAAAGGAGAGGGAATGTAATGGCTTATAGTACTAATGGTAGTCTGAGCACTCAAGTCCCAAACATTCAGCTGCCTCATTTCATCTTGCTGTGTAATTGCCCTCCTGGAAGCTGCCACGCGAAGCGGGTGCCTCCAAAGTGAAGAGTGGCAGCTGTTGGATCCTGAGTTAGTAAGCCTGGGTCAAGTCCCCAAGTGGGGCTCATTGCAACCATGAGATGTCATAATTAATAGCTGTCTGAGGGCCCAGGGGCCAGTTTTGGGTGGGCGCATTGGGGATTAGGAGTATTTGGGCAAATTGAAGCTAAACAAAAGCGATGCCAGACTTATTCTCCACTTAACATAATGTAAACTTCTCATCACTTTGTGTGTGGTATCCAATTCTGCGCAGCATCATAGTCTCTGCTTTTCAGGGGTTATTTTTCTCTTGTTTATATTAGGTGTCCCATCTGTAACTAAAAGCACTTGTTATGCTGTGCTGTGGGAATTTATTAATCTTTGGGGACAAACGTTCTCCCTAGTTAACTAAATATACATGAGCTACTGAGCAAGATACAAGCTCAGAGTACCTTCACAAAAATTTGTTACCTCGGCTTTCCTCTTTATTTCCCATCCTCGTCTCTTTCAATCTAACATGCCGCCTGGGGGCATATCTCACTCTGTCTCATCTGCTGCTTAATTTCACTGGAGCGGCCCTAAGTAATGAAGCGCCTTGATGTACATTTGCCAATTTCTGCCTCTGCCACTGCGATATAATTGGGATGTGACTAAGCATGAATACCCAGCACAGGGTTGGTTGACCTCTCGGCGACCCCGCGAATAGCGCTTTTGTCATAATGGAGGTATTATCTCACATAATCTGGGAATAGAGAGGGATTGTCTGCAGGGTGCCAAGGATGGAAAGGAATTGATGTAAGTCCCTGCTCCTGTGTGCCACAGAGGAGAGAACAAAGTGTGAGATACATTTTTTTTTTTTTTTACATGGTCCTAATGAAGACATTTTTTTTTTATATATCTATTGCTGGTTTCTGTTTATTGGACTAGAAAAGCAGCTTCTGGCAAAAGCAGGAGTGTTTTTTTTCTCTCTCTTTTTTTTGTACATGAAGGCAACGAGTTTTAATGCTAGAGAGAATTTCTCTGTATGTGTGGATATCTCTGTGTGTGTCAGCCATTTTCCTGCGTGGGTGCATTGTGTTAATGTGTATGTGTGTCTGTTAATGACTCTGAAAAATGACAAGCTGAGCTGGCAGAGAGAGAGTACAGGTACTTGTCAGAGAGAGATGGAAGGTGGTGGAAATAAGGGAGTTCAGATGGAAATGTTGCTAGGGGAGTTGGGTGATGGTGGGGGCAGCTTTGCGGTTGGTGCATGGTGTGATTCACCATGCTGTCATCAGAGAGCGACTAAGGCCCCTGAGTGGCCCTCTCTATTCCCACCTGAGAGGCCTGCAATTGGAGGGGCTGTGCTGTCATTATTTACAGCCCGCAGCTCCTAACCTTGGATTCGGAGCTCATCACTGCGAAGGGAAAATCAGATTGGACTTGACGTGTACCAAAGTCAGTGACCTTGATAAGTGTGAGATGCCTGCAGCAGAGGTTAGGGAAAGGATTTGTATATATGTGTGTGTACATATTTGTGTGTTTGTGGATTTGTGTATTTTCAACCAGGTGGGGACTTGGAGTCATGGTTAAATGACTGAGTCATGACTGAAGATGGCACGTGGTAAGGTTGCTCATGGACCAAAATACAAAAGACATACAGTGAACCCTCACACTTTGCAGTCTCAGCAATCGCAGTCTCAGTACATCGCGGAGGTTTAAAAATATTAGTCAAAAAAAAAAAATTAAAAAATAGAAAAAAATTCGAACGAAGCGTGTGAGGCTAAAGCAAAACACATCACATCAAGTATGAGTCTCAGGAAGCAACAAGAGCCTACACGGGATGCCGCATGAACGAAAATCGAGGCCTCTGAATTGGCTGCTACGACAAGCATTACTGTGGCGTTGGTGGTCTGTACGCTGATTGGCTGATACACGTCCGGATCTCCCATCTCTTGCTCTTGTGAGACAAAGGTTTAGTGCTGTTTTAAAGTTAAAATGGGTCCCAAAGGACATCGCTCATTTGTGCTTTGTGCTTTGTGGTCAGCAAGGGCTGGTTTGAGCGATTCAAACAACGCTCTGGGGTCCGCAGTGTGGTGTTGTATGGCGAAGCTGCGTCAGCAGACACTGATGCAGCCAAAAGGTACTTAGAGAAGGAATTCTCGAAGATCATCGAAAAGGCAGCTACCTTCCAAAATAGGTGTTCCCCACAAGGACAGGCTTACTCTGCTGATGTGTGGAAATGCCCCTGGCCATATGATCTCGCCCGGCCTAATTTATAAATCGCAGAACCCACGGACCCTCAAGAACAAGAATAAGGCGCTGCTCCCTGTTTACTGAATGTCAAATAAAAAGGCTTGGGTGCCGAAGACGCTGACACTTGAGTGGTTCCACAACTGTTTCATCCCCCAAGTGAAGTTGTACCTCACAGAAGAAGAACCTCCCCTTCAAGGTCCCTGCTCCTGATGGACTGTGCTGGTAGGTCACGTGACGGAATTCCACGTCGATGGGGTCCAAGTGGAGTTCCTTCCCCCTAAAGGGCTGTGTATACTCTCGCGGCAATGTGTCGCCATCAGCTTGTCGCAGAGATGCCGCAGTCACTTTTGATTTATACTCAATTTCGCGCGGTCTCCACTATGTTATTCCACGCCACAATGCAAGAGGGACAATTACAAACTAACTAAACTTACTAAACTTATCTCTTGTGTTTTTCCACTTCCTCACTGTCTCGGCCGTATCCAGACCCACATTCATCGCAATCTCCCTCCATGAATTACTAGAATATGTGCTGTCTTTGTAGTGTGGAGAACGAGAATCATACAGAAATGCGTACTTCCTTATTTCTTCAATGACGCGCTCTTTTCTATGCAGATGTAGAATTGACCAATCAGAGGCCTCCTTTCTCTCCTCTCTGCGACACTCTCTCCGGCACTGTCTGCGTCGACCTACAATTTTGGGTCGGTGCACCGGAGTGTCTGCGTGGGGTGGGGGGGTATCTCTGCGTAGGCTTGGGCGGTATCCAAATTTTGATACTGTCAAACTTCCCTCACATTTTACCGGGGTATACCGTATTACCGCGACTATTAAGGCGAACAAACACCACCGGCGGACTCCGCCCGTCAAAACAGCCGTCCCCATTATGTGCCCCGCCGCGGGACTTTACGCCTGAAAAAAAGGCGAGTTTACCTCGAAACAGCAGTTCAGTGCTTCAATATAAAGTTGGCTCAACTACAGTTGTTATTTATTTGTGTATTTCTTGCTTTTCACTGTAGTTTTAACTGTTCCTTCTCTGCTGCAGCTGCCTGCAGCCTGTCTCCTGCAGCGCTGAAACGCGCTTTACAGTAAAGTGTCTGATGCGGGACGTTTTACTTCCTATAAATTCTTCAACATAAAAGTCCAAGATTATTAGTTTCATTAGAAGCTTTTATTTTGAAGCAGCAAGCTCAGGAAGTGTTGTTTTCATAGTCATTACCTTAACAGGACGAGTCAAACGGGCGAGCGAGTCAGCTGCGAGCGAACATGAATAAACGGTAAAATAAAGCAGAACACACAGCGATACAGGAGAGAAACTAAACTTTAAACCACAGAAATCATTCATTGCATTTTTAAGACGGTATTGAAACTGATACCACTGCTATTTTTGAATACCGGAAGTATACGGTATTACCGTAATACCGCCCAAGCCTATCTCTGCGTCGTCTGCGTATGTGACGCAGACGACCTGACGTCCGAGTATAAATCAGGCTTAAGACCACATCCCTCATTCAGCCCATGGACCAGGGCGTCATCCGGACATTCAAGGCCCTGTACACTCACTCTACCATGGAGAGTCTTGTCACATCCATCGACGACCAGGAGGAGGAATTCAGCCTCAAGGCCCACTGGTGTAACTACACCATTGCTAGCTGCCTGGCGAATATCCAGAAGGCCCTGCAGGATATGAAACAACAGACCCTCAACTCGGCCTGGAAAAAGCTTTGGCCGAAACGTAGTCCCCGACTACGAGGGCTTCCTGCCCGAAGATATCCAGCACTCGGCCGTGGACACGGCTGTGAGGCTGGCCAGGATGCGGCGTACAACTGAGGGCTTCTACGTTATGGCCACGGATGATGTCAGTGGGCTCCTTGATTGCCATTCGGAGATGCTGACGGAGGAGGACCTTGTCGAGATGACAAAGTTGGCCTCTGAGGAGGAGGAGGAGCCGAACCGAAGAGGAAGAACAGGACGAAGAGAGTGGTCTGACGCTGGCAAACCTACGTGGACTCTGTGCAATGGGACGCGCAATCCAGCAGAGGGTCCAAGAAATCGACGACGACATGGTAAGGGCTGTGGAATTTAGCAACCGAATTGAAGCCGTCATGTAAACTTATAAGGACATCCTGGCCCAAAAAAAGAAACCAAGGCAGCAACTACCCATCACTATGTTCCTCGTCAAAAAAAGACGCCACAAGCTACTCTTACTGGCACCCCCACTGCTGCTGCTACTCGAACTCCTATGCCTCAAACACCCACTCGTACTCCTGCTCGCTCATCTCCTCCTCCTGCAGCCCGTACACCTCCGCTACCCTCCCCTATTCTCTCGGAACGGGAGTTGGTCGACGATCCGTCTCCTCTGCCCATATTAATAGCTGATGAGGAGGCGTCCTCAGGAGAGTAGCAAAGCTCTCCCTCAGCACCTGTGCAGGTATCACATTCCATACTTCATACCTGCACAGGCAATCCATCATCTTCATTACCATCGATCATCAAGAAGCATCATCGTCATCATCAATACCTTCATCAGCCACGCACAGAGGAGAGATCATCAAAGTGAGTGTACATTAATACTAGAGGTTCCATTTTTTAAATGTTTAAAATTTTTAAATGTTTAAAAAAAAAGAAAAATTTAACGTTAAAACTTTGGGAAAAAAAAAAAAACTTGCCCATTGTGAATTTGATGCCAGCAACATGTTCCAAAAAAGTTTTCATACCCATCTCATAGCTAACTGGGTAACCTGGCAACAATTAGGTTTTAAAGAGCATCCCATAGATTTTAGTAGACTTAAAGATGGCTGTCTATCAAAGGCTGTGTGAAATATTTCAACAGCTAAAGAGCAAGGTGAATTGCTCTTTAGCTGTAGAAAACTTACGGTACAAAACATTATGTTGGTGTACAGACTCAGTCATCCAGGTCATGGTAATTCTCAGTGGTTTGAATGAAGGCAACTAGATTTCTTTTTTTTTTTTCTGGACTTCAAGAACAAAGAACAAAAAAAAAGTAATCTTAATCATTGAGAGGTACTGTACCCATGAAAGTGTGAGAGTGTGTACGTATATACGTATATATATATATATATATATATATATATATATTTAGGGCTGGGCAATGATGAAAATTTTTAATCGCGATTAATCGCATGATTTCCCTGATTAATCACGATTGATCGCATTGTATACGGAAAATCAAAAAATGAATTCAAAAGTAGTGTAAAGGTCACTTTTATTTAGATGTTCTGCTGCCATATGAATTGAAGTGCCATAACATTTGTTGTTCAAACACTTTTAACATCAGCACTTGCCAGTAACATATTTAGTGTAAATCTCATCTTAAAAAATGTCAAATAAAATAAAGCGTATTGCCACTGCCACGGTATGAATGTCATCCTTTTTTTTTTTTAATTAATAAAAAAAAAGTCTACCAACAAAATCCTAACAATCTAGAGGCCACAAAATAACATTAAAACAAGGTAATTTCTGAGGTAACAGCAGAAACTTTCAACGGGGAGTTCAACTTGGCAGTTGTGACAAATAACCTTGTTTCTGTTGAATCCTCCCCTGGGAGAACTTTAAAATGAAAATGTCCATGTTAAAGTTCTGTAACTTTATCAATCAGTAATTATCTGTGTATCATTTGTTTTTTTCCATTTTCAATTGTCAATCAAAAATTAAAAAAATGTAAAAGTGACTTTATTTTTTTCCGTTTTTTTTTTAATCTAACACAAAAAAAAGCCTATTTTTTTTTTATTTTTCAGTTTAGCAAACAGGCCATGGGACTGAATTTGTTTTTATTATTTTATTGTCTGGTTTACGTGACCCAAAAATGGCTTTGTTTATCATCATGGAATAGACTTTCTGCTGTCATTACACATCTGTGCCACTAGATGGAGCCGCACTGAAGTAACCAGCTAGAGAATAGCACGGCAGTGAACACATGGAGCAGATCTGATGATAAATGGAGGAATAATGCGATCGTCTTGAACAAAGGGGGTTTGAATTGCTACCCGAACTGTAAAGTACACTGATTTTTACCGTTCTCCGTATCTGTTTAAACTTTTCCGCAAGTTTACCTGGCAATTCTCTTCCGGTTCCGCAGCAGCCAGTAACAGACTTTTCAAAACAAAAGCATGTGAGCAAAATGCGTTAACGTGCGATAAAATAAATGTCGGCGTTAATAAATGAATGTGTTAACGCGATAATAACGCGTTAACTTGCCCAAACCTATATACACACACAGAAGTATTTGCTCACCCATCCAAATTATCAGAATCAGGTGTTCCAATCACTTACATGGTTACAGGTGTATAAACTTAAAAATTAAGCACCTGGGCATGCAGACTGTTTCTACAAACATTTGTGAAAGAATGTGGTCTCTCTCAGGAGCTCATGAATTCCAGCGTGGAACTGTGATAGGATGACACCTGTGCAACAAATGCAGTCGTGAAATGTCCTCACTCCTAAATATTCCACAGTCAACTGTCAGCTTTATTATCAGGGAATGGAAGTGTTTGGGAACGAACAGCAACTCAGCCACAAAGTGGTAGGACACATAAACTGATGTAGCGGGGTCAGCGGATGCTGAAAGGCACATAGTACGAAGAGGTCGCCAACTTTCTGCAGAGTCAATCACTACAGACCTCCAAACTTCATGTGACCTTCAGATTAGCTCAACAACAGTGCGCAGAGAGCTTCATGAATGGGTTTCTGTGGTCGAGCAGCTGCATTCGAGCCATACATGAGCAAGTGCAATGCAAAACGTCGGATGGAGTAGTATAAAGCACACTGCCATTGGACTCTAGAGCGGTGGAGAGGCGTTTTCTGGATTGAAGAATCAAGCTTCTCCATCTGGTAATCTGATGGAAGAGTCTGGGTTTGGTGGTTCCCAGGAGAACAGTACTTATCTGACTGAATTGTGCCAAGTGTAAAGTTTGGTAGAGGGGGGGGGAGGGGGGATTATGGTGTGGGGTTGTTTTTCAGGAGCTGGGCTTGGCCCCTTAGTTCCAGTGAAAGGAACTCTGAATGCTTCAGCAAACCAAGACATTTTGGACAATTCCATGCTCCCAACTTTGTGGGAACAGTTTGGAGCTGGACCCTTCTTCTTCCAACATGACTGTACACCAGTGCAGAAAGCAAGGTCCACAAAGACATGGATGGCAGAGTGTAGTGTGGATGAACTTGAGTGGCCTGCACAAACTCCTGACCTCAATCCAATAGAACAGCTTTGGGATGAATTAGAGTGGAGACTGAGAGCCAGACCTTCTCAGCCAACATCAGTGTGTGAGCTCACAAATGCGATTCTGGAACAATGGTCAAAAATCCCCATAAACACACTTCTAAACCTTGTGGACAGCCTTCCCAGAAGACTTGATGCTGTTCTAACTGCAAAGGGTACAACCACGTCATATTGATTAGGAATGGGATGTCACAAAAGCTCATATATGAGTCAAGGCTAGTGTATATAGCCCTGACTCATAATTTAGTTTAGTCTAGTGTATGTGTGTGTATATATATATATATATATATATATATATATATATGTGTGTATGTATGTATGTATATGTGTGTGTGTTTATGTGTGTGTGTGTGTGTGTGTGTGTATAATTACCCTTGACATTTTTCTCCTACACTGGCATTGTTTAATTCATGCATTCAGTCACTTTGTGTCACTCCATTCTGCTGTTGAGTCTTGCATGCTAGGTATGCACTTCTTACACAATAAAAAGATCTGTCAAGAACATGAGGGTTTCTTCCCAGTTTAATGCAGAGGGGATTTTAAATCAATACAATACAGGGAGTGTTAAGCTTGGAGTATGTCAAGCTAATTTGCTAAATCTGTTGGCTTTGTTTGTCTGTTCATTAACTTCCTGATACGCCTTGAATTTTCAGTCGAAAATGTAACATATCTCATCGTAGTTAAAGCAACTTTTGGTGGACTCAGCTGAGAATGCAGTGTGGAGAAAAAGGCACAGGTTAATGTGAACTATTTTGTTTTTAGGCATTTAATTAATGAAGAAAAAGCACACTTGACAACGAGGATTGGAAATAAAGGCAAATTCTTACATTTTTATGAAAAAATACTGCAAAAACGTTAAGGGGTATGTACAACACGAGGCTAATATCGGCAGACTATGTCATGAAAATCAATGCTTATGCTCAGGAACATCTCTTCAAACCATTGTCAGTTGACACAGTTCATTGCCGCATCCACAAACACTCTACCACGGAAAAACTCTATGATGCAAAAATGAAAAAAGATACTTAATAGACAAGAGCCAGAAATCCCACTGCCCTCATGGACCCAAGACAATTGAAGATGGATTGGGCCTAATCTAACAAATCAAAGATTTAAATTGTTTTTGGAAATTGTGGAGGCTGTGTCCTCCAGGATAAAAAGGAGAGGAACCATCCGGCTTGTTATCTGCTCACAATATAAAAGCAAGCATCTGTGGTTGTATGAGGGTGCATTAGTGAAAATGACATGGGTATCTTGCACATCAGTGAAGGCGCCGTTATGACTGAATGATGTATACAGGGTTCTGGAGCCACATATGCAGCCATCAAGACAACATCTTTTTCATTGAGGGCCTTTAAGAAAAAAAAAAAAAAAGAAAAAAGACAATACCAAAATGCCAAACCACATTCTGCTTGTTACAACAGCCTGCCTCTGACGTAACACAGTCTGGGTGTTAAACTGGCTTGTCTGCAGTCAAGACCCCTCTCCCTTTGAAAATACTTGGTTGATTATTAAAGGAACATTTGACATTTGAAGTTGAAATAGTTGATTAAGCAAGAATGAAGGAATATTTCATTTTGAAAATCCCAAATGGTTTTCTTTGTTCCTAAAACCACAGACAGCGATCATTTAAAAGAAGTTGTAATGCAACACAGTGGTAAGCATGCCTTTGTCCTAATTTGTCTTGAACATATTGTCTACATCAAACCCAAAATGAGCATACACATTTTTTTAAGCAAAAAAAAAAAAGGACCAGTTGTAAATCGGTTGTTGGTGAAAATAATCTTTGCAGCCTGCAGGTAAAAGTCATAAAATCCTCATCATATCAACTGGCAGCTTTGAGCCTTGCTCTAAGTTATGAATCTGTTCTTGGGTATCATTGACTTTTAAAAGTTGTTCCTTTTGAACTAGTTATCTAGATGGTGGAAGTGCAAAATAAAAGGAGACAGCATTTCAGGATGGGTGTTGAAAATGTAGTTTGCTTTCACCACTGAGATGCTATTTGGTCGTGTGAAATGATTAATTTCACACATATACAGGCCATCCCAAAAAGCAGTAGCATCTCATTCACAAGGGGCCCCCATCAGCAACAAAACAGGAGGCTGCAATAAAATGAGCAAACAGCAGCACGTACTGTACGTCAATAAATCTTTGGAGGTTAAACCTGACCACTGTAGAATTTGAGCAGCCCCCTCCCCCCAACAGGGAAAAGTCACTGAGTACATCAAGTCTGTCGAGACTGTAAAATGGCCTACCAGCAATTCAGGGAGTGTCCTGTGGTAGCGGGTACAAGCTCACACTGAGTCTGTGTTTGCATAAGAAGGATGAAGCCTTGAATTATGGGGTTTGTGTAAATAAGGAGATGAGACTGTTTTTAGCACACAGGGAAGAAGGAGGAGTGCTTGGATGAGAATAGTCCCTCTGTGTGTTGTGGAATTGGTCTTAGGTTGTTTACGACAGCTCGCAGCCCTCATATATCACAGGCAGTATGTTTGCTGTGAAGATGCAGTTTGTATGCCATCTGCCTTAGCTGAACTTGACCCTTCAAACAGACTTATATTTGTAAACTGAGCTCTCTGTAACTGCTTTTATTTTCTCTTTCCTAGTGGATGATCCAGAAACCACATAAGGTGGCTACTTTCTTTGGTTGCATTGGTGCAGACCACTTCGGCGAGATCCTGAAGAAGAAGGCCGAAGAGGCCCACGTTGATGCTTATTACTATGAGCAAAACGAAGAGCCAACTGGTACCTGTGCAGCCTGCATCACCGGAGACAATAGGTTGGGAAACCTTCAGTCACCTTTGACCAAAAAAAAAAAAAAAACACCATTTACTTGGGATTTGAAAGTCATTTTGGTTCATTTTAACTTCCTCAGGCTATTGACTTCTCTGAGCTAGAAGTCATAACAGAGAATCATAGCTAAGCTCACACATCAAAAGGAAAAAAAAAACTGCTCAAGCTTGTTTTTTTAGGCCCCTACTCAGCCTCAGTTGCCCCAGTGGGTTGTCATCCATCCATAGACTGACAGACCCAGTGTGTTAGAAATGCCTGGGCTATCCTACTTCTCACCTGTCAGCCTTCTTCGGCTGTAAAAGGAGCTTTAGCTTCTCTGGCGACTCTCGCATAGCATCATTATCATCATATCTGAGACAGCAGAGGTCAGAGCCTTCACTGATATGCGAACACTCACAAATATTACTAACAGTAAGGGCTGCAGTTCATGATAGGCCAGTTGTCAATCAATAACCTTCTCTAAACACTCCTTTCCTCTGTAAGTCTTTATCGCTGCTCATGCAGTTGTCAGTCAGTCGACAGCTAGACCCTGACTGCCCCAGGACCCAGTCCTGGTGAATGGTCTTAGTGGGCTTGTTTGATGTGGGCTCTGACATCTGAAAAGGTCAGGTGCTGTGTACAGGGAGACGAGCTCCGTAATATTTCTTACAGGTGTTTAACAGACAGCTCAGGAGGCCAAAGGAAAGGTCGTCAACAGGGCTAGTGGTGGCTTTGAAGGATTGGGAGCCAACATGTCACATGGCCCAGGCTTTTGATAAGAGCAAAACCTCAAAGAAAACCTACCTCTCTCTACCTACCTACCTCTCTCTTCTCAAATCTGAGAAGTTGAGTTCCAGTCTGTGAAGACGATGTATGTTAAATTATCACATTGTGGCCATTAAAAAAACAAACAAAAAAACCCCACATTTGTTCAGTTCTAACCCGGTAATCAAAGGTTCAATCATTCAGTTTCTCCAGAATCTCAAGAGTTGGTGTGACTGCAGCCCAGCCCCATCTGCTTTTGAATTAAAAATGCTCAATAATTTGTGATGTCATGTGGTACCTTGTGCTATTTTGAATTGTTGATTGTAACTTTCTTTTCCCTGAATGGAAACCTTAGTACTACCTGCTGTATCATTTAGCATTGCCAGCAGGCTTCAAGAAAAAATGACTTTTCTCTTCTAATTATTATTCTTGTAATTAGGTATTGGCTTATCTTTGGTGGATGACTTGTAGGATGGAAGTCAGCTTTATCATAGTTATAAGGAAGGTTTATTATGCAGTTTGATGCTTTGTTTTTACTTTCCAATTTTAATTGGTTGAGTGCACCTAAGAACATTTACTCAGCTAACTTACTTAGAATAATACTTAGAAGAATAATATACAATATTTTGAACTTTATTGCAGCAGAAAAACCAGCTATATGCAATGTAAAGATAAAGTGATTTTCGTAAAGATAAATAATGTCCTTACCACAAAGAGAGGTCTGTCTTCCTCTGTGTCTTATAATCCTAGTTTCTAAGTTCAGAGTCGTGACAGCCAGTCCAGTTGGACATATGTACATTTCAGAGCAGGTATTGAATGTCTCTTTGTTGCAGTCCGCATAAGGAAAACTTTCAGATGTTCCTCAACCAAAATACATCATGTTCTTCCCACAAAAAGAGGAGCAAGACAAGTCATCATAAAGCGAAAACAAAAAAAAAAAAAGAAGAAAAAAACAGAATTATTGCAGTTGTCCGACTGAAACGACACAAAAAGATCTTGGTCCGACTGAAACTGAACTACACTGATTTTTTCAGTTGGATTAATACACACGGATAATGTGGTTGGAAGTTGGGCTAATCCTACTCGTAAATGTTCAACTGGACTGAAACTGGCATACATGTTCTGCGCATGCCACACAGTTCGCACCCACACCCTTTGGTACTGAAGTAACAGAAGAAGCCGATTCAGAGATGAAGAAAAAAAACTGAAGTGTACAGGATTTATAAAATGTACAGAGCTATAAACTGTTAGTCTGTCCAGTTCTCCATTCGCCATTGTTTCAGTTTACCACCCTCAGCTAAACCAAAGATAAATTTGTCTTGATGTGTGACATAACGGGCCAACCAGAAAAGCCCAGTGCTAACAAGTTGAAAGCAGGCATATCACCACCTATTGAGTAGTCCGACATACTTTGGTTGGTAAACCTATTCCCCTCACCTACACGTATGAAGGACAAAAAAAAAGAGTCCAATTAAAGAGCCAAGTCGAGCTATGACCGTAGCTTGACTAAACTGTGCTTGTAAACACTGATTTTTCTGTCTTTCTTGAGATGGAGGCTGCTTGAATGTTCCAAGTTAGGTTTAATTTTCATTTATTATCTTGCTGCTTGAATGTGCTGTGGTTTTCTGAGGTCATTTGTTGCATTTGTTCTTACTTATCTAACAGTTTATCTTCTAATTACTGTATAAATTTAGATTTTGGCACATTAATTTGGACCTGTTACATTTGTTGTATTGTTATTAACCAACCCATCCATTTCTTAAAGTATGTTAAAAAAAAATGTTTTCAGTCATTTTTAGACAATTGGTTGGACAAAATGATTGTTTTTCGTCATGAAGGCATTTCAGTATTTTCATCACCCCAGCGATTGATTTGATGAAGACACTATTCATCAAATTGATTCTTTATGAAAGTAATTGTGAAACACATACCGTTCAAAATATGCTTCGGTTCAACCAACTGCACCAGTAGAATCCTGCATTTACATCAAAGGTTTAGAGAATGAGTTGAATAATCTAGTGACAAAAATGATTAAAGCAACATCTAAAAGCTGTATTTTTACATGCAATATTATTTTTAACATTTGATATTTGAAAAAGTAGAGAATCTAATTATGTTCTCTTTCACTGCTACATTTGCAGATGGAAAAATGTTTTAAATCTAAAATCAGAAATTATTTTTTTTCCCAGTTTTGTAGAAGAAAATGAAAAGTCCAGCAAATGTTGTAAGATGGCAGGTTCTTGGGGGGGACCGATGAGTAATTCTCTCTGGAATAGCTCAGAATGGCACTTTAGTTTTACCTCTTAACTCTTATTATCAGATGTTTGTCCTTTGACTGTGTTCTGCCGTGCCGTGCCGTACCATACTCCCTCGGTAATGACACTCATTTTCCCTGTCATGTTTGTTCCAACCTTTGAGTCCATTACTTCAGCGCAGGTCAAACGCTGCCCTAATCCTGCTGTCACATAGAAGCCTTTGTCATCACACACTAAACAATTTAGCACACTGCTACTCTACTCTTTGACACTGACTGTGGAGAGCAGAAGAGACCCTCTCCTAAACCTACAATCTCCAGTCATATGGCTGCTGAACGGTTTTCCTCGAAGCATCTCTGATGGTTGCACTCATTTTGACGGCAGCTCGTAAAGAGAGAGAAGATGAGGACAGGATAATGAACTATGTTAAGATAATGCCACCTGCTTTATTTTCCATCTCACTATTCAACTAAAGTGCTCATTTAGAAATACATTTGTTTGTTTGTTTGTTTGTTTTTTTCCCCCAGCCTTATTGACATTGAGACACTTCTCTAGCAGGTATATAATGTGAATAATTTGGAGGTGGCTTATTGCTCATATTGACTATCTCTCAGCCTTTTTTGAATCTCTTTTTCTGGTGAGATAACCAATTTTTGAAGACAGAGGGGAAAAAAAAGACACACAGATGACTTTATTCTACCGTAGTTCACACACTGAGGGAAACTTTTATCATCCTTTTATATCATGAAAGAACAAAGGAAAGTCTGGGGCCTCTGTGTTTTTTAAGGATGTTTTTGAGACAAAATTAAGATGGATGACAAGCGAGGCAGAAGATTTATGGGGTCTGTCTCGGCAGGTCCCTTGTTGCTAACCTGGCAGCGGCAAACTGCTACAAAAAGGAAAAACACCTGGACTTGGACAGCAACTGGGAGCTGGTGGAGAAAGCCAAGGTCTATTATATTGCGGTAAGTGAGACCCTCTACATTCGAAATGACTGTTCCCCAACTCCATTGCCAGAGGAGGACAAAATGTTAAGAGGCTTTATTCAGGAAATGCCTCAGCACGCCTTCTGCATTGTCAATATATCCATTCATCCTTTGTTGAGTGAAATGAGCTATGTTACCTATTGAGACAATACAGCTCCGTTTTCCCTATTTTTCCTCCCGTCTTTGTGCATGAAGCTGCAGCACAGTGTGAAATTGCTCTACATGTAATGCATTCATTCATTTCTTTTAACATGGAGACAAGCCAACAGGTGCTGCCAGAGTGTGAAAATTGATTATGCAAGTTCATTCGGCTTTAGCCGCTCCTCCACAATTTTCTCCTTACAGACAAAACACACACGCACAGATTGAGCAGGACAAATGTGCCCTTCGACATTCACAGACACTCGAGCTGAACCACTGAGGTAATGTCTTCACTGGAAGCTTTTGGGAGTAAGATGGCCTGCCATGCTCATGTTTCACTATTTGGGATTTTGTTTTACTCTGGCAGACCTACATTTCCTCTCATCTCAAGTCAAAAGGATAGCCCTGAAATCGCACTACATTCCATGTCTTTAAGCAGTTCATTACTGGTATAAATCAACCTGACAGCCTCGCCATCAACATACTCCTTCCCATTTTGTCCCAATTGTATTCCAATGCTCCCCTCGTTGCTCACAAGCCCTCTAAACATGAGTTGAACACAAGTGTACTGTAGTGCAGTAATGATCGAGGTTTCATAATTAGCCGCCCAGTCACAGAAACACTAACAGAAAAAAAAAAGAAAAGAAAGAAATGCTGTTGTGCTTGTGCCAGAAAGCAGATCAGTCAGTTCATCCTCTTGAGTTTGTGTGGTCTCATTTTTAGCCTCTGCTTCGCATTAGCAAACATGGCACATCCTCTGCAAATTGGCAGTTGGGTTTTGCCCACATCCGACCGTCTTGTGCACAGGGAAAAGCTTCCGTGGGATTTGAGGGGGGATAGATGGGCCACAAATGGGTGTTTGTCAGTGCTTGGAATCTAAAACGTGGTGTTCAGCATCCCTCCTGGGCCTCATTGTCAAAACAGGGGGATCATTTGCTTTATTAGAGTCCCATTCACACTTCTAAAGTACTTTTTCAGATACACTGCCACAGCTATTCCCACTTAATATTGTGTGGCGTGTCTAGACTGGCATACACTAAGGCCTCCTCTCTCCATTAACCTTGTCGAGAGCACTTAGATGTATTTAACTAATTTACAGCCAGATTGTACATTTCTCTCTCACACAGTGCTAAGCTTTCTTGCATAATAATGCGCTTTTGATTTTCATTAAACTACTGCTGGGTGGCTTATGTGGCCATGTACACTCTGATCTGTAAATTTAATTACCAGAAAGTGCATGTGCGTATGTTAACATGTTATTTGCTTGCACATGTGTCTGTGTTTGTCAGAGCATGTGAGTTAAGGAGGTGATTGATGATTCCTGGCAGAGGCTCTCAAGGTGCCTGCTACGACGTAGTGTGATTGGATGAAAACAGAATTATTAGAGGGCTCATGTAGCCAGGCTGGCTCATCCAGCAGCAGCGGCAGCAGCAGGGCTGGTGGCAGACGCAGAGCAGGGAGGCAGGACTGCCATTTCTCACAAAGAGAGAGAGAGAATTTTGAACTCCTGCCAAATGTTTGGTGGCAGGCTGTTGCTAGGAAATCTGGGTCCTTAGGCAAATCATTGCACAAAGACCCATAACAAAGGCGAGAGGGGGAAGAAGGAATGGCTAAACCCATTTCAGGCACATCTCTCTCTTTTATTTCTTCTTTTTTTTTGTTGAATGCCATTGCTGCTACAGTCATGTGTACAGTTATTTCTTACCCCGACAATTGTAAACATCAGAAATGGAGGGTGATATATTGTGAGAAGGGAAGATGAGTGACTCTAATTGGTTGAAGTGATGTGTGCATGCTGGCCCAGTTAGCCTCCTCTTTTCCCTCACCCACCCCCACCCCCTCCCTTTTTTTTTTCACCCCTACTTTCTTTCTTTGGCCTTCTATGGACACCCCTCCCTTCACCTCCTCTTCCTTCTCCCTCTCCTCTCACTTTGCTGTCTTCTTTGCCTCCCTCTTTCTCTCCTCTAGTCTCACAGACACACGTACATTTGCTGTTAAACACACAGCATGCACACCCACACACATTTTGCAGCATACCACTGACTTGTTTTTCTTACCACTGAGCGCTTTGACCTGTAATTTGATCTCCACTGCTTGATGCATCCTTCATGATGCCACTTTGAATTGACCAGTATCTAAACTTGGGCCCTGCTAATAAAATTGCCTTTACTAACTCCTGCCATTTATATTCAAGAAAAAAAAAAACAAAAAACACTTGGTCCATTCAATGGCCAAGCGCAGTGTAACTAACAAAAATGGAGAAAAGGGTAGAGAAACAAGACAATTGACTGTGAAATGTCCTGTTAATGACTGGGCACAGATGGTCAGAAATAACCCAAGGATAGACGGAGGAGACACTTGCCTCTGCCAACTCGCCTGGTACACAACTCACCCAATGAGACACAAGCTGCAGAGCCGTTGGGTCACAAAATCTGATCACAGCCATTTGTTGGCTAAGCGCACAAATGACTGTTAGCCTTCGAGAGGGTAGCCACTTCTTAGGAAGACGAGTTAGCCCACCTTTTTTGTCAAACAGTGCAGCAAGTTGAACCATAATGCCTCACACTGTTTACACTGGCAAACTCTATATAGCATTAATTGGCAGTTTTATTTTTGCCCTCACTGCAGGGGAAAGCTGAGTTCAGCCACTGTAGCATAATATGCAAGAAGAAAAAGGAGGAAAAAAGCAGGGGGAAAAAAAGTGCAGTACTGGCACCACAAGCAGAATGTCAGCCTGCTTACACCCCAGAGTGACACACACACGCACACACTCACTGTTACTCCACCCCACTTCAGTTTGCAGCCAAAAAAGCAAAGGGAAAGGTTTTGTGCACATGCACTCACACACATCTGACACCTCATCAGCCAGCCGAAGGGCTGATTAGCACAGAGGTGAACTGCGGCTGTGTCTCTGTCCAACTCAGAGGACACTGTCCTCATCCTGACCTTGAGACGCTAACGTTTCCTTCTGCTGTCCCTCTGCTCTGTCTCACCACTGTTCTTTATCACCAGCATTCATCCTCTTGTCCATTTTCATCTCTCCTTCCTCCCTCTCCTTTTCTGTCTTTTCCCTTCTTTCCTATCCTCTCTATACTGCACCACTTTTTCACTGCCCCTGTCCTTCCTCATAGCCAGGGAGGGATCACAAGGGGAAATGCAGGCATGGGAGAGAAAAAGGGAGGGAGGATAGAGAAGTGGAGGGGGGAGAAAAAAACTGGCAGGCTCCCCCTTTGTCTGCAGGCGATCAGTTACAGTCTTGGTTGCCGTTGAAATTTAATCCCCACCGCATTTACATGCCAAGTTTGACTTCTGGCAAGCCTTATTAAATAGATTTGTAAATCATTTCATCTTGATTAGAATCTGTTCTCAAGGGATCACCTTTTCCTTTTTTTTTTTTTTTGTTTTCCTTGCTTGTGTTTTTGTTATGTGTACAATCTGTGCCCACTGGTGTTAGGATTTGAAAGTCAAGTCTTTTCTCAGTGTAAGTGAGTATAAGCAGTAGATTTTAGGGGACTAAGAGTGATGCCTGCCAAGTCCCTTCTGTCACCGGCCAAGCCACTGTGTCAGCATGTCTCTCATCTCTGGAGGTCATGTCAGTGGCTGGGCAACGGCTCTGATGTGCCTTTTCTTTATTAGGCTGACACCACAGTGTCTTTACCATAGAACAAATAGAACAATGTCATTTCAAATTGTGCCTAATCAGATGGCATTTTGTAATTGCCAACAAACATCTTTTGAATATGAATTCATTATTGTTCCATGACAAATCAACTGCATCATATTCATTGGCTTGTTCATATTTCTCCCCCACTGGCTTGGGCCAATTATAGGATTTCAATCTTGAGGCAATCAAGTGATAAGGGTTAGGCGTTTAGTGTTTGCTGTCACTTTATAATTCTCTCAAATGTTAAACATGCATCTGGGAGGGCTGTATTTGTCAGAAGGCTGTGCATTGACGTGCACCTGCCTAATTGAGTGGTAATGAGCTGTCAGGAGCGCAGGCTTGGTGACTGGCTCTTGGCAGGGTGTCCTATGCTGGTGGGATGTATGGGCTGGACCAGCCCTGCTGGAGTATCAGCCACCTCCACACCCTGCAGGCCAGAGTGGGAGGAGTGTGGTAAATTAGGGTAGAAAGGCCAACAATGGCTGCAGAGACATGCTGTGTCTTTCATTCGGCTCTGGGATTTATTTATGTTGTTTACAGTTTTAAATACTTTGCTTTTGTAAAAATGGAAGTAGCTACTCAACTAAAAGTGCAAGTGCCACATTTTGTTTCTAATTTAAAACACAAAGGGAACTAAAACAAAAAAGATTTTCCATTTCAAAGTTTTTTTCCACAAAGGTTTTCAGTAATAAGACAAAGCCTACATTTGCAATCATCAGTATCACTGGCAACAAGCTCTTGTCTCTTCTGTGATTTTTTTCTGAGTTGACCTCAAGGTCTATGAGATTTAAAAGCTTCTTTGGAGAAAACCAAGGACCAGAGTGATGAACATCCTCAAAGATCTGAACATTGTTGCACAAGAAAAGCGGATTGACATTCTGGCAGAGGCATGAAGGAAGATGGTTAGCGGTTAGACCAGTTTAACTGCTGCAATGGCAAATAAAACTTTGCCACTCATCACTAAGAATGGATGGGAACAAGTTTGGACATGGTATCTTTGGATAAAAACACAAAATATTGAAGGTTTTTTATTATTATGTCATTTCCAGTCAAAAGGCAGACACATATATAAGCCTGTCGTAGCGATCACCAGTCCATAACAGGGTTAACGCTGAGATAGTTGACCGGGCTCAATCACACCATCTCTCAAGTAAATTAAAAATCTCCGATTAGCCTATTATGTAACTGTAGAAAAGGCCCATAGAAAACTCACTCGGGTTTAAATCAAGAAGAGACATGGTGGAAAATAGGGTGTGACACAATAAAATGAAAGAAACATTTTTTAAAAAATCAGCATTTATAGCCTGTTCACTGCTTCTTACCGTCAGTCTCACCATACAACACATGCATTGCATTTATACACATCAACCTGTAAACACAGGACTGAGCAGATGTGATAGTTGTCACTGATGATGTCGCTAAAGCCTTCAATACACTGCTCACCATAAAGAACACTGACAGGTGTCTCTTTTACAGGTATTGAAAGTTAGCGGAGCAGTTGTTTTGGACACACCTCTGGTGTACATTGGGTCAGTTGAATGTGTTGAGTCACTGCAGAAAGTTACTGTTAGAAAAGTACATGTAACTGTGAAAATTATGGAATATTGTCAGAAAAATATACTTAAGTATGAAATGTGAAAATATTCATGCTCTTAGATTTTTTTTGTTCAAGTTGCATAATATTTTAGAGGAACAAACTCAGTTGTTTGCTTTATTTTTGTTCAATGTTGGCTCAATATAAACACTACAAGCAGCTTTAGAAGATGTGGAATTTAAAGTGTTTACAAAAGGAAAATTTACATGATGTCACTATTCAGCTCATGTTATGATAGAACTTCTTATACTGACTGGCATCTAATTGGGTAAAGATATTTTTGAAATATATTTATCTTTATTTTTAATCAGAGTTATGTGTTGAAGTATTCAAAGTTGGCAGAGCTTAGCTGGATTTATTTTGGGAGGCTTTATTTACAATTAATAGTTGGAACATTTGTGGATGCTGGCAGGCTTCCAGGCCCGTATTGCTTTACCAGCATGCTGTGACTTTCTCCTTTTACACCCACATCACCTTGTAAAAACAGTTTTTCTTATGCAGCAGGGAAAACATCATGTCCTTTCACCCCACATTACTGTGGGCATCTGCTCCACCAGCAACAATTCTGGATGAAATAGTTCAGACTTAATGATATTTCTGCCTGCCATCACCTTGTCCCCTCGCTCCCTCTGCTTCAAAGCCCCTGGCATATGTGTGCCTTTTTATTCATTAGACCAAGTTGTAAAACACTGAATAATGTTTCGGTGCTACACTGGGATATTGTGGCTATTAGTCTGAGTTCCACAGCTTAATTGAATAGCCTGAGTAATTATTTGTCAAGTAATGCTGAGCAGAAAATAAATAGCCACTTTGCGGCTGTGAATTGTGCCTGATAGCCATGTGTTGATACTCTCACCAGGGACAGTAAAAACCTGCTCTACTGGCTAAGTATCTGATTAAGATTCTCATGATGGAACTGCACACGCATTAGGATTGTGTGTCTCCTGGGCAAAGATGGTGAGTAGAGTTCAGTGTCGGGCAGTGTTACATTATCACACTGGAACATAAAGGCTTGACTCAATAAATATTTCTGGAATATTCTCACCACAAACTATCCGCAGCACTTGGGGTCACTTTGTCACATTATTAAAATGGCCTATGAAGAATTGTCACACAAGTGCGTCTCTTTTGGTAAATGTTGGACTTTTTTTTTCAAGTTGTAATATTTAAGATTTACAGAGTTTTACCAGTTTTGTTGTAATCATATGTTTTCAAATACTGCAAGCAAATAATCGCTCACATGATGCAAAATTTAAGAAATGTCAGTTTTCCATATAGTTTTCAGAATTTTTGTTTCATTTTAGATTCATAATGCATTACTAATCCCCAGAGGGAGTTGTAGATCTTGACTTTGTACCATTTTTACTTAAATATACCTTTGGAATTATTAACAGAATGTTGCATTCTATTCTTATGAACATTTTTACCAAGTTTTCCAACTTTTTGGACAACAGGATTGTAGCAAGTTGGTTGGAGATTAAAGTGACAAACATTTTTTTTTATTTTATTTTCACTTAAAGGAGTATTTCATTGTCCTTCAGGAAGTGTCATCTAGCGTTTGTGGTCTCTTGTCTCTACTATTGCCAAAAACCACCCAAATTAACAAATTAACTAACAAATTAACTAATCACACATCAACATCAATGAAGCCATCTCACAGAGCTACAGTGGAAGAAATGACTAATAAACTCACAATGAACTTTGTAAAATACCTTGATCTTCATGTCTATTATCTCCTTATCATTCTCAAGTAATTACAAAGTGTGCAGCAAATGTAGACATATTCTAGAAAAGAAATAAATGTCACGTGGTCCTATATTACATATATATCTGATGTTTTCCAAGGTGACTTCAGTGTAAACTATCACTGTATCATATCATATTTCATATGTCTTTGACGTCACTGTTTCAGACTGATGTCACAATTCTGGCTTTTTTTTTTGCTTTCCTTTTCCTCAGTCTTCTCATAAAAATTTGTCAGCTTTCGCTGCACAAAAACTTCAAAAATAATACATATTTTTACTCATGCAGGTCACTTCAAAGCAGTAGCCAGATTCACACTGGAATCTAATATAGGTCACATTTAAGATGTGCATTTAAGATACTGATGTGAACAACCACACAAAATAAAATCAGATCTTGGCAAAAAATCAGAATATAGTATTAAGACCTGCAGTGACCTGCAGTGGGAGCGTAGCCTCAGAGAGCTATGCAGTAGCTCTTAGCTAATGATAGCGACTTGCTAACATATGTTAAATTGGTACAGGCCCCTAAAGTATTATTGATATTAAGATAGAAAATGTAAAATTTGGATCCTGGAAACAAAACTGACATTTCCTCTTGCTGTTGAGGCAGCACAAATAGTAATTTGTCAGCTTGGAATTGTACCAATTTTCCAGCATGTTTTGCTTACTGAATTCCACTTATTTCCTTAAAAATAACAAATTTGATGTCCTAGTCCATTGCTATAACAGCACTTACATCCATGCTGACTTTTTATGCAGATTGTAAACATCCAAATCTCTCTCTCTCTCACTCTTTATTGACACAAGCAGTCATATAGTACAGATGTGAAGGGTTGTCTGCAGTACAAATACACAGGATTTGTACACTGACACAGAGCGAAGCCAAAATATATGACGTAATTTAGTCAATTTAGCAGGCTTAGTACATTGGTACCTTCACCGGCCAAGAAATAGTCTTCCACATGTGAACGTTATGTGGTTTTGTCGCTTCTGTTTTCATAAAAATTACCCAAATGACATATAATGTAAACTTTTGACATGCCGGTAGTCAGTTTAACCAGACCAGTCAGGTGTATCTTGATATTCATCAGAAATAAAAACTGAAGCATAATGCAAATCAGAGTCAAATTTCTAAAAACATATTTCTAACCAGACAGCATTTTGAGATTTAATTTTTTTTTCATTTTTCATTTTCATCTAAGTTATTTTTGTATTAATTTTCTGGTTAAAAACTACTCCTCAAAACAACCAACACTCCAAAACACTAAACCTCATATCTGGAAATCTCAACTATGCAAAAGAAATTTAATGTCTCAACAAACTGACTTTTTTTTTTTTTTTTTTTTTAAGCAGTAGTACAAATTGCTTAGGGTCTCAGTTTCATTTAGTATTCCTGGGCTGAGCACATGCAGTGGGAAAGTCTGTATTTTACATACAGTACATGGTCCCTCTCAAACACAGGCTACGACTCTGACCTTATCTATTGTTTCTCAAGTGTATGTTGTAAGCAGCTTTGGAGGCTTTATAGAGACTTAGCCAACAGGGCTGCCATTGCTCTGGTGGAACATTTGGACCTCTGGCAAGTGTCAGATTTTCAGCTGCACATTAAATCTCTTAACCCAGTTTTTCCCCTCCCTTTCCTCTCCCTGTCTCTCTTTCTCTTCCTCTTTGCATCTCTCTCTCTCCGCCATGCTAACAAGCTGGCTGTTATTTATTTTTCATGTGTGGCATTGGTAGCCTCCACAGTTGATTTCTTTTCTCTTTATTTCTCCGGCTTCTAAATTCTTGTGCCAGTGGTTAGCCTGGTGCCCAGCCCTGGAGGGGGTATAGTGAAAATACAACCAGAGCAGCTGCACGTTACCCCGACTGCGCAAAGTCCTCCAGACGCACTGTCATGGGGAGGCCAAAGACGCTTTGATTAGCATGTCTGTCATTACTTGCCAGCTTGAATGTCATGCACTGTGAGCCCAGTTGTCTAATGCTTTGGCTGGCCAATGGGGCCACTCCCTGCAATCACTGATAGGGCTGCTTGTTCCAGTTCGGAGGCAAGGCCAGAGAGAGCACCCTAAGTGCCAAATGATTGTCCTCAGCAAATAAAAAGCAGACATATTCTCTTTTTTTGATCTTCTGCATGTGCGTGCTTTATTTTCAGATGCTGTGGCGCAATCACATTTGAAAGCATTTTGCGCTCCCAACGTAACAAGGAAGGGGGGGGGGGACCAATCAAAACAATAACTGTGTATCCTTTTGACAAAGCCCTTGGCTTGCTGTTGTCAGAAGATGTAAGCTGACTCATCCACACAAGAAGGGCATGTATCCCTGGGAGCGTGGGGCAAAAAGCTATGATGAATCCTCCCCTCTGTGCTCGCTTCTCTCCACTGAGCCTGCATGGATTAATTACATGACTAGAAGCTAGTTTAGTCCCATTATTTATTTTTTCTTATGAATAATTTCACTCTCCTTCTCTGCCTAGATTTTATTCTGCTCAGGACTTTTCAGCTTCGCTCTGTAGAAATAAGAATGCATTGATTATTTTCCATCTAGCAAATATCCCACCAACTGAGGAATAACATGCCTTCCCCCTAATTGGTTTGTTTATCTTGAGCAACAGACCCTGGGTTTGTTTGGGCTCTGGCTGGCATCCACACACTGCACCGCTCCTCAGCATGATTACTCACCTTGGGAGGAGGCTGCTGTGGCGAGGTTGATGTTCCTCACATAGACATCAGGCTGTCATTCTCCCCGCTTATGTGACATCATTTGCCAAGAGAGATTTGTTACAGGAGAAATAAATTCAGGCCTAAAAAGGGATTGATTTAAGGACAGGCTGCAAGTGGAAAAAGGCAACAGGAGGGATGGGGGCTCTGAGAGACATTTCACCACTCAGAGGGCTCGAGCCAGATCCAAACAAGCTGCCAACAGAAAGATGGATTCTGGCTTCATGTATAATTGATAAACTGTATGTTCTAGGTGTCAGCTTTAAAGAGCAAGCTAGGACTATATCAGGAAGCTATTTTTCCTCTCTGAGGCGAGCATCATTTTTATTTTGTCCTCCCCCGTTCTCTGGCTTATCTTCTCAATTCAGAAAGCTCTGTTGAAAATTATCGTTTTCTTTGAAGACGACATTTAGGAAGTGTGGCATGAAAGGCACATCCTGTTCCTGTGGCTATTAGAAGAGCTAGTGTAGGGCAGATAGCCATCTGCAAAGTTGAATGAGCATCCTGAGGTATCAGGATTAGCCATCTCACTCTTGACACCTAGCACATTAATATTAGCAATGGGAGAGTCTATTCTGCTGAAAGCAGCATAAAAGGATTAATGCAGCTCTTATCCTTTTGGAAATAATGCCCTTTATTGAGCGAATCTGACACTGTAGAGGCTAATGATGACATTGAATGAAGCCAGAATAAGTAATGGTGCATCATCCTATGTCATGCAGCCAGAACAGTCACTAATTTGCATTCCAGCAGCTCAAACTGTATTGATTGTGCTGAAGGCTTTCGGTTGTTTTTCCTCCACAGCAGTGAGAGGGTGTTACTCAATCATCAGTGTCCTGTAGATAATGACAGTCCTTTCCCTGCGGGCCCAATGACATGCTTCGTTCATCGTCATACTGTACACCACGATTTCACCTCTGAGCGCTTTGAGCTGCAGCAATTATTGTACATGAAACACAATATGCCAGCGTGTCACACTTCCTGCCTTTCACACAGAGACCGCGGGGTTGATGTGGCCATACCCACTCACTGTAATAGGGAATAATTCATATCCTGCCATTCAGCTGTGTTAGTTTTTAGAAATACAGTTCCGTACCTCAAAGGCTGCTCCAGTCGACCAGGGGAAAGTGGAATACTAACTTTTGTACCCTATCATTTCCTTTTGGCACAATGTAATAGCAGTTTTCAATTGTGTTTTGTTTACTCAGGACTTGAAGTGCAACAAATGTCATTATTCATATTATTCAAAATACCCCCTGTACATTTGACTCAAATTGATGCTGGATGTAAATAGAAACTGTGCCTGCGTAGGGGTCACTCGATCCAGACTCGTAGTGAGAATAAAAAAAATGATTGTGATTCAGTGTAAGAGAGTCTCCTTGAGCCCTAACATGATTTGATTACAAAAGGGTTATGCAACTGTAATAATAAATCTGGTCAGATTTTTGATGCAATGTGCCATTTAGTCCTGGGCATTATAACACAGGGGGGTCAGAACAGTGGCCTCTTGGTGTAAAAAAAAACACACACATATACCATATGTGGCTATATATATATATATATATATATATATATATATATATATATATATATATATATATATATATATATATATATATATATATATATATATATATCTATATATATATATATATATATATATATATATATATATATATATAGTATAGTCGATTTCATTTTTTAATCACGATTAATCGAAAGATTTTCACATTTTTTAATGTTCTGTTTATCCATCCATCCATCCATCATCTATTGTATACAAGGTCACGGGGATCTGCTTTATTTTTGTTTCCCAAGCCTTTGCTTTGAAAACCAGGAAGTCCACCAATGCTGCCGAACTTTTTTGGGGCTTAATTCATCATGCTTCTTTGGGTATTTTGTCTGGGCTGCTGCTTGACCGCAGTAATTTGCTGACGGTCCCTAAGCTCCACGGCAACAGCGAGGTACTCAGAAGGACATTCGGCGCTGTTCCTCAGTTTTTGCCACACTCACTGAGTTTGGAGGGTTGATGACACTTGTGAAATGTCTGGCATAATTATATCTACAAAATGATACCAACCTGGATAAAATGGGGGCCGTTTTCATGATACTATTAAAGTTTAAAAATAAAGAAAACAAGCAAATGTCGGATGTGAAACTAACTTTACGGCGCCCCTGCGGTGGTAACTCAGTTCACATTGACAGTAAATACAAATAACATTTTCCCGTCAACAGACCCATCTGGCAGCACCTTAGGGTGAAACTTGTCGTTCATAACATCCTTTTCTGTCGCCATGTCTGTCCCACACGTTGACTGTAAATACACTTATTGGCCGAGGGTCATATTTACAGAAATGCTTGTGTGTTGTGTAGGGCAGATAGCCATCTGCAAAGTTGAATGAAAAAACTGGGTGACATTAATGCCCCTAAGCTATATTTTATTTAACATTTTTTAAGATGAGATTTACACAAAATATGTGTTACTGACATGTGCTGATGTTAAAAGTGTTTGAACAAGTGTTATGGTACTTTAGTTCATATGGCAGCAGAACATTTAAATAAAAGTGACCTTTACACTACTTTTGAATTCATTATTTGATTTTCCGTATACAATGCGATTAATCGTGATTAAAATTTTTATCTTGCCCAGCCCTAATATATATATATATATATATATATATATATATATATATATATATATATATATATATATATATATACATACTGTATTTTAGCTGACAAAAACTGTAACCTTGATAATCAAAGATGCTTTTTACTCCTTTCCAAGGACTTGTGTTATGTTTTGAATTCGCTGATGATTTTAATGGGAATATTGCGGTCTTATTTTAGCCACGCTTCCATGTTTCTTAATGAGCTGATAAAGCCCCAATTATCAAGGCAAATCCCTGTTTCTGATTTGCATTACTGACTCTTGTTTCACCCCACACAGCGGAAATGAACATGACTGAGGCGCTGAGATGTCGGCCTGCCCTACCAGAAACTTGCATGGTTTGTGTATAAATGTGTGTCAATATCTGTGCGTGTGTGTGTGTGAGAGAGAGAGAGTAAGAGAGAGAGAGAGAGAGAGACAAAGGAGATGGGCAGATTAGATTAGATACAGTAAAAGCTGCTTGGCCCCAGCCGTTTGTGCGTAGAATGTGATTTAGTTGTGAGGTTGAGCCAACTCTGGGCTCTTGTGATGGGTGAAGGGACAGACCAGCAGTGACAGCAGGGTGGTAATGCCTCTCAATGAGAAGGGATGGCCCCTGTAAGACTCCCCGTACCTGCACCTGAACAGAGCAGCCCTGTCCAAATATGCTGCAAAGTGAATTCATTTCCACACCTGTGTTGATCTTTTTTTTTTTTCCGCCAAGAACAAGAAACTGTGGTTGTTTGTACTCACTAATCTCAGGAGAAATATTGAAAAAATGTAAATTAGCTACACAGAAAAGAATCCAGCCTATGGCTTTATTAGGCATCAAATGTTGAGCCATCAGTTGAAGTGAAAGAAGGGGATTGCATCACATTTTAATTTATTCACTTAAACTGCTAAAAGCTAGGTGCGGTAACTGTCAACCTCTGGTCATGTGATCTAAAGATGTGGACATATCAGCATAGCTGTAATTGCATATGACATCCCAGGTTTATTTTCATATTAAGCACATATCTGGCTTTCTTGGCCTTGATGCCCCCTTATCACCTCTGAAACTGAAACATCATGTCTAGAAGTTTGGCTGGGGAGAACTGCTGCTCATGAAAAATGCATTCCCTCAGCTCTTTTTCTAACTCTTCGCCTCTGATACTCTTGTCATATCATATCCATGTCATGTCAGTGTGTGTATTAATTATGTAGCAGGCACAGTTGAGGAGTCAATATTGATGCACCAGAACTAGACAGCCATGTATGCTACTCATTCATGGTTGGGATATATAAATAAGACTTAATCAAGGACAAGAAGAGACTTAAATGTTTATCCTTGTGAGTAAATAACTCTTAGTCTTAGTGTTCACAGGAAGCATTTTTTTTTCAGTCAGCTTTCCCCATGGGCTCTATTTTATTTTTAGTGTCTCACTCAGTTCAACCGTTGTGGTCACTTTTTTCCGGTTCAACTGAGGTGTCCGACCTGGTCATCCCACATGGGTTTTAGCCTTTCTTTTAGTTTTCCAGCTCGCACTCTTTCAACATACTGCAGACAAATGGCACCCAGCAGCACCTTTGGAGGTGTCTCAAATTGCAAAGGTAATTTATTTCTTTGCAAGCAGAATTATACATGAGTAAGAGGTCAAACTGTAATATGAAATTGCTCAGCAGTTGCACACATACCGGATCCTGCTGGGGTTTTATTGTTGTGTTTTTATGAGTCTTCTCTGCACAGTAATCTTATGGAACTGTGATAGCACTTAAATATATTCCCTTGCCAAAGTGAATGTCAGCTCTGGAAGGTTCCTCTTGAAATACAGCTGTCTCCCTCCGGTCCTCTTCTCCCTTCTCTAACAAATGCCCTCTCAGGATTAGGATCACAACAAACACTTGTGAGATTTTTTTTCCCCCTGTTTTTCCAGAACCTCATCTAAAAACTTGCTTTGGAAAGGAAAAGCAAAGGCTTATTTTCTTCCATTTCAAGTGGATTTTAGAGTTTTTTGTGAATAGCCTGTCACACAAGCATATATTGAATTGGTAACCTTGTCCTCGCCAGCAACTGGATCGACATTACTCATGTGTGCTTTGTGATATTTCAATTGAATGTTTTACTGCAAGGTGATTGCTGTGGTTTGGCAGGAATAATTGCAAGTTCAAAGCGTCAGTCGGTGAGTGTAGTCTGGGGATAGGTTTCTAGACGTATTTATGAAGCCATCACATCTAATTTGTACAAGGCTCTTTAGTAATTTACCCCCAATTCAGAATAACAGTCTGGTCTCCTGCTCTGCAACAAAGTGCACACTTAGCTTACATTGTTTATTGGAGGAGACACTGAGTGAATGATTCTTGTAGCTCAAATAATGTGCAGCACTGTTCCTGTCATATTTGTTGCTCTGTAATGGTTCCTGATTTGCAGTTTCCTGCAGCGGCTTTTTCGGTTTGGTGCAGAGCTGAGAGCGCTGCACTGTATACAGCAAATGGTTTCTGTACATTCAGTCCAAGCAACTTGTTTACATCTCACTGCCGAAACCAACCGCTTGACAGATAAAGGACCTCAAAATGTTGTCTAGTCTTTGAGAGGGGGGAGGAAACCTCTTCAGAGGAAGGGATGGGGTTTTCCACATGTCGCCCAGTCGTTCTCACACATATTGAGTTTGTCTGTGCGCATCTTTGAAGATGCAAATGTGTCAACCACATGTAACAAACCACCCAGCGAGGAGATGAGATACTCAACTGCTTTTCTCATGGCTCTTAAATGGCTGCCAGTGATGTTCAGCAGCTCTGCGTGTCTGTAAACCCTGCAGTTCCTTTTTAATGGACAGATTAGTTTTTGTGGGATATTGAATAATTTGTGCACATTTATCACCGTGCAAAAACGTCTCGTTTAACCACATGAAGAGACGGAAGAGAATTTGGCTGTAAAATTTTATGAGCTCTCATGTGGCCAACACTTGCAGTAAGGTGTTTTTAGAATTGGTAAGAATGATACAGAAACTGCTGATTGGTCTGCAATGTAAGCAAGAAGTTTCTGAAAGATGGTAAACTGTTTTATTTGTTAAACATTTTAGGTCTATTTTCATGGCTATGAATATAGAACACCATATATTTTGCACATCCTCAATCAAAAGAATATTTATACCTCACACATGTCAGCCAGCTTTGACATCTGCTGTGAGAAAAAAAAATACTGACAGCACATCTTGCCGCACCATATCCTGACAGAGAAGACATTTGTAAATTATTAATGTTTTCCCTTGCACTGTCACCTATCAATGGGTTTTCCTACTACTCGTTGCACTGTGACAAGTCGTGTTTCAGGCTCTCATTTCACTTTCTGAAGTGAAAGTTTGGGGTGACATACTCCGTCCTGCCACAGCGCCGGCGACTTACACAGCACCAGTTCAAGATGGTACACTTTTGCGAGGCCCACCCAGCTTATCAAACCGATAATGAATCAATCTCTGTGAAACATTAATGCTCCCTCCACTCCACCCTTTTCCTTGCATGAGGGCAATTAGAGCATCCTCAGTGGCCCCTGCTGTCTGAGTCAGGGAAGCCCCTTGCATTGTCATATCAATATTCCTCTGTTGATCTCCAGCTGAGGCGAGTCCAGCTGCTGTTTCCGCACATGCTAATTTGCATTCATCTGCATGTGCGGGAAGATGGCATGCTGACTGCCTCTCCTTGTTCCCAAAACTGCTGTTGCCTCCCGTTCTCTTTTAACTTCACTTTTTTTTTTTTTTTTTTAAAGGGAAAAGTTTCTTGATTCCTGGCATGCCAGAGAAGGGTCCTCTGAGGATTACATTGGCTAAGCCCTTATCACTCCAGGAAATTCAGTGCCTGCTTAAAAAAGTGGTAGGAGTAGAAAATCAAGGGGAAGTATTATTCTTTTTAAGTTCCTCCCTATTCCCATGGAAAGTTATTACAGGTTTGAAGAAAAGTCCTTTTTTTGGTTCTCAAGTTTTCTCATAACTGCATTTCATATTTCACTGTTCCTTTTTTTCCAGGCGGCTGGTGGAATTTTAGAAGTGGAAAATGTGAAGGCAGGTGCTCAACAGGGAGAGAGAGAGAGAGAGAGAGTGGGGAGGTTTAGGGAGGGCTGTGCTCACTGGGAAGCGATGTTAAACATCCAGGGGAAATGTTTGTTATTCTAATGGGATACCACCATGGTAACAGCTTTTAGAGACTCCCAAGGCTTTGTGTGGAGTGTATGCACGCATTCATCAATCTTGCCTAATTTCTTTGGGGATTAGCAAATATAATCAGTCCTTTCTCCAAGTCGTCACCTGTTTATCGACATGAATATTGTGGTGAAATTTAGCAGAACACAGCTCTGTTGCATATGAGGAAGGCAATACGCGGCCCATTAATATAAATCAGAAAGTGAAGTGCAGTGTTGAATGAATTCAAAAGTCATTAGTTTTCCTTTTCCACCGAATGTCATCCTAGACAGAATAGCTTACATTTGAGATACCTGCTTTTGAAAAATCCTTGGAACCAAGACCAAAGCGTTTTGCGCATATAATATCTTCACGTTTCGTGTTTCAAAGGTAATGAATTATGTTATTTTGAGGCTTAATACCTCTACAAGTGTTTAAAAGCAGTGGAGGGAACTCATTTACATGGCTTGACAAGAAAAAGGAAACCCTGTCTGATGACGAGCCTCAGTGTTTAAAAAGCTCCACTAACTCGTAAGCTCCCTCTCAGTTTTTATATATTTTTTTTCTTTCTTTCCCTCTGCAGATTTCCTTAAGTGGCTTATGTGCATTGCAATTGCCACATTGAACACTGGCGCACACAGAATAAATTTCTTCGTGGCCGTGACTGGTTAACAGTGCATGAAACTCATGCACGTGGTGATGGAGAGGTTTCACACACAGCACTGCAGCACTGTGGGAGTATAGCATCACCTAAAACTAAGCCTCCAGCCGGAACAGCCTTCCATCAAACTCACAACACTGCTCTTTTATCTACTGGCATCTCTGTCTGATACAAATAGCCAAGACATGATATAGTTGGCTACATGTCATCTCTGGCATAGTACTACATTCTAGCTGCCCCCCAACCTCTGTGAAATATAAGGCTTTTAAATCACCAGATTTTTGCCTTGGCTATTTTTTCCATCTGCAGAGACAGAGACCAGTGTATTTGCTCATCTTGGCCAAAGGCCAAAGGCTCTTTCTGATATAATCCCCACCATCGATCAGACTTTGTTTACTCTAACATGGTTTCTCTTCCCTCCAGCAATTAGAAGGCAACCTTCCACCTCCTGCTCCTCAGACTAGCTTTATAGGTTTATTTTTTCCTTAAGTGGTAATTTTTCATGTTCCTGCTAAGCTCCTAGAAGTGTGTGTATCTTAGGTAATGGATAGTCTTCAAGCAGACAGACATGAGATACCAAATTTTTGCTTATGTTTCTTTGTGTCTGAAAACAAGTGTTGTACAGGAACTAGAAAGTACTCAACATAATACATAATTGTATTATGTTGAGAGATGACTTGAATATTTTCTATATAGCTCTCCACATCTTGTGAGCTTCATTTGGACTGGGTCACTTAGGCAATCTCAAGTGCTTTGAAATTTTAAGAAATGGTGGCTGTAGAAGCTGAAGTGGGGAGGGGCGTAAATAAGGTAAAACTGCACTGATTTATTTATTTATTTATTTTGGTTCAGTGCCGAGTATAATTGGCAGCCAGTTGAAGTGAAAGTAAACTTGGAACATGCTTTCATAAAGACAGAAACTGGCTTTATTCTTTATATAATGCATTTTAAAGATTTAACCCAATTTTTATCCTCCTACTTCACAGAAAAGTTGGCTAATTCATATTAAGCAGCACGTCTTATTGATGGAGGAAATGCCTGCAGTCCCCCTCCCGGTCCTGGCTCTGTTAATTCCCCTCTGCAGAGTAAACTATTAAGCATTTATTTAGAGAAAAGTGTATTTGTAAATGAGGGCAACATTTTTGTGAACCTTCATTTACATCCTTATTTTTATTCCCATTTTTAGTTGTAACTTAGAATGGAAACTGCAGTAATTGAAAAAGTCATAATATGGCAAAAAAAAAAAAAAAGTTTTCCACTTTGCTGAGAGGGGAAACTTGGTGCATTAACGAAAGCTGAGTATAAAAAATGTGCAACGGAAACGGAGTCAGGGAATAAATCATGACATACGTGAAGACTTAAACAGCCACTCAACTTCCGCTCCACTGGAGAGATGATAAATCATGGCAGGAGAAAACATCAGACCTGTAGTCGAGTTTCCATCCAAATGTTGCTCAAATCAGTGAAAGGAAAATTTTCTGCTTTTCCATCCACCACTGCTCCCCCTGTTATACCAGAATCAATCACATATTTACATTTTTTCTTAATGCTTTTGTTCATTTGATGTTTGACTGGCAGCTATTTCACCATCTCATTGTGCTTTCTTGTTTAAAATCTAGAAGAAGTATGCCACCAATTGTTTATGGCAATGGCATTCTTATCCGAGAATTTTATCCTTTTTTTTTGGGATTTTAGAGCTTTTTTCCAAACATAATATAATTAAGTAATCAATCCTGTCAGCTTCTTGGGTGGGACTCGTAGGAGCTGGAAGCAGGTTTAACCAACATTAGCAATGCAAATAATACAGTTCTTTAAAGTAGCTGGGGCGAATAAATTCACACACATTAATATGACAAAGGTGTAAAATATCTCTTAATACATAAATATATAAAACATTTTTGATGAACAAAGATGTTTTGGTTTGATAAGCATCTGGAGGTGAACTTTTCATTTTACTCATCCCTGCTGGAAAAAAAAAAGCTCAGTATTTCTAAGACGTCTATATATTGGATATTACTTCCTCTTCAAGCAGACTGATATAAAGCAGAATTGGAAAAGCTGAATTCTCCTCTTCTCTATTTCTTCAAACTTTCAAAACAAAGTAGAAACTCAAAATAGAGCGCCAGTTGCAGAATAATGTTGACAGGTGTCAATATTATTAAGATACAATAGCTACCTGAGTACCGGGAAAATGGCAGCACTGTCAAAACCGGTCATTACCACCTCATTTTTGGCTTTTGGAAGATACGATAACTCCCGGTTTTGATAAAAACATTACAGAACTCCCACTGATTCAGAAGGCAGGGATTTAGGGTGATGGTAGGAAAAAACAGGGAAGAATGCCGACATGGTGAACCTCACAAGAAATTCCAGCCCATGTTCCCGTCATTTTGGCAAGGAAAAAAAAACAATGCTGATGGGGAGACGAGTGGTGATCCCGTCTAATTTGTGTGGAATAAATAGAGGAAGATAGGAAGCCAGAAAGATGCCGGTCTGCAAAGCCCTGGAAGAGTGAGGGTCCTGCCCGCTTTCACGTCATTTTCAGTGCTAATCGGGTAGAAGGAACTGTTGATGTTCAAAAAGCAAAATGGGAAAAAATAAATTAAAGATAATAATCAGTAAAACATATTATCAAAGACTAACTTAAATTCATCTGATTTTTTAAAAATATATTCTTCATTATATTAGAAAAGTTCAAATTTGCTTGTTTAAGCTTATATATATATATATAAACTTTATTAAGCAAGGTCCTGATATGAATTAGTCATATTGTCCTCTAGAAAAGTAATATATGTGTAGTGCAGTCAGAATTATCAAAAGGCCAGCAGCATGCGAATGTCTCTGGACTGTTTTAATTTGAAATCCATCAAACATCTTTTTTCAGCCTTTTCTATTTCCAGACCAGTCTGTCGCTCACCTGAATTTCATATTTTTAGGATTTATTTTAGGCTTAAGAAACACTCATTTTCTTGCTGTCATTATATCAATCTCAGCCTGGGATGCAGTTCTAAAGTGTGAGAAGCACTTATTGCTCAAAAGTACTAATATTTTAATGCTTTGCAGGAGAAGAATATCTATCAAGGTCAGTGAGGAGCAAGAACTTCACAATAACTCACAGACAAAGGATAAGGACAGGAATGATGGCCAACTTTTAATAGTTTTATCCTGCGTCTAGTCTGAAAAGTTGAGAGCTCCTTCAGGGTCTTTTAGTCTATGTGACTTTTTGTTTTTGATCACCAAGATTTTGATGTGCTGCCTCTGTATTATTTTATCAGCTCTGATTAGCTGTGCACAGGCTGCAAAGCATTCTTCATTCTGCAGTGAACTGTAAAGACAGCTTAAACTTTTAGGAGAAAGCGATACCTTCCCTCAATCAAAATACTATCCCAACAAGAGTTTTCATGAAACTTAATCCTGCATTTACAGGACTGGTACACTCTGTTTTGAGTGCTTAAGTTTCTGCTCTTGCCTGCGTACACTTAGTATTTCTCTCTTGTGGTCTGTATAAAAACAACGATGATCAGAGTCGACTCGTAGTATCATCACAGCACCAAAAAGGTAAAATCATGTGGGGTGAATAAACAGGCTCTGAGGTTTCTTAGCCTTGGCAGCATTTCTCACTGGTTGTCATTTTATATAGCTGTGTCAATTTTTACATAATTCCATGGTGCACTGGCTTGGCTTGATTTGATTTAGAACCTCCACTTTCAAGGAAATTGGGCTTAAGGTATGAAAGTTCACACTTCTTGGCTTGAGGCAATTGATTTATCCTGAGCTTGATTTTAGTGCTGCTGCAATACCAGCACTGAGTGTTAACAGCATGTTGTATCACAGAGGTCTAAATGTGCTCAAACCTTGGTACAAGGTCAAAGCTTTTTCTTTTTTTTTTTTTGTTAACCCCCCTCCCCTACCCCCCTCATTTTAGAATTGGTAGATGGAGAATTCAGGGGAACATTTGTTTCACTTAGTGATAAAACAATAAATCATTTTGTTGAAAAAAATGAATCACCAACAATTTTCAAGCCATTTATCAAGGCGCAATGGCAGACATTAACTTGATAGCTGGAGAGAACATCATTTTACCACAGTCTTATTAATTGATAATGAAATTTATACGTGAGTGTGCACGGCTGTTTGTCTCATTTATCACTGTGCGGCTCTGTGATGGACTGGCGGCCTGTCCAGGGTGTACCAGGCCTCTCACCCAAAGACAGATGGGATAGGTACCTTTGATCAAAGGAAGGCTGTAAAATATAACTACACCAAAATTTTTGTCTGTTCAGTTTAAGGTGGCTCTCAACCACTATAAACTGAAGAACACCAAATACATTAAAGTAGAATTAGTTTTGCTCATTAAAGAGCTTACTTGTTGTCCAACTTTCTCCTAGTTCCAGTTCAGTTCTAGAGGCTGGAAAAAAGTTAACAACAATAAAGAGTTAAGACAATAAATGAACAGAGAGCCAGTTACAAAGTGGTTATAGAGCGTTTGGAAGACATGGGTATTTGTGGTACAGGTGAGGTGTTGTGATGTGGATGGTGGACCCAAAAAAATGGCAGGAGAGAGGGAGGTTTCAAACAAAAATGTATTTGACTAAAGTCCTTCAAAAAGACAACTCAAAAATCTCCCACCAAATAAAACACGGTAAATCTAACGGGAGGATAACATCACGGGAGAAACAGGTCACAGACAAAGCCAGGAATGAACAGGGGGAATCACGGGGGAAAAACACAGAGTGGCAGCAGACGAACAAAACAGTACGATCTGGCAAATGAACAGGGGTTGACAAGACTTAAATACACAGAGGAATAGAAGAGAGGCAGGTGCAAACACTCAGGGTAATCACTGAGGGAAGTAAAACAGAAAACCACGAGGACAAGACAGACCTTCAAAGTAAAACAGGAACAAGGTAGACTAGAGGCAGGGAACGAGAACCAGACACTAACAAAACTCAGAAACAGAGGGGAAAAACTCTGAAAACAAACCTTACCCAACCCACACTATAACAGTTATTAATCGCACAGAAAGGTGTATTTTTAATAATTATGGAAAAAATACGGGATTCAGGATTTTTAACTGAAGGCACAATTCACTTCAGGAATATCCTCTTTAGACTCCACTCTTGGATTTTACATGAATATCTTCAGTCAGTATCGTCAGTAATGGACAGTGTAGGATGAGGCAATTTTAACCAATGTCCAATTTTGTTGTCCTAACATCTATATGCTGTCATTGGCATTTTTTTTTTTTTTTGTACATCAAACAACAAAAGAAAAAAAAAGAGAAAAAAGCACATAATAGACTAACGCACACTTGTACTGGGTCTGAAGATATAAGTGGGAGGAATTCATGTGTAAAAAATCGGTTTCTTTTTAATAAATATTCTACATTACTTTTAGAGTGACTGTAGAAATATCCTACAACAACAAGTTGATGCATGTCTTGGCAAAAGTAACATTGTTAGTTTGTGTCAGGTGCAACTTTTAATTCTCTATACTAATTTTAAATTCTCATATTGCGATTTGGCAAAAGCTGTTTAAAACACTGTTGATAGCTGTTGGTGTTTTCATCTGGAGGCCTTCATTTTACAGTCTTAGTCAAGGGCCTTTTTTTTTTCTTGATCAGGCATGAAGGATTAAAAATCTGTTTCTCCTACATGCTCTCCTGTTTAGTTAGAACTGAATTGATTTTAAGCAGGCTCTTGTCCTCAGCTTTGAGCAGTGGGCACCAAGCTCCTGCATTGACTTTGACAGCCTTCACACAATATTGTGCAAGGCTGCTCTCTTAGCTTCTCATGCTGGTTAAATGTAATATGGCAGATGGATAGTATTTGCAGGGGAGAGCAGGGGTCTCACCCTCCCCCCTAACCCCCCCTTCCCCCTTTTTTTTCTTTGTTTTGTCGTCTCTTGCCAGTACCTCAGACATTTCAAGAGGGAGAAATATGTATCAAATTAACTGTTAGCAACAGGGCCTCCAAGCTCCCTGCCCTTGTCTTTTCAGCAATCAGAGCTTTGTTATTTTAGTCTTTCAACCAAAACCAAACTGGATTCAATGGCCTCAGCAATTACCTGTAATTTTCCAACCTGGTGCGCTAGCTTTCACCAGAGCAACTCTGAACAGTGAAAGATTGTCTCCTCGGTTCCTCATTTCAGTGTTCAACTTAAGTGCACTAATTCATTTACAACCACAGAGTGCCACATTTGGAAATGTTCACTTCCCAGCAGCAGGAATGTCTGTGGGGATTGTTTTTGGTCTGTGCACAACCTTCGAGTTTCTGAAACTAGACACCTTCTGCCGTGTCTACACTCCAACACAGGACCTCTGCTTTATACATCTGACCCATAAATTAATTCGTCCTTTAGAAGCCTGTTCAGAAGAGACAACTCTGAAACTCTGACATCTGTTTTCACATGGCAGACTTCTACCCCATTTTTTCCACCCACCTCCCATCCGCCAAACTCTCTTTTCCATTCCCCATCCTGTCCTCAAATTGTGTCTTTAGAAAAAAAAGAAAGGAAGAAAAGAAACTGCTGGATGTCAACAGAAATATGTGTATTTGTGTAAGCCAGAGTGATGCTTCCCCTTTAGAGGTCCTGGAGGAGAAGTAACTGCTCTCACTAAAATGCTAATGAAGTTCAGGGTGGCAGACAAGGACATTCAAGAGTTTTGTGCATTAGTATATTGTAACTTCCTGAAAACAAAACAGTTTGTTCTGGGCTACTCTCCCAAATATGAAGGCATGAACAGTAATAGGAACCAAAGAAAGTACAAATGTGAAGTTTCTGTAAAACATGAAGCGTAAGGGAGTGGAGCCAGGTTTTGTTACTCATGTCTAAGATTGCATAGTTTGAAGAGTGGAAAGCATAGAAAGCTAGATTAGTTTCTTTCATTCCATGTCTTCACAAAGTTAACATATGGTATCTGTAAAGGAGAAACAGTTTGTTCTGTGCAGTGAATTATTTTGTGGATTAGTATTGGCATTTAAATGCTCTTGGCTTTAAATCTTGTCTGTTTTAGATCTTAAGTACATTCCTTGGCATCCCGCTCGCCTGCTCAGGCCGGCCTCTTCCCCCGGCCAACACATTTTTTAGTCCGTGGAGCTTAACAGAAGTGCAGAAGGCAAGCATTTGAAAAGACACTGATGCTGATCCTGAATTATTTTTAGTGAGATACCACTAAAATCAAAGCAATTTCTCAAATGTTGTGATGCCAAAAAGACTTTAACCTCAGGTCGTGGTTGAAATCACTTTTTTAAACGTCTCCTCCATTACTGTGGCCTCAGAGGTTAATGTAATTACAATCTCTGATGACTGTACAGATTGTTCGCTGGTAATGTGACACACCCTCCCCTTAAGTGCTGCTGCAGTTGGCTCTAATGTCCTGTTTTATGCGTGCTGATTAAGAAGACTTTAGCCAGGTATATTTGATTTTCAACATGACCTTCAAGCTGCATCTCTATTTTTTGTGTTTTGACATTGGGGGGGAGGGGGCTCTTTCTTGAAAACTGAGTAATATTTAAACCCCAGAAAATACTGAAGTAAAAAAAATACTGCAGCAGTTAATAAGAGATGTCTCTGCCCAGCGGTTAAAACCAGCATTCATGGCACATTTATGTTGCCCTGGAGATGCTTGCCAACATGATAGCCTTCTTTCCTCATCTTCAAGGGGTCTTTAAGAGCACAGCTCTCCATTCTGTTTCCAGTACAGCTGGCCTCCCTCCAGCCCCTTCAGAAGAAGAGGATGAATTCCTAGATGTCTGATAAGCTTCACCAGAACATGATTCCTAATGGAGGAGAGAAGAAGAAAAGACAGATGCTATCGGCGTGCTTGAATTGCCTCGCAGCCAGATCAAACACCCTGAAAGTGCAGTGAATGCTGAATCATGTTACTAGGTTGTTGCACATTTATCTTCTCTGCTGGTTTAATTGAACTTGTTTCCAAATGAAACCAACTGGCCGTTTCAATGCAAACAAAACATCATTAGCATTGTGAAATTCCCGCTTGCTTTGTAGCTTTTTTCCAAACCATTTTCCTTTTGAAATGAAAAGCCTCAAATGAGCTATTTTCATCCTTGTAATTTTTCCCCTTCCACTCAAGGCTCTTTGTGACACTATTAATCACTTACCTTTGTTTGTTTGTCCTTTTTGTTTCTTATCTTTCCTGTTTTTTGAGCCAGAGAGTAATAGAGATCCCTGCCACCCCCATCATGTGTGAAGATCTGCGTGTTTGTGTGTAAAACAGCAGGACCTTCAGGATCAGGGAGTAAAATGTATCTCGCAACACTAGCGTAGCATGCCAGAGATGTCTTGATGGAGATGGAGTCATACTGAGCTAATGAAGCTCCAAACCTCAGCTATCGATCCACCTCGCAACAGTGCTTCACAGAGATAACTGAGGAGGAGAGCAGTGTGTGGCATCACGCACGCTCTGATATGTGTGACATCTAATTCTGTGTAATGAACCTGGCAACAGAGAGCATGATGGGAGGGCTCTCTATGGTAATGACGGGGGATCGCTAGACCCGGGCGGTTTTTGAAGAGCTTTGAAACACTACTGGGAAGCTCACAGGGCTACCGTGAGCAAAAAAAAATTTACAGCAAGAGCAAGTGCCAAAATTGTAAAATGTATGTGTCATGCATTGTTATTGCAATGTGTGCTGTTTCTATCTACTCCCTGCAATTGACAGCTATTATAAGTTTGTCTGTCTGAGAAAACGAATCGCTAGTCTCTTGCTTTCTTGAAAGATGTAGTGTTTATTTGTAGTGTCTCTTTAACTGAATTGAGGATCTCAAGTCAGATTAGCTTTCCTTCCTTCCTTCCTTTTACTGAATGTTTGTGTGTATTTTTGTGTTTTTCTCAACAATATTTAAATTGTTGTATCTTGCTATGTGATGTGCCCTTATTTCTGTTCCTATTTGGCACTATGTACTGTAAATACAATAGATTTGAACTGGAAATGAATGCTCCAGCTTTGGTAGTAGATAAATATTGAGCAACAGGTCATTAGCTGTGAGCAGAGCAACGATGCAGTTTGCAGGCTGGATCTGTTACATTGTACCAAACAGAGTGAAGGCACATAACTAGAATAATGATTTTCAGAAGGTGTTCACACTTTTTCCCCTTCATTTAATTTGTTGATACGCATCCGCTGTCTTCCAAAAAGAGTTGATAGAGGCACTTTAGTTCTAGTAATGAGGTGAAATAAAACAATGATGTTATTTCTTCTGTTACCCTTTACTCAACCAAGCATTGACTCTTAATATGCAAACTCACCCCTTGCTTTCTTTCAAACCAGACATTTACTAGTTGAAATATATTCTGGCTGTTATGATCAACCCAACCATAAAAACAGAAATGAACCTTTTTTTTTTTTTTCATTTTGAATTATTTTGATACTTGTTACATAACCTTGACTAAATATGATTTTGCTATTGTGAATCTCCATATGTGGTGCAGGAGGTTTGTAATCCCAATTTAAAGCAACATGTAGGAATTTAAGAGACTCAAGAAGATTATGACAGGAGAAAAAAACTGAGTTACCAAGTAAGGCTTGGAAGTAGACTTACCGTTCATAATGCTTCCATGCTGCCATGTGTATCCTGTGTTTGCTTGGCACGTCACTTGTGCAGGTCCTTGGAAAATATGCGATGGCTACGTGAGATCCAATATTCACTTGAATGCTAGAGGTGCCAGTGTATTTTTGTGCAGCGGTTGACTACAAGTGACCGGTGAGAGAGCTCTGCTGCAGTCACGGGCTTGCTGCGTGTGTTGTTGTGTTGAACAAGGGGGGACGATCTGAAGCAACATACCATCAATCGTTGCGGAGGACACATGAAAGTACCGTCTATATTTCTTGTCATCAATTTCCCAGTGTTGGAAAAAATGAGGGAAACAAACCCCTGTCCCGATGACATTGTATTAATTCCATCTCTTACGGTGCCAGTCTTATTTTCACCGTCCTGACAGCAAGAAGAGTCTGGCTGCAGACTTCTTCTGTCATCAGCGTCGCCATGTTGGGTATAATTTCAACTCAACATCTGTATTCTGCCCCCAACATAGTCCTGAAGCAATATACACAGCTGGTTGTGTACATGAACATACGTAAACGCTTGGAAACTGTCATAAAAGCGACTTACCCTACAGACCTGTCGGAGGAACCTGTAAACTAAAACTTTAAAATTGTCCGTTGGAAGTCTTGTTAGTAAAATGTGTATATGATCTTCTATTATGCAAGGTTTTTTCTTGCTTCCCTTCCATATTAGCCACAGCTTCTTAGAATATTAACCAGTTTCCTCATCCAAGTTCAGACATTGTAGATGTTTTTATATTGTGGACACATCTAAAACTTTTTAAGCACTGTATTTTATGAATGGGTGAGTGTGAAACACGTAAAGGATTTAGTAGTACCAACAGAAGGTTAAAAAGGCATTATATGAGTACTTAGCATTCACAGGTTTAGTTATACAGTCAAAATGATAAAGCAGTGAGATTAAAGACATGGAAAATGTTAAGTTGACTAGAATTGGCAGATATATCTGATGTTTTTTATCTCTATATGTGACCCTTTTGAAGTTATTAAACTTAATACACTATTAACATGTAAATATTGTTAAACCGTCTGAGCATGCATGTGATTGTGGCTGAATAAATAAAATTGTCATAGATCTGGTGATTTGATTTCATTTAAAGGAGTTGCAGTGGAGATAATTACTCTTTTCACTGAGGTTGTGATAGTTTAAATTCCCTTCATCATTCCTGAGTAATAGAAAGTGTCAAAACCTTCATGACACACTACTTTGAACACTCCCCCTTATCCCTGCTGAATTAAAATAGACCTGTGGAAGAAAAAAAAGAAAAAAGCTTTTCCTTTTCCATGACCACCTCTGCTGCTGCAAATGAAAATGCCCTTCCCAAAATAGATCATTTTTACCCTTCAGATGTCCACCTTTATTTTAAGCCTGGTGACACCATGCTATCCATCACACCCAGCTTTTCAGATGTTAGCAGCCTCAGGGAAGGCACTGATACAACACAGGGGAATTGTGATAGCATGCTGTTGCTGAGTTGTTCAGCCCTCTATGGTTAGATTACCACTAATTTCATCTGAGAGTAGCATTTAGACATTTTCTTTGTCTGAGTAAAGTGGAAGTTGCTCCTCTTTTTGGTGTAAACACTGAAAATGGCTGCTCTGCTTTCCAACTCTTCCCTCAAATTACCACTTGACATGGCCAGACATGGCTCTGCGTTATTGTCTGCCAGGGAAATGCATTTCTGAATGCTTTATTGAATGTTTTGGCTGGGTTGAAATTGTACAAAGTGTACCCAGCACTTTGATAATCTTGACCTGAAAATGTGATAGCCCCCCCCCCCCCTCTTCATAGGGCTCTCTGACACCTGGGAAACTGGATCTGGTGTTCTTGATACATGATCTGTGCCGCAAGTACTAAAGACTTAACTTCTCCTGTTTCGTAGACAGCAGAGAGTACTGGTGGTAAATGGAATTTTGCATGGCTTAGACTGTTTTTTTTTTTTCTTCCCACAACCCAACTGAGTCACAGATTTTGGAGCCTTGTGGAAAAATAGTCTGAGTGATTTCATTTTTTCTTTTTTTTTTTTTTTTTATGAATCAGAGATTCATGCAACTTTGTCTTGAAGTACAAAAGAGAAGCAAAAGTTCTTGAGATCATCATTTTTATTATTTTTTTTTTACTTTCATTAGACACATTTTCTTCATTGTAGCATCTTGATTCTTTGTTGGTTTAGTTTTGCCTAATTTAAAGATAAGTAGCATATCAGAAAAAAAAAGCATTAATCCTAAAGGGCACGAGAGAAAGTTTTTTTGCACCGCTAATTACTTTTGCTCAATGACTGTGGCTATAGTTTAGGACTAATCATTGATGAAACATTAGAATAAATCTCAGCATTTGAACTGAGTCAAAGTTTCCTGTTCCAATATTTGTTCATGAAAATTGTGAATTAAGAGGAATATATTTCTTTTGTGTTATATTTTTGTCTTGACTTTGTTTATCTTAGAAAAATTAGGCTATTTTGTAGAGAAAATGTTATGCAGAGGGCTTAAATAGGATAAGAATATTACACAGTAGGAACATTTTATATGGATATATTCCATTCATAAATCTGTTACTGTCATGAGCTATTTCATGTGTTGGTCGCTGGCAGTAGTGCTGAGGTTAGAAGTAAATTACACAGAGCTCATGTGTGACTAGAGAAGCTGCTGCATGGCTTTTAAAGTTCACAACCCCTCAGGATACTTGATCAAGCCCGCGGCCTTTGATCAGAGTTAACAGTACAGCAACCATGACAGTTTGTTTTCTGCTACCAAAAAGACCATTTGTGTCAGAGAACAATCTCCACTTCCTCTGACACGTTGGCACACAGCAAAAGAAAGAAGTCAGGGTCAGAGATGGGCCATTAGCCCTGGAGTGAGTTCCTTTTGTTGCTCTCAGACCTATTGAAAACACCTTCTTAGTCCACAACAGATGGTGCCGTGACTCAGCGACCACAGCCCTGACCTGGGCCTTGACTTAAAGACATTTCCAAAAGAAAACATACAAGCCCTGTGGAGGAATAAAAAAAAAAATCCATCCAAGGAGTGAATGACACCTTATGCACACAAGGAATGCACCTGCTTTGCATGGCTGTATTATAATTCCTTGTACGTTTGATTGACTTTACAGTTATTCCTCTTTTCATTGGTATCATACCCTTTTCTTTTTCTCAGAGGTCGCTTCTTCTGTTCCTGCAAATGCAGGTGTTTTTGTGAGAACGCCACTGTACTCCACAATAGAAACTTTTCAACCAGATTAAATGTAACATTGTGCTGAAACTTTCCTTTCTACCCTCCTCCCCTTTGCCTCTATTGTGACATCGTGGTTTTACAGAGCAGCTTGTTGCTGAAAAACAAGGTTAAGAAGATCAGTATCAAAGGAGGAGTGTTTTTGTGTAGCTTGCAGGAGAGTCTCGCTTCAGGTTTCCACCTGAAACACAAAGGTGTTTTCTTACCTGATTTGTATTCATTCACACAATGAGTGGACCTGCCTCTCTTGTTTCCAAGTAAGGAGAGTCCAGACAGGACTTTTGTTCGCCCTTTCATCGGATACGTGCACGTTGCTTCCTCCAGTACGAGCCTTGGAGCCCGGCCACAGGCTTTGTACTGGATGAAGTCTTTCCTGTCCTTTTTCCTCTTCTTTGTTGCTCAGTGCATGTTCTAAGAAACCATTTCAGATAAATATAAGAACAGTGCGGTTGATTTTCTTTCTTTTTGACTCCAGTGTTGTGTCAGTAATATCAAGCTGTCTTCCAAAAACTGCCTTTTCTGGATTCAATACAGACAAATTAACAGTTTACAGGGCTTCACTTAATAGGAGCCCATCTGGGTTCACCCAGTTTTGTTCTATTTTACACTGTCAAAACACAGTTAATGCCGGCTGTACAGTGTTACAGCACTGTTTAATCGGTTTTGGTTCATTTGATGTCAGTCAAACTGCTGAAAATTCACTGAGGTCAATATGTGGTCTTGTGCTTTTGTTTCAGGGTTTTTTCTTGACTGTGTCCCCGGAGTCAATCCTCAAGGTGGCAAAGCACGCTTCAGATAACAACAAGATCTTCTGCATGAACCTCTCAGCACCATTCATCAGTCAGTTTTTCCTCGAACCCCTGCTGAAGGTCATGCCTTACGTTGACATTCTGTTTGGCAACGAAACGGTGAGTGAAACAAAATGTGTTCAGATATTTTGCTGATCTTAACACATCTTAACTCCTTTAAGATGCGTTAAAGTGTCTCTGCTTAAGTTATATTAATGTTTATCATTAAGTTTTTCGTTGTTTTGGATATGGTGGTTGTATGGAAGACTTGTTGTGCAGTAGCCAGAATTATTCTCTTAGATATCCCTTTTTCCATGACACATCAGTATAATCAGTAATGATTTTTGCCTTTTACATACTACACAATGAGTGTAACACATTGACCTTATCAGTGGCAGAAATGTCAGTCTGCTGGCCAGTTGGATGTTTGAGCTCTTTACATATTGAATTAACTATTGTATAGCACATTCCTAATCCTGACTTTGGTCATCCCCTAGTTTCTTTATTTGATTCCACCATGAGCTTCACTCCTCTGCCTTTGATTGATTATAGTATCTCGACACTTTTATGGATGGAATTCTGCAAAATTTGGTACAAACACATGTATCCTCAGCAGGCTGAAATGCAGACTCTTTGAACCCTGTGAGATTCCTCTAGCACGTTTGCTAAATAATTGTTACCATCATTGTCAGCTGTGCTTTTATATGACTGCCTCTGTCAAGGTTCCAAGCAAGTTGAGCTGATAATAGAAAGTGACATGAAAACACTGGAGACCAGCGATTGGCCAGAGAGAACCGTCACCATGTGTGTCACCAACATTTTTGTTGCAGCGCTGAACTATTGCATGTGTCAATCATTGTTCTCAGAGGACAGACGTCTTTACAAATCTGTGGGAATGGTCTACATCAGTGGTTCATAACCTTGTTAGAGGTACTGAACCTCACCAGTTTCATGTGCACATTCACTGAATCCTTCTTCATTGAAAAATAAAATATGATTTCTTTTTTTTAATTCAAGACATAGGTCTATGTTTTACTGGTGCACAAAATGAACCATGCATTAACATCACTGTGTTCAAAAAACAAAACCAGTAAAACAAAACTGCATGAATTACATACTTACTTATTACTCCATATTGTACATAGTCGTCTGACCACTTTCTTTTTTTGCTCGACATAGTTAGTATGGATTAAAATATCACAACAGTCATAAGTCGACTACTGAGCGCACCAAATTCCCTGCAGCAGAGATTGGCCAAGCAATGTAACGTGATCGCCTGTAGCCAGTGATGGCCAAGCGGGGCGTGTCATCATGAGTCATATGAGTCAGGTACGTGTCTTGACCGCCGCCGAACTGCTGAGACTGACTCACCGAACCCCTAGGGTTTGATCGAACACAGGTTAAGAACCCCTGTTCTACATATTGTTTTCATGAACCTAGTTAAAGGATTTTCACTTTCTTGTGCACGTGTAGCAAATAGTGGTTAGATTTACGCTGAATAGAGGTTCGACTTTTCTCCCTCAGCTCACTCACAAGCTTCCACAATGTAGTGATCCCTCTATGAACACACAGAAAAAGAGTCATATTGGATTGTAGTTTGCAATGGAAATATCCAGCATTATACCACTATATTAATGCATGATCTGGCTTATTTAGAATTTACTCTTTTTTCCCTAAATTGGTCCTCAGCTTAGATTTTAACTTATCTTGAATAGATGTAGTACATCTATTTCAATGAGCCTGTTTTAGTTGCTTATAATTTAACATTTTTACTTAATGCAGCAGACTTGATTTGAACTGAATTAATTTCCAAGCAACCCAAGGCAGGCTGCTGAAACATTGAATTTCAATGGCCACAATTCTAGTGTTTATGAATGTGTTTTAAGCTCATCTTCATACACAGCCCTACCCTACCCTGGTTAGGATGTAGCTAAAGACAACCATCAAGATACTTGATATTTTTATGATCCAGGATCCAATACTAAAGACAAGGTAAGTCCAGCCACTGACTGTAGCCATTTATACAGACTGAATGAAATCTGAAACGTTTCAGTTAGTGATTAAAGAGAAAAAGAAAATCCATTCGAAATACAGAATCAAAGTATTTTGCGGACTTGACAGAATTTTTGTCTCATTTGAGTACTTTACACAACGGGTCAACATCTTATCTTGCCACTTTGCTTAAAGTTAAATTAAAATTCTATTCGCTGTTGGATTCCACTAATTGTTCTTTTGAGTATTCATTTGACTTCTCTCTTATTACTGCCCCATAAAAAGATTAATAGAATTAGCCCATTCATCTCAATATCGTCCCTTTTTCATGCTGGTTGATCTATTGATTTTTCTCAGCTTTGTGGAAGTGAGTAGCTAGTTGGAGGTCAAACTGTGGTTGCAGACTGCGGTGCTGCTGGGAAGTATTCTCTAACGGGCCAGATGAGCTCTCTGAGGCACCACCTGTACAAACTGCACCTTTGGGGGTGAGCGAGGGGAGTGGATGTTCACTGGACTGAGCTCGCCTCCCCACTGCTAAAGCTACTAAACAGAGCCCTGTCTTCAGGTTAGAAATGGGGTCCCCAGACCAGGACAGGGCTAGAAGAAACTGCTCTGTATTTCAGGATTTATTACTCTTGCTGACTTCAGCTCTTTCCTCCCTTTTTTTTTTTTCTGCAGCCAACATAAGACTTCCCTTTTACACATGCACCTCTCCCTCTCTTTTGCACCCTAATTGCCGTGAGGAACGGTTCTGTCGTCTTAAACCATGGTGTACATTTTGTGTTATGTATTTTCAGGTGGGTGGTACAGTAACTGTTTGCTTTAGAAGTTTACTCGCATCTCCAGTCATTAGACTCTGGATGATTGCAATGCATGCTTGTTGAGGGAGATTATCTTTAGGAGACTCTGTCAGGGCTCGGCCTTAGAAAATTAACCTTTAAGACTCTCTAAAATGAGAGCTTCAGTGAGAAACAGAGCAGATATTCACTGCTTGGCCGTCTTAAGCAGTGAGGTCTTCAAGGCTCAGTGTAAGACTAATGTCTGTTCAGTGATGTTTTGGCTCCTTTTGCCCCCCCCCCAACCCCCCCACCCCTCTCCCCCCTCAAACCCCCACCTGTTGACTGCTGGAAGGAGGGAGCAGGGAATGACTGCTCATACAGTCAGGCTCCAGACCTCCCATAGTGCACAAGCCAGACGAGGTTGCCGGTCATGCAGCATGATGAGTGACAGGCAAGAGGGCTGATTCGCCTACGCTCACTCCCTCCAGCACGCCAGGCCATCCTCTAACCCCAACTTCCACCCCCCAATGTGATGGATAAGCCTCAGCCCGTGATGCTTTCATAACAAGTCAGTGACAGTCAGCATCATCCAATCTGACTCCTATTGCCTTGCAGAATGTGCCATAAGGGAAGGCTAATGTGTCTGCCTGTCTCTGCCTTCCACACCCACACTCAATGAGTCACGAAATAGAGCTACCCTCACTGGGGGAAATATTTTTAAAGCAGCTATAGGATGTTGTTTTGAAAATGACTAATTTTGAATTCAAGTAGAATAGTTTTTGAGATGTCCTGCATCATTTGTCAAGAGAAGGCTCTTATTTCAAATGGGTTCTTTTGTTTTTTTGGTTGAAGAATAGTGCCACATGGCAGACTTAAAAAAAATCTATATCTTCAGTTTCTTGTTTTATTTATTTATTTATTTTTATTCCTCTGAGCTGGAAACATCTCGGGTGATTCTGAGTCTACCCTGGCTTATTCTGTTATAACTTGATCCTGCTGGTACTTGTTTGAAAGCTGGCATCAGCATGGACTGCCTGGCCTATCAACAGCCTTTTGCTTATATAACAGTCTCCCATCCATCCTGTAATTACTGCCTTTTTGGGGCATAGTGTAGTGTCTGTTACTTCACTGGTGGGAGGGTCTAGAGAGTGACGATGTTTCTGCGTTGCAAGGGCCTCTGAGATGGTGCCGACAGAGGCACACAGACATCAGAGGCTATTTCACTTAATTGGCAAACATGTCGTGTGATAACCTGGGAACAGCACGGGCCTAATGGAGTCCTCCTGTGCCATCCTCCTCTGACTACCTGACATGGAACCCAGGGCATTACATTTCCCTCGGTTTAAAGGCCGCAGTTAATTAGGCCCGAATGAGGGAATCATTACCGCTGGAAAAACCACATGCCAGTGGATTTCGGATAAAATTAGCCACAATTTGCTTTTGCTATTTCAGCATATGAGATAAACCACACAATTTGGGGGGGCATTACTGTTAGAGTTGTATTGTGGGATTTTAGACTAAACAGAACAGTTCATCAGTTTTAAGTTGACTGACTGTGTTTTTTTTTTTTTTTTTTAATGCTGGGATTCATGGGTTTCTCTCTCTCACTTTTTTTTTCATCTCTCCAAATGGTTTAAAATGTGCTACCTCAGTAAAACAGTGCCACACAGGAGCAACTTAGTTTTAGTCTCCCAGCCAATACCAAACAACCTCCTCACTCCTCTGCCATTAACATTATACACCACCCCCATACATGGAGCTCCACATGCCTTCCATTGCTGTCCAATGCTTTTTGCAGCTCCACACTCAGAGGGAAGGTACTTATATGGGTCCCAGCCCTATCTTCCAAATGAGAGACAGTCATTTTAATTGAAGACTCAATAGGTGAGCCATTTAACAAAAGTGGAAATGGCATTCAGCTATGTATTAATGTGCTTTGCTGAGGCAAAAGGAGCCATCATCATTTCAGTGTTCAAGCTGTTTTAAAACAGCATTTAGCCTGCTGTCTCTCCAGGCCATGAGAGCAAAATGACATAGATTTCTTCTTTGTACTCTGTACTTTGTATGAATCTTTCCCACCTAATATTTTTTTTATGGTTTTTCCCTTTTTTTTCCCACCCATCCTTCAGCACTTCTCCCTGATCTAGGTGGAGAGAGATACACGCAGCTCTACAGAAGGTTATTGTCATGAAAATTCCCTTAGGGCTTCTGACTCTTGGCCCCATTTTTCTCCGTCTGCATGCTGTGTGTGTATTTATGTGTGTTAAGGGGGTGCTGTAATGATTTTTCCAGGACAGGCTTAAGTGTGTGTATGAGTGTGTGGGTGTGCGCACGCGCGCGCGCACGCGCGTGTGTGCGTATATACAACCCAAATTCCGGAAAAGTTGGGGAGGGTTTTTTTAAACGAGAAAAAAAAAAGAAACTAAAAGACTCTCAAATCACATGAGCCCATATTTTATTCACAACAGAACATCAATAACATAGCAAATGTTTAAACTGGGAAATTTGACAATTTTATGCGCAAAATCTGCTTTTTTCAAATTTGATGCCTGCTACAGGTCTTAAAATAGTTGGGACAGGTTCATGTTCACCATGGTGGAGCATCTCCTCTTTTGTCTCCTCATGACCTCTGGGCATCAAGGTTATGAGTTTCTGGAGTTTTGATGTTGGAATTTGGTTCCATTTTTGTCTGATGTAGGTTTCCAGCTGCTGAAGAGTTCCTGGTCATCTTTGACATATTTTTCATTTATTTTGCGCCAAATGTTCTCTAAAGGTGAAAGATCTGGACTGCAGGCAGCCCAGTTCAGCACCTGGACTCTTCTCCGACAAAGCCATGCTATTGTAATTACAGTACAGTATAGTATGTGGTTTAACATTGTCCTGCTGAAATACAGAAGGCCTTTCCTGAACTAGACATCATCTGGAGGGGAGCATATGCTGCTCTAAAATTCTAGTTCCCTCCAAAACATGCAAGCTGCATGCACTTATACACTCCAATACCACCAGAGATGCTGGCTTTTGAACTGAACGCTGACAAACTGCTGGAAGGTCTCCCTCCTCTTTAGCCCAGAGGACATGGTGTCCATGATTACCAACAAGAGTGTCAAATTTGGACTTGTCTAACCACACAACGCTTTCCCACTTTGATTTTAAATGATTCTTGGTCCACAGGACACGATGGCACTTCTGAACCATGTTCAAACATGGCTTCCCTTTTGCATAATAGAGCTGTAGGTGGCATCTTCAGATGGCATGGCAGATTGGGTTTACTGACAGTGGTTTCTGAGACCCATTTAGTAACATCACTGACAAAATCACGCTGATGATTGAAGAGTGATGCAGTGTCATCTGAGAGCCTGAAGACCTCGGGCGTCCAGTAAAGGTCTTCAGCCTTGTCCCTTACACACAGAGATGTCTCCAGTTTCTCTGATTCTCTTGATGATGTTAAACACTGTAGATGATGAGCTTTGCAAAGCCTTTGCAATTTGATGTTGAGTAACATTGTTTTTAAAGTATTCAACAATCTTTTTATGTACTCTTTTAACAGATTGGGGAGCCTCTGCCCATCTTTACTTCTAAGAGACTCTGCCTCTCTAAGAACCTTTTAGAGCTAATCATGTTGCAGACCTGATATCAATGAATTTCATTAGTTGCTTGTTTAGCTGTTTTTCTGAGACCTGTAGCAGGCATCAATTTTGAAATAAGCTCATTTAGTGGATAAAAGTGTAAACATTTCCCAGTTAAAACATTTATGTTATGTATGTTCTGTTGTGAATAAAATATTGGTTCATGTAATTTGAAAGTCTTTTTGGTTTCATATTATTCAAATAAAAAAAAAAAAATCCTGACTTTTCAGGTTCTGTTTTCCAATAAGCCAGAATGCATAACAAGAACTTATAACCTGGTTACCGGTCTATCAGACCACAACATGATTGTCACAGTTACTTACTAAAAAGCGGTTATGATATTTTCAGGGTGTTGATACTGACAAAACAAAATTGATTATTCCCATATCTAAACTTTTGCAGCTTCAACATGACCTAGAGTGAAAGAGTGAAAACTGAGAGCAGCTCACATCAATCTGTGAAGTAGAAGAGTACTGTAATACTATAACTGCAACAATCATGAAATCTGTTGAAAAATGTACAAAGCAAATAAAATATAAACAAAAGAAGACTAACCTATCATGGTTAAACGATGACATACTAAATGAAGAAGAAGCAAGACTGTTTTGAAAACATCATTATCCTCTAAACTACAAGCTGATCACTTCATTTACAAAGGTCTAAGAAATAAAGTAGTACAAGAACTGCGCAAAAAGACCGTGCAATTCCTCCCTATGGCAGCACTTGAACCACCTATATGCGTGTGTTTGTGTTTGTGTGTGTACAAACATAAATGCAGGAAGAAGAGTTAAATAGGCAACATGATGCCATTTCTTGACATGTCTCTAGGTTCATCACCTGGCTATGTTTGTTTGATAAACTCTTTGGAAGCCTTATCTCTCTGGTAAGTCCTGTGGCTGTTTATCACCTCTGTGACGTGTGCAGGACTGTGGAAGTGCATGCTCTCTGCTGTCAGTATGTGTGGGTGATGACAAGTTCACTAAAGACCCCTCAGGGTATGAGAGATGTTCTTGAAAAGAAAGAAAAACAATTGGAGAAAGACTTTCCCCTTGACAGCTCACCCACAGCGGATTCTAGATGTACTTCTCAATGGTAGCTTGGGGAAAATATCTCATCTCATTGCCTGAAACACAGAGATGCGAGAACCAGATTAGCGTATTACCAAAACAGCTTCCCTTTTAGACTCTTCTCTCTCCTCCTCCTGTCAGAGCTGTCTGCAGAGAACAGGGAAGAACATGAGACATTAACCTCTATGTGTTTGTTCACAAGGCCCACAGGCCAACTGGGAGGATAGAAACATCTCCAAAGCTGGCGAATCAGAGCAATCACAATGTGTCATTGGATAAAAAGACATGAAGTATTAGCTTCTGCTCTCCTTTGTGTCTTTCACAACTGAATTTTAATTGAATATGCTATTTCTGAGATGAGTCACATTCCTTCCACTCAGAGCCAGAGTACACTGACCTTCAATGTGATGTACAGTCAGCTAGCTACACGATGAGTCATAGTGGACATTCGCTGCGATGATTTCTTAATGCAATGAGTGCATTGCATTTATTTGTACACTTTTATATTTCAGAGTTTTCTTGTTTGGTTTCACTCCTGTAATTAAAATCTCCCAAAGATCCAAGATGACTGATAGTCACTGTTGGTTGCAAGGAATCAGCATCAATATTCAAATGCTGAAAAAGGTGTAAAAAGTATCATACAAAGGATCATTGTTTCCAGTACATCGTTTTTATATAGTAAATCCTCTCTCATCATTATTTACCCATATTTGAAGTAATATACTAACTTAAAGCATACTTAAATCAGTGTAGAAGATGATAATCGGCACTGCTGGAGCGTTTAGCAGCCTCTGGTCATTGATGAGGGATGTAAGCAGTGTGGTCGGAAGCTCAAGTACTACAAGAAAGTGGTAGTTAGATCTAATGGTAAAATAAAACCCTATCAAGCTGGATCGTGTCCCAGCTGCTTTCCAGCCAATGATCTGTTTCAGCTGTGAATGTGTCTACTGTTTCATTCATTGACTACCTGTCCTTTAAGGTGATTTACAGGACGTTTGAACCAAAAAAGTAGCAAATTTGTGCAGCGCTGCTTTTTCTTCCATTTGTGTTGGTCTAAGGGCATACTAGATGCTAAATTAAGCCCTTTTGGATCATAGCTGCTCCATGAAGTACTTTTTTTTTTTCCTCTTTTCTTTTAGTTCTACAGGCATCGGGAATGATCATAGATCTTAGAACTCAAATTGAAGGGCTTTTTTTTTTAAAGCTCCTACCTCACACTAAGTACTCTCCAAGCACAAGAGGATCACTCGGTGGTATAACTGTAAGATGAATGGTCCTGGCAATATAAGCGTGCACTGATTGGCTGAATGAATGAATGCAGTCTGGGCAACTTCCATTTCAAAAATAGCTTTGATAAAATGGGTAAAATGCTGGCAGCAGCTCTTAAGGAACATATTATGAATAAAATTTGAGGGTGCATATTTAGGTATCCAAGATGAGTACATGCTCAAAACCTCTGATATAATACAACTAGGGATGCACCGAAAATTCGGCCACCGAAAATTTTCGGCCGAAAATGGCCCAAAAGTGCATTTTCGGTTTTCGGCCGAAAGACTTTTATCACCGAAACAACACGGCCGAAACAGGATGTTGTGATGACGAACAAAAACCGCGGCCAGCACGCGCTTGTCTGGAGAGGGGCCAACATGTCTGTGGTGTGGACGTATTTCAGTATATCTGAGAAAGACCCACGGATAGCGATTTGTAAAACATGTAACGCTGAAATTTCAAGAGGGGGTGAATCTACAACGAGTTTCTCCACGTCGGGTTTGATTTATCACCTGAAATCCAAACATCCCCATCGCCATTCTGAATATGAGAAGGCGACGGCACAGAAAAGGAAAATCCCTCCGAGCGCGCCCACTCCGTCTGTGGCGGACGTATTTGAAAAGGCAAGAAAGTTTTCCAGTGATGGTGCCAAGGCAAAGGGCATTACACAAAAAATTATGGAATTCATTGCCTTTGATGATCAGCCGTTCTCTGTTGTAGAGGATGTGGGATTTCGTAGGCTGATCGAGCACATTGAGCCCATAGGCGTAGTTTGACTTTTGCGTCGGGGAGGGGGGGGGGGGGGGGGGGGGGCAAAAATTGTTAAGCACTTTCAACAAACGGCCGCACTCTCACGCGAACCGGCGCGCATGCACGCGAACCGGCGCGCATGCACACATATGTGCAAACTCGCGCGCACACATGATGGCACACAAGATACACTCACCACGAAACCATGAAGTCCAAGATTAGATGATGTTCAAAACCAGTAGTTGCAACAGGATACAGTACACAGTAGATGTTATAAATGTTAATGTTAATGATGTTAAATGTATTAAGAAACAAAATATAACATGATTCATTTAACTGTCACAATATACTGCAGTTTATTTTGGACTTAAAAAAAACATTACGGTCAAAAACATTTATTTATTTTTGCCAGTTCGTTGACAATGCAATTACATATTTCAGCCACCAGGGGGAGCATTGCTCCCCCTGCCCGCCCCCGCAAACTCCGCCCATGATTGAGCCCCGTTATTCCATGCCGAGCAGACGACATTTCTCAGACGTGGGTTTACCTGAGCTGTTTAATGTTGTTGCAGCTCACGTCCATAAGCTTATAGCTGCAGATATTTTTGTTGTAGTCCTACAGAGAATTTTTTTTAAATGCACTTGACTTAAATGCACTGTGTTTTTATGAGAGAACATTTTTACAATCTTTCAGCAGGCCAGTCAGTTATAGGCCTGTATTATTATTTAATGTACACCTGAGTGGGGTCAAGTTAAACATTTTATTTTGAATTTTGTTTTATATTGTGCATTGTTGTAATGTCAGTGCTAATAAATATTTTCATAATTTTGCAATTAATTTATTCTTTGTAGCATTAATATTAATTTATGCAATGGTAATGCTTTGATTTTAGTGAGGTTAGTTCACAGTCATTGCCATGAATGCAACGGTACTAATAATTGGCATAATAATTTATTTCGGCGGTTTTCGGCCTTGGTTTCTTCATTTTCGGTTTTCGGTTTCGGCCAAGAATTTTCATTTCGGTGCATCCCTAAATACAACCCTGTCACTTTATTTGGGGCCTGGTTACTCTGAAAATATGTCATTCAGTGTGGTGTTCAGGTCTGTTTGTTGGTGTCTGTGTCATCACAGACCCAAATCAGAGCTTTTCCTAACTTTATCCACATCCAGCTTCACATTATGCTGCATTTTCTGTGCCTCAGAAGTGGGGAGCATAAAAGCAGCATTTTTAAAAGAGGCATGCACCATGGAAGAGAGGAGTGGAGTGAAGTTGGGTAATGTTACCCAAAAATCACAGCTCTCTGCAGGTTAGATGCTAATTTCTGAAGACATTTCTGCTGCACAGTACTGACTTTTTTGTGGATGATGCTTGTTCCAGTTTTGGGAAGTTCTGACCTACAAATTCAGACTTTGACCAGTTCTATATTTTTTTTGTTTCCTCCATTGACTTTAAATGGAGTGACGTCGCGCGTTAGCGAACTGAATTGTAGGTCAAAGGGGAAGTGTTGTCCCTGTCAGAAGTTGGGAAATTTAAATGTTTCAGGTGTCAACTCAAACGTCAGCCAATAAAATTGTGGCTACAGAATAGTGCCAGTAAAATCGTGTCAAAGTACCCAGCCATCTTGTGTACATAGTGGGGAAAGAAATTTAATGGGTTGTTTCTTTTTTATGATAAGGGCAGGTCAGAAGCACCAACCATCAAGTGCTGCCACAATCCTCCTACATAAGTGCACAGTAAGATTTGCAATAGACAATTTTTATTTTAACGCTTTTTTCTATATTAAAAAGTTAGCTTTTCCAGTAAAATACATTTTCTCCAAAACTCTGCAGTAGGATACGGGACCTTTTCTCTTTCTCTGCTATTCTGAGTTTAAAAATAACATGCTCCAGAGTTATTTGAACAAATTAAACTAAAGTGAAAAACATAACAGTTGATCCCCTTTATGTACTGGATTGTAGGCCCTAAACTCTTTTCTCTCTCTTTTTTTAAAAACACATCTTAGGTTATAAAGTGCACTGAATAACAGAATTTTTCTACAAAACCTCAGCATGAAAATAGAACGGAGCAGTGTAACATCTGGGGGGGGGGTTGTGTGGTTGCTGTTAGATGCATTAGATTGTTAAATTGTTAACTTTATCTATCCTGTGCACAGCAAGCATAGGAAGTATCCAGCTTGCGAGTAGAAAAATTTTGTATGATAAAAATTAATAAATCTATTATTTTTCTTGATGGCATGTTTATGAAATCAGTGTGGGAAAAGCCACGCTTTCAGTGGACTTTAATTTTGACAGTGCAACTGTCACATTGCTGTCACTGGTGTTTTCTGACATCGCCTGTCTAATGAACACCTCCCATCTGTTCAGTCACTGCAGTTCTAAATCTGTTTTGTTATGCCAATATATTTGCCAGTATTTTTCAAGTGCTGAAGATGACTGCCTCTAGGAAACAGTAGCTGAGCGGAGCGCAGGCACGCTGATTTAAATAAACTCAAAGTTTGCGGACGGGACTGACAATCAGATACGTTGCTCACATTGTTTTGAAACATACTCAAGCGACCATAACAGTAGTTGATTGCAAATTGTTAACTTGATCTGCTTGGTGCTCCAATTGCCCCCTTACACTAAGCCAGTCCTTCTCAAATTGTGGGGCACGATCATTTTTTTATTTTATTTATTTATTTATTTTTGGGGGGGGGGTGACCCCAGGGAACATACTTTTTTTTTGCCATAATGGAATAAAGTGTAATTGCACACATATTACGGTAGGCGGCAGTGGCGCTCTCATTGTCACAGTGTGTGCAGGGAGTATTAGCTATATTGTGTCGGGTTTTTTTGCACGGACATGCGGGCACACAGCGCAGAGCAGGAGATATGAAGTAAACAAAACCTCAGGAGACACCACAGAAAAATATTTAACAGGGCTGGAAAAGAAAGGCAGAGAGAGATGGAGATAATGAGACAAATGAAAGTCACCAGAAAGTTAAGACGAGGAAATATGACGATGCTGATGTAGCACTTTGGCTTCACTGTGACTACGGTGGGATTGATGCACTTTAAATCTTTACAGACTAAAAAACAATTTTAATAAAGTTATTCTTTGTTTATAAGTTGATGTATATTTCTTTCTTTTTTGTTTCCCTTAATGTTAATAAGGATATAGTGTTATGTAGAGGTGTACTTATAACAATTTTATAGACAAATGATACTATTTATAGTTGTGGTGGAGGGTGGGTGGGTGTGTGTGTGTGTGTTGCTGTGTGTGTGGGGGGGTCTTCTTCCTGGGGTGGCGCAGCAGAAAATAATTGAAAAGCACTGCACTAAGCGGCAGAGATCATGGGAGCCATCATGATCATGATTTTCTTTATGCTGTGGAAATTTGTCCTTGAAATCCCTCAGGTCAGCAAAACATGTCAAGTTTGTGGCCACACATAGCCTTGTCAGCCATCCTAATGCTTTTCCTTTTCAAAGAATTTGTCTGGCTCTGAATCGATTTCCAGGTGGCAGAACCAAAGGGCACAAAAGAAACTGCCTCTGAACTCATTTGGATGGGCAGACAATCAGAGAAACAGAGCATGTGTCCTCAGCCATCTTGGTTGTTTTGAATTTTGGCTTGGATGCTACTATGTGGGCCATCACATTCAATTCAATTCAATTCAATTCAATTCAATTCAATTTGTATAGCATCTGTTACAGTGCCAATTGTCTATTTGGCACTTTACAGAGACCCAAACATCATTAACTAAAATTATAATATTAAATCCTAATCAAGGATAATGGAAAGTTAAAAAAAAAAAACTCCCACGGCGGGAGAAAAAAAAAACCTCTAAGCCAAGCAGTGGCAAGGAAAAACTCCACTTTGAGGAAGAAACCTTGAGCAGGACCTGGCCATATGGGGGGACTTTCCTGCTGAAGGCCAGCAGCCGGGTAAAGAAAGAAAAAGAGACACAAGGAGAAATGATGTAGGACAGAGAGAGGAGAGCACACCAATGACTGAATGAAATGACTATATAAACAGATGCAGGCAGCAGCACTGAGATGAAATGGTTAGAGGACTAGATCGCCTTTCAGTGTGCCAGTCGGCACCCCGAACACATCTACACACACAGGTGGAGGAAAACGCTGGAATAGCCAGAGCTTACCTCCACCCACCCATAATGCCCACCCCTGCTCTGATGGCTGTGAATAGGAGACATACCACAGCAATGTCACTATAAATAATTTTCAAAAACTGAATGGTAGTTTTCAGATAAAAACAACCCATTTCCTCTTAATTCTCCATGTTTGCCGTTGACACTTGGTAGTTTTTTATGAATAGGTGTCCTGTCAGGGTCATGTCACAGCACTTCTGCACACACTACAGGAAGAAAACTGTTGAATCAGTATTTTATTCTTCTGCTTACCAGATTGTTACACTTTAAATCTCGAGAGATTTTCAATCAATCTTTCAATGTGGGACATCGTTTTCTCAGTAGAAACTTCAACACCTAAGGCATGCTGTGCTAGCACCAGTGCAGGTGTGTGTGTTTGTGTGTGGCCACTATATGTTCACTTAACCAGAAAAAAAATCTGATTTCTGAGAGCCCGATCTAACAGTCACAGCTGGTCAAGCTGAAAATCAGACAATCCCAGTCACCAGCTGAGCAATCGGGCCGTCCCTATTGATGCCGTCTTTTGCTTTAATCAGCGGCGCTCCAACAGTTTAGCTTCAGGGTAAACATTTCATCAGGAAACAATCTACTAATAGACATTCCCCTCTGCTTATAAACAGATTAAAGCCATAGACCCTCTTGGAGTAAGAATATAGTGTTAAACAGAGTGTGGCTTTTCAGTGTTAGCTGGGGCATAAATGTCAATAAATAAATACAAGAAATCAAGGCTACTACCTTCCACACTCTACTTTGAAAGCTGCTTTATTAAAATTCATTACCTTTATAATTGGATCATTTATTTATTCATTTTGGCAAGGTCCGACCCACAATGTCTGAATATACACATAAAAGAACCGAAGTTCACTTTTGATCCACAACCTACTAAATGGAAACCTCTGAATTACATTATCATTGGCTGTCTGACTGAATCCAGGGTTTTTAATGAAAGACCATTTACTGATATTAAAAAAAAAAAAAAACCATGGGATTCTGTGAGAGGGTAATATACATTCAATAATAGTAAAACAATTAGACTTTTCTTCTTCTTTCAAAAGGTGTCACCATCAAAAAAGTCAGAAATTACTTTATTAAGTATCATAAAGTGTTACTACAATTAAACCATCAACCTTTTCCTGCGCGTATAAGCAGAGAGTTGAGTCAGTGCAGAAGAAGAATGGTCTCACTGACACTCCTCTGTTTTTCCTGGCTGTCTGTTTGCGGGTCATGGTACTTTGGGAGCCAGCATGGCTCCACCAGAGGAGTCCGACTAACCACTGTAATTGTGCCGTGCTGAAGCCGCCTTCCCCAGCCCGGGACTGAACCATGAAATATTTGAAAATGCCGGGGTTAAGAAAGGGGGGTCGTTGGCAGTGCAACATGAAATGTGAGACCGTAGAGCATCTTTAACAAGCAGGCAAATAGAAAGCCAGCCAGTCGGACAGCCAGAGCACTTGGTGAAGCCTGCTGAAGGAGAATAATTATGGATGTAAGAGGAGATATTGCATTGGGAGTAGATCGATAGTCCCTACATTCAGCTGGCGTTTAGATCAGTATAGTTCTGTCACAGTGGGAGAGAATACAGGATATCAGCTTGTTGCTAGAGAGCCTTGCAGAAGTTTAAACACTGGCAGGTTTCCCAGATACCCTTACAATCCTAAGGCCTGTCCTGCTCCCAAATTCTGTTGCTTGCTGTTTGGCTGAATGCTCTTCTCCCATCTCCAATCCTCTTATCCACACAGAGTTGGCGGGAGGACTGGCCTTTGTCTACTCATAATTGTATTCCCACAGTCCAGACTATACAGTCATGTTTTCCAGTGTTGTTTGGAGGGCTCCCCTATTCTCCTCATAGTTGGAAAATTCAGGGTAAGAGGAAGAGAAAGACATAATCAGCCATTATAATCTGCTCATCCATAATACCAAATAAATGTTTGTGCCATGGGGTATTCACTATATGCATTAATATATGCATTGTTTTTATTTCAACAGAAAGGATGATTTTTGCTTAATTTATTGAGGTTATATTATGTCAAGTACTTCTCTTCAGAAGAGCCACAGTGTTATTGCATGTACATGTGAAAGACATACCTTCCTTGCTGAAGGGCTTCAACCCTCCAAGCATATTTTCATCTGGCAAATGTCTATTTTATGCCACATAAACAGATAACACTGAATCTCAACTCATTTTTTTACATGGCCAATTTATCCACCCAAAGCTCTTATGTCCCTTGTGCACACAAATGGTTTGAATTATTTTGAGGGCTTCATTTTTTTTTTTTTTCCACCCTGGGTTTTTCAGCATCTAAGGCATGCAAGTCTCTCCAGAGCAGATCTTTGTTTCTCATTAGTAGGTAAATAGAGCGGGCTAAGTGCTCACATGTTTATTATACACAGGAGGGTATGGTCACTGTTTTCAACAGTTCCTCTGCTGAGACCAATAGAAGAAAAAAGGAAAAAGCTTTCGTGACCTTTGTCTGCAGCAGCTTCAATCAAATGTTTGTTGAATTTACTGGATAATAAACTGAGAGAAACCAACACATCGAACAGACGTTGCGCTCAACCCCATCAAAACTTTTCATGACAAACTATTCAACAAAACTGATTTCAATCAAGAATGAAAAAAATAATGATCATCGATGTGCACAAGTCAGTATTTTAAGGAAACGTTCACAGAGAACAAAATGGCTGCAAAGCAGACAAAAAAAATATAATAATACAAAATAGGAAACAGAAACTGTAAAACCAATCCACAGGTAGAATTTACATCTTGTTGGCATCTAAAACAAGGACTTTGATTACATAAACCACAATTCCAACTAGAAAATAGGCTAAAAGGCTTTGGAATAATAACTGAAACTTAACCAAATCACCTCCATAAACCATGTGTGGGCCTGGTTTCCAGTTTGATTCACTTGCTTCATGAACAAACATTTGTGAGATTCTTGAATTGTTACATTCTGAATGCTTCATGAAAAACCACAAAACACCTTCTCATTCTCGCCTAAAAGCATAGTGAGCTACAGATGCATTAATCTCTGATGGAATTAATTTTTTATGCTTTTTATAATATCATGTTTATGCAGGATCATTTCACTTATTAAGAGAAGTTTTCAAGGCCTTCAGCCGCAGGTTTATAACTCGAGGGCTTCCAAGCAACTAAAGCTTTGAATGCTAAAGAATGCCTAACTTATTGTCACGGTTAGATTTTTTTTTTTTCTTAAATTCTTAGATGAATTGATGTATTGTCCCTGAAGATGTGCCCCAAAGAATTTCAGTCAGGAGTGCAGTTCAGTTGCTTTCATTTCTGTGAGTAAAAAAACTAATTCTCTTTTCTGTGGAAATTTAAGTTTAATTAAGTGGACCTTGGTCAAACTTTCTCAATAGGTGAACCTTACTGGAGCCAAGGACAAAAGTTTAACTTAATAACTGATGAAATTGTTGTGTTACATGCTTTCATTTCTTTCTTTGCTCCAGTAAAATTAGTAATTGAGCAAAGATAGTTGCAAGATGGCATCAAACTATTTCTGTTGTACAAGTAAAAAGAGATTTTATTGAAAGAAGTAAATGCCACGTACATCCAGGGACAGAGGTATCAAAATCTTATATTTCAGGCTGTGTATGTTTCAAATGAAAAAAAGAAAACAAAAAAAAGAAGAAAAATATAGATATAGATATGGATGGATAGAATGGATGCGATTTCAAACAGGTAGGAATTGAAACAAAGGACAGAGATTACGCTTCAGAGACCTGCAATAACTAACATGCTACATATATAATGCAATAAATGTTATTAACATGATGCAAATAAAAAAATCGTTGCTTCTGCATATTAGAGCATATATTTGATTTTCTGATATAACTACTGATTCAGAAACTCCAACATAACATCATATAACATCAGAGTAGAATGATCCAGTTTCCCAATGTTTATCCTGCTCTTTATGCCTTCTTCCTTTGCTGTACCTGAGAACTAAGTAATGTAAAATTTTCACTGTAATTTTAAAAGAGGCCCCCCTCTGTAGAAAAGGGCGCATGGCTATGTTGGAAATATCTGACTCCCCACCCTAAAACTTGCCGCTTTGAAAAGAGCTCTTAAAGCATGGCTGAAAATGGTGCCTTTGTATTGTATTCTTGTGTTGCTTTGGCCAAAGAATATCACAGATATCTGGTTAATATCTAAAAGAAATTGTGTCAGCTTGCCAGGAAGTAGGTTTTGTTGGAGTTCCTGTACTGACCACTAGGTGCTGGCTCCAAAACAGAACAAATCCACTTTGACTTCCATGTTAAAATAGGCACATTTGAAGCAGAAATTAAATGACCCCTGGGAGTTAATTCAGGCAGGCAACTTCAGTAGTGCCTCTGCTTGTTATCCCACCTCTGCATGGTGCATTCCAGTTATCCATCTCCTCCTGATGCCTTTTTAAGGTGTAAGACATTCTCGATTCTTGGATACCTTTGGATGTCTCGCCCACCAAGCTCGCAGTCACTCTCACGGTCCTGCCTCCTCTCCCAGCTTCCATCTGCAGGCTCCTGTTCTAGGGGGTAGTTAAGTTCCTTGACCCCTCTCTTTATGTTATCATAAATAAGTGATGGGTGAAATGGAGCCTAGACGCCAAAACCTAAAGTATGTTTTCACTGCGCAAGTTGTCTAACTGATTTAAACACATTTACAGCCTGGTATTAAAAAAGAAAAAAAAAGGATTTTGGTCTCTATAGCTGCATTGGACATCCATGACAACTGTAGGGGAGGTAAATCTTTTTTGGAACCACATCATATGAGGCAATAAAGCTGACCAATCGAATGGACGGACATCATTTGATTGACAGCTAGCCATTATCTATGACAGCTAACCATTGCTGTCATCATTTTAATACATAACATTATTATGACTTTTGAACTGTGAATGAAAACAGAATGTGGTCGGATATTTAAGAGAATATATTTTCTTTTGCTAATGTGTTGTTTTAGTTGTGTAGACCATTATGACTGGTTGTGGGTCATTCTGGCCGGACCCTCCGCAGTAGAGCTCCACGGTAGGTGTCAACTTTTGCTGCAGCTGACAGCAGGCCTCCAGCAGGAGCTCCTGTCATGCCAGATGTTTTGTCCCAGATGACGTTTCAGTAGCAGCACTTGACGTTTAGGCAAAATGGAGAAAAAAATAAAGTGAGATAATATAATGTAATATAATTTATCATCCTGTGTTAGCAGAAGCTAATCCAGGATGCTAAACAGCTAACTAAAACAGCTAATTGGTGGGCGTGTTCCTGCCTGCTTCTCAGCGTTGCTGGTTCCGCCTCTTTACAACATGGCGCTGTGCAGTACAAGGAAAAAAGACTTCAAAAGCTTTCTGCACAAACCTATAGGTCACATGACCGGATTATTTATCTATAGCTTTAATAGATGCTAATTCAGATCATATTCCACTTTTTTTTTTTTTTTTTTTTCAAAAAGAAGAAGGTGAGTTATGGTGTTGTCAGACCAAAGATCAAAACAAATTATGTGGAAGAAACAATTACACATAGTCAAAAAAATGATGCGGAACGTGAACAATTCGTGTGACGCTTTGAGACAGCAGTCTGTCATTGATGCGATGTTTATGTCAATAGGATTAAGAATAAGTAAGGGAGGTAAAGGCTGTACAAGGAAACAATGAACTGTTACAAATTAACCTTTACAGTCATTCAATTTAGCACTTGTGGTAGCTGCCACAGTCAGTTAATTGGTAGAGATTACTGGCAAGTGTGGGTCAATTAAGTGATACATGTATGTTTACATAATAGAGAATCTGAAATGCAGCACTGATGCTGTCTATAAGAAGGGACAGCACAGACTTTATTTCTTGAAGAAGCTTTGGTCCTTCATTGTTTGCAGTGAGATGTTGCATCTGTCTTTTGTGGAGAGTGCAGTCTATTCTGCAGTCATCTGCTGGAGGTCTCTATCAGAGGCAGTGGGTTAAAAACTGAACAAACTAATAAAGAAGGCTGGATCTGTTCTGGGAACTGTTCTGGAATCTCTGGAGCTGATTATGCATAGAGGGATACTTTATAAAATGAAAAACATAATGGACAACCCTGAGCATCCTCTTCACAGCACAGTAATGCAACAACAGCATCTTCAGTCAGAGACTGTTTCAAAGTTGCTTCAACACAGACCTCTGCAGGAGATCCTTCCTGCCCACAGCTATAAGCATCTATAATGAATCTTTGAAGAGACTTTCCCTTTGGGAATTCATAATCATATTGAATTTAATTGAAATGAAATCACACAAATAAAAAATGTATTCAAAAACACAGACAGCCATCTAATGTTTTCCAGCCCTTATTATTTCCTTGGGGAACAAATAGATCTCCATTTTGTGATTTAAATAATATGTTACACCCTATAAGTGTTTTTTTTTTTTTGCTGTTTAACCTATACAGATATAGTAATTGGTGGGAAATTATAAAACTATTTGATGACATAAGGCTGTTTTCAGTGAGCAAAATGAATGCTGAAATGTCCTCAACAGTCTGCGAAATCTGCTGGCTGCCATGCTAGTGGGCCTTTGCTGCTCTGAAAACATCTGAGCACATTTTTGAGTAGATTTAGTCTCATTAAATCAACCACTTATGAAATTTTGACAACTATAACATATATCATTGAAAGCTTCATTCCGTGACAAAATAACATCAGTATTTCAGTTTATCTTGCTTGTTGATGATGGTGGATTACATGGTATGGAGGTAACCTCCACGCCAAATGTTGGCCTAACACCCCATCAGTCAAGATATTACAAACCAAGTAAGTATTTGTGTCATACAGCTACAACAGCTACAAACAGCTATAGCAACTATAGCTCATTCTGAGAGAAAGCACAAAACACACACGCAACCATCCTGGACAAACATAACAAAGGCCCTATGAGCTTGAAATATTAGGCAGAGAGAGAGAGAGGCTGCATGCTCTCATAAGAACACTAATGCACTAAATATTTTCATTAATTGCATATTCAGTTTTAAAATGTTATATACTGGAATTTGAAAAAATTGTAGGCTGGCATTAGAACACATGGGACCTGCATTGATATAATACAGCAGAAAAGAAATATATCAAACAAGGGATGAACAAAAAAGATGCTTAAATCATGGAACTATGCTGTATCAAAGGCTGATATCCAGAACAAAAGAAATCTGAGTGAAATGAGGGGACACAGAAAGGAAAGAAGCTGGAAATCTGAGTGCAGTGAGAGTTACTAGAAGTAGTTAAAAGCTGTTCACTGAGTAAATCATTTCTTCTACCATTAATCCTTCATCCACTTCCTTGAGAGATAGGCAGTTTCTGGTAGTCTGGTGTAGTGTGTTGACCCCTTGTTAAAGTCCAGAGGTGAGATGTGTGATAGAGGCTTTTAGTGCTGATAAGGCCTCCAGGCTGATAACTAATTTCCCCCAGTACAGAGCTGCCGCTGCTGCTACCACTGCCACAGCTTCCATTATCCCGAAAGACTCTCTGAATGGACGCCTGCTCTTTCTTGCTACGTCTGGGGTTACATCTTCTATTCTGAGCCGGTTATGCAAACCCTTCTTTCTTATGCTGAGATCGCTATCAGCAAAGATATTTATGTACCGCACATGTTTCCGATTGTTTAACCTTTGGACCTGTGCTGGTGGTGCTGCTGCTGTCCCTGTGGGCTTGATAGGGAGACCTCTGTCCTGCCCTTGTAGGCAGACTGAGATAGATAGGATCAGGGGCTGGTTATATAGGCGTATAATGGAATGGGCAGAAAAGAGTATTGTTGATAATAGGTGACATGAAAGCTTAGGCGACCCTTGCACTTGCTTTTAGGTTTGGACAAATCTCCCCAGATATATCTGTTATTTATTTTTTTTTATGTTTATCTTTAAATTCTTACTCTTTCAGAGAAGGATTGATGTAAGTTGGGTGCCACAAATGCTGATATTTATGCATGTTATGCATCTCTTCCATGTTGATGCATATTTGTAATTAGTTGGCGACTCAAGATCTGTTCCAGTCAGAACTGGGACTGAGGAGATTTGTAAAACCTGAATTCCACAAATTCAGGGTATTTATAGGCAAATAGCTCCTGTTCTTTAGAAAATCTGTTTAAAACGTTATATTATTAACATAAAATGATATTACAGTTTACTTTTTAAGCAATTTTCTGTCGTAAGAAGTCATTGATCTTTGACTTTTAATTGTGGAGCTCAAAAGTTAAAGGTCAATTATGTCAGTGGTGAAGTTCTGTCTCACTGATTTTGAGGAATTGTTTCCCATTTGTTTCTCAGCACTGCCTGCTTCCCATTTATTACTCAACACTGCCTGGAGGTTGTTTTTTTTTCTGAAGTTTTGGATTGTCCTGCGCACATCTGCTTTGCAAATCACGTGGTTTTTCACTGGGATTTAGGAATAGCCATTCTAGCGGGACAGAGTAAATCTTGAAGTTATTCAAAGACAACTCGCCAGTATTGGGTGATGTTCACTAATTGTTTACAGGATTACTGGGAAATTGCTGTGAAATGCAGCTTTCTAGAATACTGTTGCGCATGACTGCATATCAGTAGTCAACAAATTCCCATTGTCCACCTGTGGACCAGATTTGAGTCAGCATCATTAACTGCCTCAGCCATCACAAGTAGCAAACAAATAGCATCAAATCTTCTGTGCTGTGTCAGCTGTGACATTGTACACATGTGTGAGAAATATTTAGAAATTTTTTTTGGAAGATGTTTGCAGAGCTTTTTTTTAACTCACTAAATGAAAGAATACTGCTCAGTTGGATATGAAATCCTAATTGTTTTCTGTTGCAAGTTAGCAGGCATAATAGGAGAAATTAGCCTTAGTTTCTTAGCCTTTTCCTACAGAGAAAAATCGAAAAAAAACATTATTTAATTATCATTGAAATGTAGAAAAACTCTCTCCATGATACTGTACTTTTAATTTATGTGAGTGTATTTCTGAAGCAGCACAGCACAAAGAAAAACTAAACTTGTATTTGTCAAAAGTTCTACTGCAGCACATACACAGTGATAACCCTCTTACCACAGAAAAGCAACACTTTACAAAATGCAAATAGACAAGACAGTAATATATTAAAGTATGATGTATCAAACAATATTTTTAATGGAGGCTAATTTGAATGTAGAGTGTCAAGCTTTGGTATGTGGGGGGAAAAATTACATGTACATAAACACTCAATCAATTATAGTACCAATGCCAAAATATGGGATCAACATACCACTTATTCATATTTAAAGTGACATTGCTGTTTACATTGCTTTTCAGCAAAGTGAAAAATTATAGCTTGAGGCGGAGAGACAAATTTCATAGAAGCTGAACATTGAAACTTTTTATGCACTGTTGAAGGTGATGCGAATGCAAATGTTCTCTTTCAACAGTTTGACATCTGGTGAGGACTGAACTGTGCTGTAAATAAGTTAATAAAAAAGAAAATCACAACAGTTTTTTTGTGCTTTCTTTTTCACGACTTTGCTTCAAGACATTAAAAAAAACACACAAACACAGCTTGATGTAATATATTCAGACTGGCTGTGAATGGCAGATGTAAATCATTCAGTGAGGGGAAAGAAACTTGCACATGTGAGTGTATCTCAATGTAGAATCACTTGTCATTTAATGCCTCAGAAAAAAAAAACTCAAGTGAAATACAATCAGCCGTTGTTGAGGAAATTCCCAGAGGCACTAAAAGCAACTCCTGCCTTTGGAGTGTGTTGTTCTTGTGTGTGTTTACCCGCATGTTTTTGTCCCATGGCATGCTTGAGCAGGATTGCTGCATTCTCCTGAGAGCTTCAGAAGGGCTCGGCACATGTGATTTATTCTTCCTAATCTCTCCTGCACGGTAGCATGCGGCCGCCTTCATTCCACCCAGTGCGCTTCTATCAGCTTGAATGATCATATTAATAATCACATGCTGTTTCTATCAGCCCACATATCGTTGGGGTGGCAACTTCCTGTTAAGCAACACCTGGACTTGTGCCGGGGGTCAGTGTCCTGACGTCCAGCAGGATATGTGCTTGTGACCCGAAGCATGCATAAACCGCACTGACAACCTTCTCCAACGCTTCCATCTTGATCAGTTATTTAATCTCCACCCCCAGTCTTTAATGTATGCTGTAGTATTCTGGCTGGAAACACTTGAGTTGAATGCCAGATGTCGTTTTACTGGGCATTTGAAAGCTGTCTGACTTGCTCGGTGATGTCTTACGTTTACATGCAGGGAATGAGGAAAAAATGTAATTTGCCATTGTTCTATATAACTGGAAGTTGTGATAATTGGCTGGCTTGTTTGACAGGCCATGACGCAGTCATGCTTAGTTTATTTTAAAAGGTTTCCGCAGTGAGTCATTTGTCATTTCCACCTGATCATTTTTCTATTTTGGTTTTTCACAGTTTCAAAGGTACATTTTCAGCCATAGTAGAATTAGTTCTCCCCTATAGAAGCTTTTTAAGACTTTGATGTCTTTTTAATGCGCTCTTTTTGAAATGCACAGAGATCCAGAGGAAAACAGATTTGTTGTTGTGAATAGCTTGTCAGGGTTATGCTCTCTTCAGTATTGTAAACCCCCCCCACGGACAGACACACAGACACACAATTTCAAATACAATTCAATTTCTGCTTCTGTCTCTGCTGAGACTAACATGGTCAAACAAATGCTTATTTCCCTGAATTGCCTGGGGTATTTACACATTTCAGCTTATCAACATTTATTAACCTTAGCACTGCAGTTTGCTCTTAGATTTAGATTCTTTGGAAAACACTGAGATTGGATTTTTTTTTCTTCTGACTCTCCTGCTGTGACATATGCTCAATAACATCTTGACATTACAGGAAAAAAAGCTTAAATACTTGTTAATTGAAATATTTTATCTTGAAAGCTTGCTTCTCTGCTTTTAGTATTCTTATGCACATTGACACATCAAAAGTAAACCATCATCGCGATCCAGTCCACAGACATTTCTTATACCACACAGTTTCTAGTCAGTGTAAAATAGCATTGTTAAATGACGTGACATAACATGCTTGGTTGAGCTAGGCTAGGCTATATTAGTTTAGGTTAAGTATTAGGCTAGGCTGTGTTAAGTTATGTTAATTTAGGCTATATTAGGCTAGGCTTGCTTAGACTATAGTAAGTGTGGTTATGTTCTGTCAGAATAGGCTATATCTATATAAATAAATGCATCAGTTGACTACTTAAGTTCAGTGTCAAGTGTTATACTTTTTTATGGATCCATAGAAAAGCTCTTTGCTTTAGCTAATTTTTGCCAACTGCCTCTTTCTTGAATTGTGTATTTCCTTTTTCATATTGCTTGGCGAAAAGTTGCAGACGTCCGCCCCTTGACTAGGCTCTGGATTATTAGCTTAAGCTCTCTAAAAATATCCCTTTCACTGTTTAAGCCTCTGACAGCACCGACATCTCACACATTCAGATAGCTTTGTATTAACCGTGGCTGCAGAGGGCTCATACACTCAGCCCGCCTTGTCATCTTTCACCTTGTTTGCCCAAAAAGAAGAAAGGTGGAGAGCTCACAGGCCCTGAAATCTGCAACAGATCTCTCTCTGTTCGACTCAGACTCGGCAGCTGATCATCAAAGGCAAGCATGCAATCTCAGAACAAATGAGATGCTTTTATGAGTGCGGGAGGATTTTGCCCAGATGTCAGTCGAAGCACTTGTCATTGTTGCAACAGCTGTAGGAGCACATGGGACTTCATTTGAAAACTGTCTACCACAACATACCATAACAGCACATGTCAAATGTGAAACATACACAGCCTGAAACATAAGATTTAAAAAAACATTCACGCCATAAGCTCCTTAAAGAATAGAGATTTTAATTGCCTATCTGTTGTGCTTCATTGACTTACATGTGCCATATTACTATTTGCATAGCAATATATTAGGTTTGGCGAAGCTTATATTACAAACATGTCTGCTGTTGGCATTCATTGCAACTCATAGAAATGAATAAATTCCTAAAATGGATTACAGTGTACACATGTGGCTCATAGACATTGCTTCAATTATCTTTTCTTCTTACACCCACGTTCTTCCGACAGGCTTTTCTCGTAAATATTATAGCTGCTAACTAGAGGGAGACAGAGGGTGAAGTAGAGCCGTGTGCCACTCAACAGCACCACCGTTATTCCAGCTTTCATATACATGTCTGTTTTAAATGGTTTGATATGAAATATCACAGTTTTGACATGGTATTTTCTAAGCCGCTCTTGCCTTTGCAAGATGCCTCATGTTTGTCAGTGATTGAATGTTCCTGAGCAGAAAAGTCAATATGTGGTCATAAATAAAGGAAAACAGATGTGAGACCTGGGCCCTCAATAGATTGAAATGGCAAAGGGAGGTAAAGGGAGAAGACTACTCTATCTTTAATGATTATAAAGCTGCTTCTTGACTACAACAACTAATTGACTCCCCTTTGTGTGTGTATGTGTGTGGGCAGGGTGGGGTAGGGTGATGAATTGACATATTGCTGGTGCTGCGAAGTTGATCCAAGACAGAGAGTCACGAGGCTGCTCTCCAGGGACCAGTAACCTTATTGTTCCATGTCATCTCCTCCCATTCTGTTTGAGGACCAGGTTGTCAACCTCTCCCCAAGGTCGCACAAACACCAGCCCCCCTTCTGGAGATAATTGGATTATTTAGAATCATAGCTTCAACTTATTGCCCCATCTGGGGTCAGAAGTGAATTTAGTGCACAAGGTTGTCTGTCTTGATTTGCAGCATCATTTTGAACTGACGAGCAATAGCTTCTGTCATCACTTAAAGGATCACAGCATGGCCTATTTAGAGGAAATCAAATGCTGGACAACACAGCTAACCACACTGATGATAGAGCTTTTGTCCTTTGGTTACATTTCTAGCATACGCTAGTTGTCATTAATTCCTGTGAAATGTGACACAGAAACCATAATAATTTGTAGCTGTGCTTGTATTTGTACAGGTATATTCTAATGCAATTTGCAGATATCCATCCTTTAGTTTTCATACATGTGTTCACAATATCACAACTGTGCAGACTTGAGAGGTGACCCAAGCTCCTAAATCCTTTATAATTTACATGTTTTGCAAAGGAAGTCTAATTCTATTATGTATTTTCATCCACTAATTGGTTTCATTTATTTAACGTATTCATTGAGTTGTATGTGTGGAGTCAGATCAGGACTACCTGTTAGAAGCTACTTGAATAAATAACTCAGTTATGTTTTAGGAGTCTGCTTATAGTTTTTTTGTTGTTGTTGTTGTTGTTTTTTTTGTTTTTTTTTATAATTTGGAATTAGATTTTTCTGTATAAATCAATGTGTGCCAGTAACAATTATTACAAAATATGTGAAAATGCCAATAACTGTAAAACATGAGTTTGGTTTAGACTTGTCACTGAGCTTCAGTACTTTGACATATTATACCATATGGTAACCAGTGGTAACCTGACCTGCCAGAGGGTTTGCTGCATCAAACCATCTGGCAAGTCCTCTGTAGAATTTGATTGGGAAATTAGAGACTCTTTAAAAGAATACTTATCAGGTTATTAAATTAACCATCTGATCTACCAATCGGATCAATGAACATGCTACAAGTATAGCCAATCAATTAAAAGGAGCCACCATTGTTCACACAAAATAAAAGCTTTAAACTGCCAATAGAGGCAGGTAGTAACTAAAGGTGCAACTAGTCCTAGTACCGTGTCTTGCAAGTGATATTGATCTGCACCAGATTTTTTATTTTTTAATTTTTTTACCCATGATCTGGTTCTTCGCTAGCATTCATGAAATTAATTTGAGTAGACCCATTTGCTGACCAGCAAATTGGTCTGGAGAAATGAACTGTCAATTCACATGGCAAAAATGAAAAATAATGCCCCAAATTTTAGGCCAATTTTCTTTTTTTCTGTATCTTCTTCTTTTTAGAGGGTTTTGTTTCAGTTTAAAGACCGCGCCTCCTACAATTACAGCTACTGTTACAATATAACAAACAAGTGTGACCAAGCCCACCAGCAAACACAATGCAGCCTTAATTATTTGATCCATACCAATAATTCAAAAGGTAACCTCATAGTCACCTGACATGTGGAAAAACCTGTCCCTGACTGATGAAATGATAAAAATATGAAAATCAAAATTCACAACACATACATGTGGAACGGGTCAGCATCAGTGTGACGTTTTCATGATTAACAATAAGATGCACCTTGAATAAACAAGGGCATGAGTGTGTATTGGTCACCTGTCAGGAGACTCCAGCAGCCTGAAGTATAGTAAGCACTGAATGCCTGCAGCATTGGGGATTCCCACATACCAGCACAAATTCATTGTTTTGATGATTGTTTTAAGCCTGGAGGCTGATGTAGTGTTATCTCATACTGCTGTGGTAAGATGAGATAATGTCGGGTAATAGTTTAAATGGGTGGGCCGCAAGCCTATTAAATCAGGAGTTGGCAGAGCAGAGCTAACTTAAGTTACTCATTTTGAAGTGATGTGTGGAACAGAGGGAAATGAGATGTCTACACCGCATCTTAAGTGTGACATTATGCGCTGTTTGTGACAGTAATTAACTGCTCATTTTTGTTATGTGTGTGTGTTTTTATCTTTTCCAGGAGGCAGCCACATTTGCCAAACAGCTGGGCTTTGAGGTGAGTTGACCAGCAATTGCACAGTAAAAAAGATCCTAAAGGATTATTTTTGCTGATAATGAAGTTCTTTTTGGACAGTGATTGATGTGCTATTATACTCTCCAGGCCTTGCAGCAGTTGCTATGGAAACCTGGCAGTCGTCATGGTTTCTTTGTTCAGCCAGCTCTCTGTTATGACGCACTCTGCTAGGTCTGCACCCAACATCGCCTACAGATGTTATTTATTGAATTTTGAAAAGCCTCTTGGGAAGCTGAGAAGTTGGGCACGGTTTCAAGCCTTTCTCTGCAGGCTTGGGGCTCATCAGGTTGCCTGGTTAAATAGCCTCCTCATCATCTTCATTGCATTCGGGGATGTTACTGTATGTCTTCTCTTTACGTCTATAGTGCTGCACTACACTGAAACACTCTGTAGTGTTTTAATAACCAAATTAAATGCACCTGTGGTTTTATATTATTGAAATGAAGATTGCAGGGCTTGTTAGTCTTTAGAATGTCTGTTTTTAAAGTGGGGGCTGCCTGGTAAAATGAGGATTTTTTTTCTTGGTTTATTTCCTGCTTGTATTTAACATATTTCCTGCGTCTTTATTGAAATGCAAAATCAAAAACAGAAATAGCCAGAGTGGGTTTTTTTTTTTTTTCGTGTTTCTTTTTTTTTCACACATGGATTCAGGTATTTTAAGTGCCTTCTCTCTTTCAGAGGTAGAGCTACCTTGAATGTGGCTGTGCTCTGTGTGAATAATTGTCATCCAGAATCACTAACGGTGTGATCAACGTGACTGGAATAGAAATGCAATCCTGATGGCAGTGACAGGTTTAAGAGAGGAGAAGGGATGAAGGCAGGAGGAGGAGAGTGGGGGTGTAATGGAGGGGCCCTCACATAAAAAAGAAAAAAACACAAAGAGCAAAGTGAAGACTCTGCTGGTAGTTACAATTCTTTGACATTTTCTGTGTCAACCTGATTTGGCAGAACACTCTGCGAAATTGCGTTGGATGATTGTGATTTCCCAGATAACACCAGTGGTGTGTACTGTACTCGCTGCATGTTGTGTTCACAGTTGTGTTTTTTGTTTTGTTTGGGGTTTTTTTTTTTCTGTTTTTACTTTAATTTTTACACTTCATGCAAATTATTTGATTATTCTGGCAAAATGTTCCTGTCCTTTTACAAGCTGGCCCCATTTTATACTTTTTATTGCTAAGTCTTATACATTTTTATTTTTTACATTAATAGATTCATACAACTTTTTCTTCTTTTTTTCTGGAGCTATTTTGACAGCTTAGTTATCGGATTAAACCACCTGTGGCTTTGAAACTGCACAGGTGCCCACAATAGTTTGCATTAAAATAAAAGAGGAAATATTCAATGAATATTTTCAGTGGCTTGTAATCTGTGGGTTACAACAGGTTACAACTTGCAAATGTATTGTTTTTTTTTTTTTTTTACCCTTTGTGTATATCTTATTTTTCTTCCAGTACAAGACGGGTTTATTTGCCATTGTGGCCTTTTTGTAGCATTATAATGAAATATTGCTTGGATCTGAACCCCAAAAAACACAGAGTGATGTGCTTTTAATGTATTCTAACGCACTGTTATCATCACATTATGGATGACTAACAAAAATGACAGCAGCACTCCCTCAGTATAAGTACAAGATAAAGAGCATGTCCTCTCCAACACAGCAATCAGTAGATCTGAGCACTGTCGCCTGATTGTGATCTGTTTCCTTTAAATGCTCAAAGAACTCTCTGCATCACAGCTCTAATTGAATCTCCCCCTTGCAGTGTTTCTCAAGCAGCCCACAGTGGAGATTATCAGTTTCTCACTGGCTTCAACACAGAAATGCAATTTAACACCCTTGTAAAGCTTTCATATTTCACGCTTTGTTGATTTATGTCTGATCAGTTGCCTCACGATCATAAATATTGCCGTTTGGCAGTAGTAAACTAAATTGACCATATCATTTGTCAATCCTTTTGTTTTGCACTCACTCTAAATGCTATTTTTCTGCATCGTTTTGCCCTATGGGAAGTTGCCAGGTAAGTGTTTCTGATGGGCAAAAATGAAGACGTCTATCTTTGTGGTAATGTTTGTGTGCGTGTGTGTGTACCCTGCTCAGCAGCCACCCTGCCACCTCTGGCCCTTAGAACTTTTCAGCTCCTAAACCTGAGTAGTCCGCCTTTTTATGTCAGCGAACATAAAACCTGAGGGTGACAATGTGCCGAAGCCTTGTGTGGTTTTGCATTCAGTGTCTGAAGGAGTGCTTGTGGTTACATCCAGTCACAGTGACAAATTGCTCTTTTTTCACCATCGCCTGCTAACAGCCTCTGTATTAACCTCACCATTAGCACTTACTTAGAGTGTTACACCCATTTTTTCTCAGCCCTGGGTCTCCCTGGACCTCTCAGGGCTGATTAAAGGACGTTTGGGAGGCATTTAGAAGTGTAAAAGCTCATTGGTTTGAGTGAGCCATAGTGGCTGGTAGTATTGGGCCAGAGCCTATCTCTCTGATTACTCCAATAATCACAGTATTTGCTCACCCTGGAGGTTCTCAAGTGTTAGGGATCATGGATGCCTCTAGCATCTAATGCTTGCTCCTCAGTGCGCTGTATTACAGGAAAACCAGTCCACCCAACTGCAAGACAGTGATAAAGACATACTACCTGCTCATAGTGCATCATGATGTGTTAATAATAAAGTAGCACTGACAGGTGTGGGTTTTTTTATCCCTCTCATGATCAAAGGCAAGCACTCCAGAGAGCTCTGTCGTCTCTAGGCGAGAATATCCGTTCTGTGCAGATGCTGAGGAGAGATGGCCCATTTCAGGAGGAGAAGGAAACAGTACACGCACCACCTATCCCTTCAGCTCATAGAAGAAGTGTTATCTGACAACAGCATATCTTCACATGCTTATTATCATCTCACTTAGGGAATGTGGCATTCTAATGATTTCAAGCTTTCCTGTGACTACATCAATGAGCACTCCAATTGATGTGTATCAAAGCAGCTTATCTGGTTTGATTATCACCTGATCAGTCTGCTTGGATTTGAAAAACCTGACTCCTCTTAGTCAAACTTTTGATCTTTGATTGACTTCTCTGAAATTGCTCTTCATGGTGTATCCATCAGTTTAATGTATTGACTTTAGCACTGTGGTGTTTTCACAGACAGAGGACATCGCAGTAATTGCAAAGAAGACCCAAAACCTCCCCAAGGAGAACACAAAGCGGCAGAGAGTGGTGGTCTTCACCCAGGGCAAGGATGACACAGTTGCAGCTGTTGGTAGGCCATTCTCATTTTCAGCTTTTTGTTGGCTTATCTGCACAGCAATCCAGAGAGAATCAACATCCCTGCTTTTGGCCCCTTTTGGACATCTTTACCCTTCACTCAAACCTCATATCTCAAAACTACACAACGCGGCTTTAAATAGATGCTAGATGGCTGACTGAAGAGTACAGAATCCTATCAGTGATTTCTTTGAAGTTAAGCTCCAATATTGACACCAGATGTTTAAAAATGGTGCTTGTACTACAGTCTGTCATTTCAGAGCATAAAAGAAGTGTGGGGGATGCAGAGAGCAGGCACTGATTTGTGAAGTACCTCTAACTTTGACTTGGACAAACTCCAGACCGGTCCTCAGCAATTTTTAATGCTTCAATTCTAACATCCTGCCTTCTTTCTTTATCTTTGCAAAATGCTGGCAGAGTGACCTTGGGGAGAAGGTGACAGAGGTAGCCTTCAAATCAATTCAACTTCCTTTGATCAGAGCATATTTGTTAGTGACACATTAAATGGCAGTGTCGCCATAACTGAGCAGGGGTTGCAGGTTTAAACAGTGTGACGGGAGATGATAGTTTCAGATTACTGTTGGGAGCCTTTGCCTTTGTTTGAGGCTACAGGTTGTCTCTCCTCATTGCCTTTGCAGTTCAGTTCAGACTAGTGGAGCATGGGGAGAGATGGCCTTAGGTGAAGCTCCAGCATATCACTCACACTGTAGACTGAAGTGTGGCTCTGCAGCAACAGGACTTTTTGCACTTTTTTAATTATCTGTAAACTATGTTGTCATTTTGGAAAACACAGTTTACTTAGAAGACTAGCTGTGGATTAAAAAAAAGGTCTAAGTGGCTGAAATGAAGCTTTTCTTAACAATGATGTATATATTAACCATTATTAATGTGAAGAGGTTCTACTTATAATGATCAAGTCACAGAATTATTGCTCAATTTTGCAGTTTTCATAAACTCAGCAGCGTTTTTTTTTTCCTCTCAACTCATTTAAATTTTATGGCCTGCAAACTCTTTGCGCTCCGGTTCTTTACAACCGCAGGGAGGCAGCTGATTTTAGCATTACATCTCTGATAAGTTCAATGTGCTACCTGCTCAGCACCAATAATCAGGCAATTTCCCCTTGGCTGATGTCTTCTTAATAAGAGAATACAACACAATACAATTTTTATTCTTGTTGGTATCACAGTGTGCCACATTTATGCAAAATTACCTAAAAGCTGATGCTTTATTTGGTTCATGATTCAGCTGTTTTTCACTCCTCTGAGGGGAAACGTGTATCAGCTGCATTGTTTTCTATGTTGTCATTTGACTCCCTTAGCATGCTCTAGATACACAAAGAAGTGGCCATGATATGACAACTGCGACACGCAAGAAAATGTCAGCAGCGTATCCTCGTCCACTGACACTCATCAACTGTCTTGAAGCAGCTGGCTCATGGACTCAGAGGGAAAACAGTAGACACGGGTGTTGTCATTATACAGATCTGCTTTTGTTATTTATGGGGTTATGAATAAGTGATGAAAACTGACCAGGCTTTTGGGGGTGTCAGTGAGTGAATGCGAATAGCATCAGGGGTCTGTGGTCACTTCCCTTGCAGGATGTGACTGATGCCTTATTTTACAGAACTTCATCCCATTGAAACAGAAAGTCAATAAACACAAAGTGTGGAACAAACTGGAATTTTTTGAATCCAAATTATGTTTCTTTGTATTGTATAGTTGAATGACAGTTAAAAGCAGGCTTGCAGCCCCACTCCATATATTTTGATTTTATCAATATCCAGAGTTTTTGGAACTTTTTTTTTGAACATTTGTAAAGCTCTTCACAGTTTCTAAAACACAGACTTAAAGATTTACCTGACATCAGTGGTTGAATTTAATCACAGCTCTTCATGAATTTACAGTGTTATCCTACTATTATTCCTCTTCAAGCCATTAAAGGATCACACTGAGTCATTGCAAAGTCTGAATAAATACTATATATCATAACTGAACAAGCCAATTTAAATATTCATGTTCAAGTAGAATTCCTGGACGTGAATTTTCTGTAATGAACATTTCAAATCAAATGTAGAAATCTTTAAAGAGAAACCTGACATTTAAAAAGGAAAAAAAACAAACAATCCATCTATTGTGCTGGAGGTGATGGATAATTCCTGCCTGCTCCCCTCATTGCTCCTTCATCAAGACACAGCTATGTACTGCTATGAACTTTATATAGAATACATGATGAATGCCAGTCGGATGAAAGACGATGTGTTTCAGATGTCATCTACAAAGGCAAACAAGATAAATGTCATTAACTGTGCTATCATTTCAGCGAGGCTGATACAGTAGTTGTAGGTGCAGCAGAAGTGTTTTGTGTGTGCATGTGTGTGTGTGTGGTATTTGTCTGTGTGTGAACATCACCATTCATGCCAGCCAAATAAATGTCAATGTAAAAAGAGAATTAAAGATTTTCATTTCCCAGAGGCGGTACTCTAATAAACTTGATCTCTCATTTTGTTTGCAATTTGTCCTCCTGTCAGGATTTGATCATTTGCCAGCCTCTGTGTGTCATGTTAAACCATTTTAAAGTGATTAAGGGTGGGAAAATGGCTTCCCCCGTGGTATAATTCACCAAAAAGAGTTGTCAATTTCTTATTGTTCTCTTTTCTGTCCTTCATTTGGAGCCTTTCATCACACCACTGCCTCAAACGTGCCTTTCTAGAGCCAGGAGCAGGAGAAATGGCCCTTTATTTAGCTGCCTCTGACACTGCTGAACTACTCTGGGCTTTTGCTTATAAACCCATTACTGCAGTAATTAAGATCACTGTGCCCTGAACCTTAACAGTGAGGAGATCTAATAAATGAACACTCAGCAGGGGGGTGGGTTGCCGCTCTAATCGCTGATAAGGACTTGATAAAGCTTGACTCAGCTCCTCTGAGAGTTTTAGGGCTCTCGAGGGGGCAAAGCCGGCAGATTTCAACTTTGATACTGATCTATACATGTTAATCACATGAGACAGAGAAGGAAATTAATAATGGATACAAAGCAAAAGGTTTTTTTTCTTTTAGGTTTCATTATGTTCATCGATGCATGCTCATGTTTTGCTTCATTTACACACTGCATAATTATTTTCTTTTTTATAGCCGGTTTGAAAAGTGTGATATTTATGTTCCGTATTTTATAATAGACAAAATCAATTAACTGCATGCACTACAGCATGTTAAAGACATCCTCTCTGTTTCCTTGGCACCTCACGTTGAAGTGTTCGCTTTCATAACTCCCTGAAAGGATAGGGGTTGGCAATGATCTTTTGCCTGTGGTTCCAGTAATTATAGGCATATGTCCGTTTTTATATAACTCAGTTGTGAGCAAAGATGCTGGTTATGATGGGGAAACAGATTGAATGTCAAACTTGCTTCTAACCTGTCGTGCTTGCCAAGAAAGCGGTAACTCTGTTTTCCTCTCTGAGGCTTGGATTTTGGCTGAAACGCAACGGGAATCATTCCAGAAGAAGTGTTCTCTGGGAAGTTTCTCACATAAAGATTTGTTTCACTGAAACTCTGTTGAGCCCTTCAGCTCATGAATTTCAGCTAAATATTCATGCGTAGCTCCCAATTCTCACGATTTGGCTGTGCGGCTTTTTAAAGTGATGCATTAATTGTTTTACTTGTGTAGACGATAAAAGGCAACTGAGTCCGTTTTAATGCCCCGTTAGTTACAGTATGTGATCTACCTGTCAAAGCAAAAACACTGAGAGCTGCCACATGTAACCTGTAATAACTCAAATCAAAACACTTTATATCGCCATTTTGCACTGAAGCCAAAGTGATACTATTTGAACAGTAATTTATTTTGCGAGAGCATTTTCTCAGTCACTGTTGTTCTGTTAGCTGTCATTGTCAAAATGAAGAGACAATAATAAAGGACTTGATACTCATTTCAAAGAGATGCTTGTTGAAAGAATTTCTTTTAATCACCACCATTCAAGAGCTGTAATGAGGGAATTATGAAGAGTGAATCAACAAAAGCACACAATTATACAGTGCCTTACTGGAAGGGATTGTTTGAATTCTTTTGAGTTTTTCTTTTCATTTTTTTTTTTCCCCTCACTGGTGCACATTACCTGTCAAAGCACAACCCCACTGCACTCCCACATATTAACCACCAGTCTGCTGCTTTACTCATTTTGCCTGACCAAACTCAAGGAATGAGAATATGTTAGTGTTTAAAAATGAGTAATGCAGTTTTATAGATTGAAAATAATGTTGTCTGCCTCATTACAGTAAAATGAGTTCAGCAAAGTGATATTTTCAGATGTTCTGCAAGCCAGTAACAACACAGTCTGAGTATTTTGGCAGAAGGCTTTTTTGTTATTTATTGCCATGTCCATGACAGATTTTTGCCAATGAGATCTCTGTTGAAGACGGCAGGGAATTGTTGGACTGTAACTTGAGTTAACATGTCAGTCAAATTGAATAATTTGCATCAGTGAGGTTGTGTGAGCTTTCCCCTAACAGCAGAATATAAACATTGATCATGACTACAGAGAAATATTGGATGTCTTATGTGCCGTGATGTGTCACGAAATCATTCTCAGAAAGTTCTTCAAAAGCCATCGGCAACATTGTGCTGCCAAAAAGTGAGCTGATCACTCAGTAATCAGAAAGATATGCTCTACCTGTTAGGTCAAATCATCTACAGTTTGCAGGATTTCTGCAGGAATAGTCACCGAACAGACTCTGGTCCAGAATTACATTTACAATCTCATGAAGCATGGTCGAGGAAGTTTTGTAGTTTGGGGCTGCTTTACTGTCTGTCATGTCACGGTTTATGTCGATGTCAAAAACACAACCAAATAGGTCATATTAATCTCACCGACATATTCATCACTTTCAGTTGGAGAATTAGCGGTCCAAGAGCAAAAAATAGCCGTGCTTGTGCTTTCTTGGGTAATTCTGCTCTCAAAAATCAATTTTTTGCTTGCTTTAATCCATCTGAATTTTGACAGTTTGGGGGTGGTAGAGTTCAGTGACCATGTCATGATCGGAGCCAGGCTGATGTCCATCTTGACTTTGACTGACAGATCGCAGAGTTGTGGCACCTTTTAAGAGGAAGTTTGATCAGTTCATTGGTCTTGACCCCCTGAATTTTCAATAGTGAGACTGATTTGAACAAGCAGTAATCAGCTTCAAAAGCAGAGTGAAAACAAAAGTATGCAAATGTTTTCCAGTGGTGGCCAGTCTAAAGCTGCTCCTCTCTTGACCTCTCACACGTAGCAGGTTGCGTTGCACATGTTTTTTTTGTTCTTGAACAGCTTAGTAGTGCAACTGCTAGTGATAAATTTGTCCATGACAATAATATAACTCACTTGTGAGCATGTTTTATTGCGCACTCAACTGAACTCCCACATTGACTCCATTATCTCCCAGTCACTCATAGTTCTGGTCCTAGTCCTGATAAATGGGAAGGGCCTTCAACAGAAAACCTATATAGAAGAATATAACCTGTGGTATCATTTGAAAACGGAAAAAAAAAAGATTTCCGTATTTTTGGAAATTTCAAGTCCAATCCCTGATCTTATTCAAATCAAATCAAAGGCTGCAACGTATGATTATTTTGATTAAAAAAATTAAATGAAATAACAGCTATTTTAATCAAAGCTTTCACTGTCATTGAAAAACAACTTTATACATTTTCATTTTTAATGCTGCCTCATTTCTCGTCACCAACCGCATTTGTAACTCGCTGTGAACAGTGTCAATAGCCAAGAAACATGGGGTATTGGTTTTGAATGTGTGGACACACTACGGACTTTAGAGAATTGCCGCTGAGCAACAACACTCATGCAGCTCTGCCTTCCATCATACTGGTGCAAATTTGATCAAACTCATTTCCAGAACTTGATCTCTTCTCTTGTAACGTGTAACATAAATGTTGCACTGTACAAATTAATCTAAAAATGAATTTAAGTTAGTTCTCAGTTCTCGTCCTTATTGTCAATGAATCGCAGCTATGATTGGAATGTTTTGATCGCTAGAACTGTTTCATTCCACTAAATAGCTAATGTTTTTCAAATTCCAAGACAGACCATCATCACTCTTGTTAGTTCAGTAGATCTGGTTGTCAGAACAGCCTTGTTGGCAACTTTGCAATTCAGTGATTTGATATGCGCGAATCAGTATAGCCAAACTATCTATTTGCTTAGCAGCTAAGCTTACCATTCTAGTTCCTTCCTCTTCACGTGAGCCAACATGCTGTCGTTTTAGATGCTCCTGCAAGGCTATTGTACTGCAAATATTACAGGTCACAGCCTGTCTTGTCGAGCATGAAATGCTTACACACATTTTATCGCCAGGATGATAAACCTTATTGACTTGACTCCTCCATATTTGAAATAGTTTAATTTTGCGCCGTCTATGCAATTTCAATGATGTAAGTGACTAATCTGTCGGCAGTGAGTTTAGAATTTATTTTAATTGATTAAATTGATTAGTTGCTGCAGCCTTTGAACCCTAATTCTGTCTGAGATGCTGCAGCTGTCAAATCAAAGTATCCTGTATATACTGAAGAACTGACACAGTAGGGAGAAATGGTCCAGGTTCCCCCTCTGTGTTGCCAAACTTTGGAAAAGGAAGACAAAAAGACATCCAAAAAAGATTGTTGCCACAACAGAAGGCCTTTAAACTTATTCAGAAAAGGAGTTCACATACTTTTCAGACTGAGAATGATTACTCAGTGTGTTCAATAATGGCAGAAAAAGTACAACTGTTTGTGTGTTCTTAGTTTAGTTGAGCTGTTTGATAAATATGATTTACACCAACACTACCAGGAATTCTGCTAATTATACTACATATATTTTACAGTTGGCAAAGCCCTTTCTGTCAGATGTATGATTTGTGAAAATGGGGCGTGTCAAAAAAAAGTACTTGACTACAACATCACTAAAAGCCAGTTTAACCATTGGCTTTAACTGCACTTCATGTCAGACAACGTACAATACATATAAAGTTGCATAAAAATTGCGCAAGATAGTCTTCCTTTTCAGGGATGTTTGAAGAAATTAAAACTGCATTGCGGTGTGATTATAACTTACAGTTGGTCTAAATTTGGTTCTTTTATATTGTTTATGTTTTAATATGTTGTGAAAACAAAAAAAAAAACAGCTGTTTATTCTACTTGTCAATAAAAAAAAAAAAAACAAATAAAAGGTTCAATCAATGTCAAAAACTTGCAATCAAATTTTCAGTGAATTTTTAGGAGTTAAATAAAAATCCAGAAACAGGAGCTAATAGTTGTAACATGTAGCAACATGTGTAACATGCATTGATTCTGTGTTGTTTAAAAAATTCTGACTCCTCTTGATGCCTTTGGATGCAGATTAGCATCGCCTTCACATGATGGATCACCTGGCCGTCTTTCCAATAAGACCTAACTTCTCCTGTACTATCCTCGCCATTTGTTTTTAACTACCATAGACATATTTGCGCACACTTATCTAACTTGAGTTAGATGTGTGGTATCTAATAAACACCAGACTCTGCAGAGCAAGTGCAGCGGTCTCAGCCTTCTTAAGCATTAGGTTTTATAGCCACAAAGTGTGTTGCATTAGCAAGACCACATCTTATGACTTGACTTTCCCATCTGCAGAGTAACTGACAATCTGTAATTTATTATTAGCACACATTTTATGTGCAGTTAATCATTTCAAGAGAGGGGTGGGTTTTCAAGCTTCGTCTGTGGCATTAATTAAGCAGAGTCGTTATGCTGCTAATTAGCTGATCCTGAAAAGATTCTTGTTTTATTTTAATTTATTATCATCAGCTGCTTTCCTTTAAAAAGAACTAGTGCTGTTATGAAAACACAATAGAACTTAATCTGATACATCCGTGGTACATGACCTGTAGCAGTCATGGAGTCACTCTTTAAAAACGTCTTTCCAACCACAACATAATAGTTCTCTCTCTCTGTGTATAAAAGTACTTTCCCTGACGTCAAGTGTGAAACACATGCTCAGCTGCAGGTATGCATCTTTTGCCCTGTAAGACTTAAACGTATTCAAAAATGGATAAGGTGGGGATTCTTGTCTGCTGCTCAGATATTCTGTGAGCCCTTGTCAGATAGCAGGGAGCCTCATTAAATAAACCTTTTGTGTTTTTTTTTTCTCAAGTTCTCCTTAAACTTGCAGCTTCTTTTCTCAGTAAGAGGTCTGTCCCCATGTTCCTTTAATCCACATGTCAGTGTTTTGTCTTCTGCACCTTTTTAAGGTTCACGTCTGCAGCAGAGCCCTTGGATTGTTTGAAGATTGTGTGTGTGGTTTAGATTGTTCTGACATAAGTTGCTGATTTAATGTCACTCTACACCTCAAGACTATGTCATCTGGTAGATTTCTTTCTTTTTTTTCCCCTCTCCTTTAAACTGGAAGGCTCTTTGAAGTACATATGCTACTAATAATTGTAGCAGTATAATCCACTGAAGATGGTAAAGACACTCTCATTTAATGTATTTACCTTTGAACTGAAACCACTTATTCTGGGATAGCGTTTATCTACCATAGCACCACCTACAGTTTGTTGATTGCCCAATAATTTTCCATTTCCTTTATATGGTCATTCATACTTAAATAAAAGTTGATAATTTAATTTGTTCCATGAAAAAAAAAATCCTACTGTATCACTGACTTTATCTTCTCACTTTTTAAATTACTGCTTTTCTCAGTATGAGATTTTCTGTGCATAAATTTCTTTTTATGTTTTGTTGAACCTCTGAAGAGCCATTTGGATGACTGAAAAATATATATTAAAAAAAAAACAAAGCAAGTCTTAAAACATAATTTATGCTCCTTCATAAATGTACCCACCGACAGCTGCAGACACCACAGACAAGTTGTTCTTATTATAGTACGTTTGAGTCTGCTTGTAGGATGAACTCCATACGTGTGCAGCATGTGCTCATATATGGAGTATGTGTGGATTCTGACGCCAGACACTTTATTTTTCTTCCAAACTCCAAGTATTTTCCTTCCACAGTTTTTTCACATTAAACTCTCTTTATACCCCTTAAAAATGAACTGCACAGATGGAAGTAGCGACAGAACTCTTTAAGTAATGTGTCTTTAAATTTGCTTTTCCAGTGCACACATGAACAGTTGGCGTCTCTGTAGCAGGATATAGCAAAGCCTCGTGTACAGCCTCTTAGAATGAAATTTTATGGTCTCTTCCATGTCAGTGGATGCTAATAACCTGCCATGTCTTATCATTAAGTAATGCATATAGGTGAAGCGGAGTATCATTCATTTCTGTGTGAATCTCTGATCTCTGATCAGTTTGTGAACCTCCTCCTTTTTAACTTGAATTTACTTTGCACATATTGATTTTTTTTTTTTAGTAGATCTCAGAAAAGTCAGGCAGTGTGTGAATTACCAAGCTATGATTATGGTCAAACTGACAGATCCCTTACTAATTTAGGCTAAAAGTAGAAAGTTAACTAACATTGACATTAAAGTTTAACCTAGAGCGAGGTTAGCTGATGGCAAGCATTTGATATAAAGATGGGCCACGATTCACCAATCTGCAATAAACTGCATCTAAAGATTGTGGAACAATTTCAAACAAATGTTTCTCAAGGTAAAATTCAAAGACTTTGAAGATCCCACCATCCACATCACATTCACATTCGAAAGATTCCGAGAATGGGAGGAGTGTCTACCATGTCTGCCATGTCCTGCGGACTAAAGAGGAGAGGAACCATCCAGCTGATCATCAGTGGACAGTTTAAAAACTTTACATCTCTGATAGTATGGGGCTGGATTAGTGTCTATGGTGTGGCAGCTTACACATCTGGAACCATCAATGCTAAAGAGTACATTGAGGTTTTAGAGCAACATATGCTGCCATCCAGATGTCTCTTTCAGGGAAGACGTTGCATATTTCAGCAAGACAATGCTACACCACATACTGCATCCATCACAACAGCATGGCTTCACAGGAGAAGAGTCTGGGTGCTGAACTGGCCTGTCTGCAGTCCAGACCTTAAACCAATGGAAAACATTTGGCACATCATCCTGCATCAGACAAGAATGTGACAACATTCCTCCCCTAAAACTGCAGCAACTGGTCTCCTCACTTCCCAGACGTTTACAGACAGCTGATGCATGCTACACATGCTACAGATGTGCTGCTGCCATCAAATTCAAAATGAGTTAATATTTCCCGTGAAATGGGAAAACGTTTCAGTTTCAACATCTGATATGTTATTTCTGTTCAACAGACAGTACATGCATAGGTCCTCTTGTAACTTATAAGAAAATATGTAGTAGAAGTGGCTACACACCAGGTTGGTAAATCCCCTCATTTATTTCTCTCCAACACTGAACCTGTTTTCTTAGCGTTTATCTTCCATGTGCATTTTCAATTTAAAAAAATTCCATCTGATTTAACACTAGGATGTATGATCTACATATTACGAGAATGGAAAGAAGACACGTATCATAATCATGCCAGGAGCTCTATGAGGCTTTCGTTGCTTAGCTACAAGCTATAATGCTATCAACAGAGTGCTAACAAGCCTGGGATTAGTTGTATTATGTTTGCGATCTTCACTATCTTAGTTGAGCATGTTAAGATGCTAACATTTTATAATAAGCACATTGTATCATTTGGTTTGTAAAAAATTACAAAGTGATCATTTATGAGCAAGTAGAGCAGTAATAAAAGAAAAGAGACTGGATTTAGATAGGAGCACACTACTTACTCTCATTGTATTTTTAATGTAATATATAAACATAAAGGAAGACTGCGGCTGACTATACAAAGCAATGAAATAAAGAATAAGAACAAGCCTCTTAACTCTCTCGCAATACACACGCTACACATCCATTTTATCATTTAGTGAAAAACTAACTGCACAGCCAAGGTTGTGGTGTAATAATAGACTGACACTGCAAGTGCTACCAACCTGCTGATTCTGTCGCTGCATTTTGCTACTTTTCAAACCCATTAAACTTTTTTTTTCCCCTCTCAAAATAGAGGCAACACATCTAGTAACATTTAGGTCCAACATCTCCAGGATCTGCCCCCTTAAGGCCAAGGTCTCTGACCCACTAAAGGAACACCTGTCTCTGCCTCTGCTGTGCTCTGTAAAAAGCAGCAGTCCCTGTGAACTACTTGCTTGTGCTCAGTGTCGTCCCTCTGGTGTGTTAGCAGCCTGAGCTCTGTGTGCCGGTAATGTTTGGGAAATTGTTTGTGTCTTTCTCTCTGGGTGATTATCGTTGATGTAAATATAGCTGAAATCACTCTGCAGACATTGCCTTTTACCTCCCTCTGTTAGCTGACACCACTATTATAAAATCAGGATTTTATCAGAGCTGACCAACGGTCTCGAAATGCTTTGATAGTGACCATGAGATGGCACATGCCAATCCTGATAGTAAATGTCATGATTGAAACAGAATGAACCTTTTCCTGCTTATGAGGCTAAAAAAAAAAAAAAAAATCTGTGAATCGCCCATAATGGATCAAAGAGATATTATCATCTGTGTTTTCAGATCTAAACTGCATAGTTCATAAGTTCTCAAGCTTGAAAATATTTTAAGAAATATTTGGCTTCACTAATTATAATTATACAAAGTTCAGTCTGCTGCCCTTTTAAAGAATATGTTCAACTATTTTTTAGTATTTTCCTACCATGCTGAAGTGCTTGGATCAACCGACAAACTATCTTAAATTGTAGCAGAACCATTTGGTGCGAAATGACCCCTGAAATAAAGAAAACCATTGGTGTTTAACTGTAACTAACAGCCCTTTTGTGTCCTAACCACAGCTGACAAAGTGACCATGTTTCCTGTTGTGGACATCGACCAGAATGATATTGTGGACACCAATGGAGCAGGCGATGCCTTTGTGGGAGGTAAGGCATTATCATCTAAATAGTCTGTTTCTGTGTACATACCAACTTGATCTTTGATGCCATCAAAAATATGTATGTGTATGTAATATCACAACGTTTCCAGATTGTTTAAGCTGATCAGAACCATGTAAAATAGGGATCATGTGGGTGTTTTGTGGATGTGACAGCAGTGTCTCTGTCTCCAGAAGCCAGTAGCACCTCCATTATTGTAATCCTAGTTGTTTTCCAAACTATTTTCGGAGGAAGAGGATAGTTTACTTCTTTTTCTCTGTTTACCCAGGATTCCTCTCTGCATTGGTCCAAGAGCAAACTGTGGAGGAATGTATTCGTGCTGGACACTATGCAGCTAATGTCATCATCAGGAGGGTGGGATGCACCTTCCCAGAGAAGCCAGAGTTTCAGTGATGAATTTGAACTCTGCTTATTTGTCTATTTGTCTTTGCCACAGGATGCTCACAACACTTAATATGTTCAAGGTTTTTGTGTGCATTTTTCTGTTTGCAATGATTGACTTCACGGAACTAATTTCTACAATTTGACTGTTTCTATCAAGCTCTAATAAGCTACTCAGATGTAATACAATTCAAACAATTACTGGAATCAAACACTGGAAGATATTTATTCAACTCAGTTCAATTCCACTTTATTTATACAGCGTCTATTACAATACAAATTGTTTCTAGGCTTTTTTCTGAGACCCAGAGTATGACCCCCAAGAAAATATTAACTATTAGTTGTATTATTAAATCCTAAGTAAAGGAACAATGGCAAGTAAAAAAAAAAAAAAAGGTTACGTAACTCATGAGAGGCGACCCTTCCTGCCAACCTCTATTTTGACTGATAGATTGTTGGTACATGCACTACAGAGATGTCTATATAAACAGGTGTAGGCAGGAAACACTGAGGTGGTCGGACTGCAGGTCGGCATGATAGTTGATATCCTACAGAAACATTTAGGTATGAATAGCCCCCCCGAATATGTATTTTTAAAAAATTAAAAACGGAAATGCCTAAAGGCCTGAAAAGGTAATAGGAAGGAGTTTAACCACTGGAAAGCTTAATAGTATTCTCATCTGCCTTCAAGCAAGCTTTGCCATTGCACTGAATAATTTTTAGTTCACACATTTTAGAATTTATTGGAAATATTATAAAGGAACTGATCACTGCCTGAGAAGTGCAAGAGCCCGCAGGAGTTGCTTAAAACTTGTGATTTTTGCTCGTTGATGAAAGGCTTACAACTGTTTCTAATGGAGTTTCAAGCCCTGAAATCTCAGATTGCAACCTTGCTGCATGATATCCTTCTTAATTTTTGCCCGATATCTTTTAAACCATTCTTGCTTTTCCAGTAAATTGCTAATTGCACTTCTGTTGGACCTTCTGAGCTTTGGGACGGTAGTGATAAAGAGGTGGAGCAAATTGCAGTGTGAAAAATGTGGGTATGATGCAACAAGTTACATATTTTATCTTGAATGCCAGCAGGTGGTGAATTCTGTGATTCTATGTAAAATGAAATGTATCGTGTTGTCTGTCAAAAGTTTCCTTCAGTATTCAGATGTGATGTTGCAGTCATCATCGATGGAGAACTGATATGGACATCTTTCCATTTCCACAAGTGAGAGTTTAATGGCACAAAACTGGATTTTTTTTTTTATTTGTTCTTATGCAAATTAAAAATATATATATGTCACATTAGTTCTATTGTCATCCTCTTTCAAAATAACAAAGTCAGTTTTGATCTAGTAGATACATAGCAGATTTGTTTGACCAACAGGTGAATAGACTTACAATATAAAACCCACTAAGACTGAATTTCCTGTCTATTTAATCAACCAGAAGCAGGCTCATGCTAATCATCTTTGGACACCCCAACACCCTTCATTATGGGCGTAGGGAACTGGCCCTTCTCAAGTCATCCCCCCACCATAACCCCCTCTACTCCTGCTCGTTGGGGTCCAAACTGGACTCTTGGTGTCTGGAGCAACGCTGCAGGGCTGCAGCAGATCATTTTTCTCAGTTTAAAGGATTAGTGGTTGCTCTTCGTTGCGACCATTAAAGGGACCTGAAAATTAGGCTGATCCTTCGTACCCAGCTGTGCTGTCGCCGGGGGTTGGAGACAGGGATCAGAGGGAAGCCCCTCCCCTCTCATCCCCTCCTACTCACCAGCAGAAGTGTTGGCCAGTGTCTCAAGTGTTTTGTTAGAAATAATTCAACACTCATCTTTTCCACAAAGAACTCTGATTGAGAATAACATTTTTGTTCCCTAAGAACAGCTTGTGACACCTTATTTTAATTTCTTTGAGCACATTAGAGAAAATTCAGTATTTATACTCCTGCACAAGATCTGTTTTCTCCAGCATGGCACAACTTATGCATATATGCTAATTGGGGCCATCTAGGTGGAACATCTTCCAGCCAAAATGTTATTAACAACTTTGAGACACTTTTTCTTTTTTTTTTTTCTTTTCTTTTTTCAGCAGCATTTTTCTAAGGTTTCACACAGATGCGCTTTGAAAAGGACCACATTTCTGATTGGGCAAGATCACACTCAATGGCAGCTGGTTCATTTGCTTCTCAAGATGACAGATGGCAAAACACAAACACAAAAAGAGAAAGCCATGATTAAGTAATGAGAATGCCTGCCACAATAAGGAAACTACTTTTCTCACTTTTCCTGATAAGCATTTCTCTTGCTCAGTGAATGCAAAAGTAGGGAAAAAAAAAAAACTCCTGTATAAAATAAAAATTGATTTAAAATACATTTGCAATACTGTGTTGTCATGTATATTCATTATTTTGACATTATTTAAATATTTTTAATGATTTTGTGAAATTGTATTGTGTGGCTGTACACGTTTAACTTAAATACACTTTAAACGTATTTAAAGCGGGGACATGAAAATTCAACTCTGTGACATTTGATTATAGAAGTTGGTTTATGAAGATACTTTTTTTTTTTTTTTTTTTTTTTAATTCATTGCAAGCAGGAGAGTAACTGGGGCCCTGGCCAGTGTTTTGCCCCGCAGATGGGCAGCAGTGTTTGTGAACACCAGTGTGGCAGTTGGCAGGGACTGAGGAGGGGGGGGATGGGCAGATTGCAATGGCACATGCTCCAATTCAAATTATCCCTGGACCCATGCAGCAGTGGAGGACCTGCTGGGGCCCGGGTGGCATTCATTACAGCCAGACACAGTCATGTTTTGGTCAGCCCTCCACCATTACACCAGTCCTAAAAGCATCAAATCTGGACACTTTTTGCATTTCACCTGTGCTTAGATTTTTTTTTTTTTTTTTCAAAAACTTGTTAGTTGTATTTTTACCCCAAATTATTAGTGAGTACATCAAAATAATTGTCAAATTAAAGTAAGATTTTAAATATTATAAATGTGAATAACTGAATTTTAATAGTACAGGTCAATAAACAACATCAAGGCAATGATAAAATAGCCAAATGACAAGACTATTAACATGTATTAAATGAATGCAAATCAAATTAGACATCAAATATGTCTCTACAGGGGTGAGGTATTCTCATTTGAGATCTTTTAAAAGCTGCCTCTACAGCTCTGTATGTGTTTATAATCTGATGGGAAGTTACCAATTATCTCTCTAATTACATCTGTATCACTGCATGAAAAATGAGTTTTCTGGCATTTCTAATGCTGCTAAGGAGTTGAGCGAGTCTAAAAACTGAAAATTTAATGATCTACAGTACATTATTGCTAACAACTATGGGGTTGGTGAAGTTAATTAACTGATTAGGGGGTGTTAGTGTGTAATATCCCTTATGGCCCTGAGTAAAATTGACCAGTGCAGGAAGTAGCTCATTTTGAAATAAAAAACTCTTGGTTTATGTGTTTGCTCAATCACAGTTAAGCATACACTTCAAATCGATGGAAGTTTAAAATGCCCATAGGGTATTGATGTTAATAGGGGTGTTACATAAAAAATGTTATGTTGCCTTCAGAAGCTGAACCTCTATAAAGTGTGAAAACGGTCCTCTTATCTCATCGGTGGACGTGCAGATGAGGGGGTGGGGGGTTAAATTGACAATATCTTTGTAGGAGCGCACTAAAGGGGCGACGGTCCGCTCCACTACACTGAAGTAGGGATGTCTACAGTGGAAGAAGAAGAAGGGGGAGGGTACCACTTTGTCACAGGCTGCTATGTAGATTAACCTTTCAATTAGTTGTTATCAGGTCCTCTCTATGTCTCGGCGCGAGCTTTCCAGCCTTCGTTTAAAGACATCAAATCCCACAAATTCGCTCGGATATGTCGCTTCACATTTATTCCTTCGACGTGATAATGAAGAGGAGTATCCGAGGGGGGGCAAACTTGAAGAGGTAAACTACCAGCAAATATTTACGGTAGCCTGTGCTCTCTCTTTTTTTCCCCCCTCTTTCACTTAGATATGTTCATCTTTGCATGAAACTTCGCGTTTATTTTTGTACTTTGTCTCTGCCTGCGGTGGAAGATTCGTCAGGTTTGTGTAACATCTAAGTAAACGGTGTGTAGCATTTCTTAATATAATATGTAAAAATGAGACCGGGGCTGAAGCTGAGAAATGGAAGCTCGGAAAACTAGCGATACATAATTGAGAAGCAGTGATGAAGGAGCTCCGCTCCCAGCTGCCGTGTTAACTTGTATTCCCCGCTGGACGTCTTTTTCTCCTCCGGGGCTCCACTATTTGTCCTCATTGGAGATATTTGATAGTTAACGGTGATAAAGAGGTCATGCCATCATTGCACAGCGCAGCACGGGACGTTAATAATTCCGCTTACAGATGTAGACCGAACAGTAAGCCTACTTTTTTTTTTTTTTTAAAGCTCGGCGGAACGTGGATTTATCGCGTCACGTACTTTTAAGCGTTAAATATCAAGAGAATTACGGCTCGGCTCGGGGGAAATACTGAAGACGAAGGACGATAAAGAGGTGGAAAGACGATAGCTTGTGCATATTTTCTCTGTAGGAGTGTTGAATATGCTACCTGGAAAAAAAAATGTTTTTTCTTTTTATTTAGTGAAATGTGTTCCACTTTAAGTCCGCTTTACAGCCTTTGCAGGTTTTATGCAAACAGATGATAGATTTAACAAACAGCCAATTAAAGTCTAAAATGATCCAAATCACTTTCAAGTGTAACCAACTGTTTCAAGGAGGAATCTAAGTAAAGGTGGGCCGGTGTTAAACGCTTTGTAAATGAGGTTTAATATTTATCTCATGGAACTGCCATTCAGACAGTTCACGCCTGTTATAGCCTATTTGTAACTTAATAACAACCTATCACCTCGGTTAGACCCGTAAGTTGAGATTTTATTAGTGTTAGAGGTGAACGGTATCAATTCATCACTGGAGGCACCTTAAGAGGCGGGTCAACTGAGTGAAGTGACAGATCACGCAGCCAGTGCGGTGCCTCTGAGAGGGAGCTCATACATAAAGATTGACATGTGCTTTATCAAACCAGAAATCAGATCTTGTCTTTACAGCCAATATTGAAGTTGCTAGGGAGGGCGCATTAGTGTAGGTAAGGTTTAATGAGACTCCATTGGATTGTAATCAGCGTCATGTCGGATTCATGTAAACTACAACATTGTAACAAAATGGCGACTGTTTAGGTGACATCAGTAATGCTGGCAACACTGTCATTTATCAGCTCAACTCAGCGGAACACAACTCCGGGCTCGTTACGTAGTTATTACCGGTGCCTTTCTTCGCTAAACGGCAATGTGGCGACTGCAGACATGCCTCAGGCGTCCCAACAGCAGCTGTCAGGAAGTGAGCATTGATTATACGTGTGTCATTAAAGCTCGCGCTGATCAGTTTTGTCGCTGCGGACGTTCGAGCTGTCAAAAGTCTCGCGCGGGCAGCTAACGGTTAAACTTTACGTATGGTTTCTCTTTATTGTGTTTTTTTTTATTCAGTTTGTGAGAGTTAGCAAGGGGAAAAAAATGTTACCGTGACATTTTGGAAATGACGTGCTGCCCAAATAAATGTAAACTTGTGGAATTTTGTTCTTGTCGAGGAGGACTCTGAAACTGAAAATATGTATCGGTCGACGAGACTGCACATAGTTTTCTCGAAGTCGGTGGAAGTTTCTAGCCACAGCTCTCGGTGTGAAAACTTGTTGTTCTTCGAAAAAATAGTCTCTTGAATTGGACATCTGGTCTGGTGTGTGGATTATGGTGTCAGACTGTGGATTAAGTAACTCTGATTTTTTTTAGCAGCCATGACAGCGCCTGCATCTGTTTTTATCCATCTGTTTCTCATGTTTTAGCACATCTTAAAAGTCCTGCATTCCTTTACCTAACCCCTTTTATTCACCCAGTATGCCATCAAGCTGCTGTGAGGAAGAAACTTGACTTAAAATTAATTTGTTTTTCTCTTTTCTTTTTCTTTTTTAGATTTGATTTGGAATATTAATAAGTACAGTTCCAGGTCATAATCACCATTGTGGAATTTATTAATGCCAACGTTTCCTCAAGTTCACCCAGGATTGAGAAGAAATTTGTGGATGCTGTTGTGGAACATAACTTCTTGACCCAACTAAGGATGTGGATCTATCCAGTTTTTGCCTGCAGAAAGGGGGAATCTTTATGGATCACATTTTTGTGAGGCTAATTGTTCAACCATGGTAAAACTTGCAAACCCTCTCTACACGGAGTGGATTCTTGAAGCAATACAGAAAATTAAAAGGCAAAAGCAAAGGCCCTCTGAGGAAAGAATCTGTCATGCAGTGGCCACATCGCATGGACTGGACAAGAAGACCGTCCTTGAGCAGTTGGAATTAAGTGTTCTTGATGGCTCTATCCTCAAGGTTACAAATAAGGGAAGCGCCTCCTACAAGGACCCAGGAAATCCTGGAAGACATGGATCAGTCTTGCCTGTAAGTGCACCAGTGCCATCAGAGGAATCTATATGGAATTCAAGCAGTCTGCGTCATATCGATTGGAATAAAATACTTAAGAGGGCCGTAGAGGGTCTGGATGATACCCATGGCTCCTCTCTAAAGAACATCGAGAGGTACCTGAGGAATCAAGATGATCTCTCAAACATTGTTGACAACCCTGCTTTTCGGCAGAGGTTGCGGCTGGCGGCTAAGAGGTCAGTTAACAACGGCAGGTTGTTAAAAAATGGCCCACGCTATAAGCTCAGCCATGGCATCGTGGAAGGAAGGAGCGCCAGGTGTCCAAGTGCTTCCCCTTTGCTCCTGTCATCAGTGACACTCCTCCCCCATGAACGAGACCAGGTACGCACACCTTGGCCTCTGCTTCCCAATCCTTTCCCACATAATGATTTCCATTTCATATCGGTCTTACTCTCATGTCTTGTGCTACAATTGTTACCCCCCAAAAAATGACTCCTGTCGTGAATGCGATATTGATTTCAGCTTTATTATCTAGTTTGACATGCACAGTAGGTTTGTTTTGAACAAAGTTCAAAAACAAAGGATGCTTTGGAACTTCAGAGGAAGCATTTGTTTATCTCTAGTCAAGTTGGAGCGATGGAAGTTTGGGCTACCATGATGTGGAATAATCTAAATAAGAATTTAATGATTGTGGTTTTAATATTTGGGACTTGAGCCTTGGAGGTCAAATACAACACCATCTAGAGTCCACCTTTTCAATACAGTGATGCTGGTGGTTTCCATAATATGAGAGCTTGGATAATCAGAAAGTCATGCTGACAGTGTGTGGTAGGCAGTCTGCTGTGGGCTTCCCACAGGTTATGTAACTCTAGCCTAATGACCTTAGAGGATGTGGCCAGCTGTCTTGTGAGTTGCAAAGCATTATTGAACAGAACTGGGGTATTTTATTGGTAATTTGCAAGGGCATGAGAATGTGTTGAGAAAGGAAGACAGAACTGTCTCAGAGTCCTTGCAGCTGTTATGACCTTTGTGCAAATAGAGATGTCCAAGACAGGAAATAAAACCATATAAACAAACTTCCAGGTTGCATTGATTCTGCTGTTTATGTCACTTCAGAGGTGGTTCATAGTTTTCAGAGACTGCATTTCCATCACTGATGTTTTAATGTATCACAAAGTGTAAACAAATGTCTGAAATGCCAGCACCTTTCTCATTGCAGCGGAGGAGGGTGTTTGATGGAAAATAATTGTCATTGCAGTGTTGAGTCTCTAGTGAATGTTTTTTTTTCTTCCTATATGTTGTGTTAAAGCCTTATCAAGATTAAGTGCGGTCTCATGCTTTATGCACAAGTTTTGAAGCTGAAGTGGTGAGCTGTATCAACCGGTACAGATGTCGCTCTGCTTCTCACCAGTTTCACAGTGAATAATCAGGAAGCGACACCTTGATACTGCAGCCACAACTGTGACTGTGTCTGTGGTCATGCCAAAAGTGAAACTGAGAACTGTTTAGAGACACGGTGTCCTGCAATGGTTCTCATAGCTGAGGAAGGGCTGTTTTCCATTTGGAACATTTCAACCTATTGCTCCCAGCCTGATGACATCACCTCCCCATTTCAGGTTAACATTCACTTCAAAGAATGAGACATCTCTGCCTGCTTAGTTGTTAAGGCACATCGAAAGTGTGTGCACTGAGAATAAGAGATACTTTGAGGTTAAAAAAAAAAAGAGCAGTCTTGGTTTGGAGTTTATTAGATTCTGAAGAGACTCTGGCAGGAACAAAGGCAAGGAATGAGAGATTTTTTTTTCCTGCTGTGTTATGCAACCACTTGAGCTCGCTCTCTCTCTACCAGCAGTGTTCTAATAGGACCCCACCCCCTCACTCAGGACGGCCTGCTCTTTTGAAGCAGCATAATTTCCTGTAATGTACTTAATTTAGAATCCCCAAGTAAATCATCAGCATCTTTTCAGCTGTGTTTGTCTTTGTATTTTTCACATATTTGCTCTGCACAGATTGAAAGTTACTATTGATTTAAAAAGAAGCAGGCCTAAAAATAGTCCTAATGGAATTTAATCTAGTTCCAGTCAGACGTTATAGCTCTGCCAGTGTTAGAAAGTCTTAATAAGACTTGGTGGTTTTAGGAAATAACTTCATATCAACTGTAGTATATAGAGGGTAAAGATAAATACTGTCTGAATTTCAGTTCTCATCACTTGTATGTACAATCTCTTTATGGAAAAAAAAATTCTCACTCTTTTTTTTTTTAGCCTATGATAAAAACACAACACATGCATTTTTAGTGCCTTGACAAAAAAGTAAAACCTCTTAAATAATCGCAGCACTGAATCTTTTTTTAGCTGTGGTAACCCAGATGGCTTGTGATCAAGGAAGAACATGTTTCCCTTTATCTGTCGTAAGGAATGAATGTCATTTGACTTTTGATAAGTGTATGACTACACATTTTGTGCCGTAATATTTATGTCCAGTGATATTCTCTATATTTATGAAAATGTTGCCTTTAAAATATCAGAAAATAGTAAAAAGAAAAAAAATATATATACCCCACAACCTTTACAAATCCAAGGTCTTATATTGAAATTGCTTGTTTGTTTATTTATTTTTTTGTCCCCTTGGTATTTTTCTTTCTTTTTTTTTCTTTTGCACTGCAGATCAGTAGTCCAGAATCTAAATATCTTTCTTTTAAAGTTGCATGAAACAGAAATCATCACAAAAGTGTAAGAACTGTGTGGCAAATCTTTAACAAGACTGTGTGAAGTTTTTGACCTCACCATTATACATCTGAGCAAATTTCATTTCTGATTATCTTCCACACTACGATACATTTTCTCATTACCCCTGAAGTTACAATGTGAAATCCTAGAGGTGTAGCTTCGTCACATGTTAGACTTGTTGTGGTTTTACGTCTGAAGTGACAGCTCTTTTAGTAGCTTCTAATGCCACTGCACACTTTTAAATATTGACCTGGGAGGCTGGAAAATAGAGTAATCATCAATGTGCTAGTGAACTACTTCCCTCTCACATAACAACTAATTGATACAACCAGGCACAATGGCACCTACTGTATCTTTGCCACTTCCCTCTGGGTTCATTTGGATGGTGTAAGAGATTAAAAGGATGCTCATGCCTTGTGTTTGTTGATAAATGAAATGGGAGAAAAAAAATAAAACATAAAGAAAATCCTCGCTTAATTCATCTGAAGGCTATCTGGGGGTCAGAACCACTGGTGATTTGGAAGATGCAAATTTGGTTCAGCTCAGGATGCTGATGAGCGTCATAGAAACCAGGAACTAATTATGGGCCTCCCCAGAGTGCCATTCAAAGCTCCAGTCAATTGGCGAGGCCTTAGTGTGTAAACTGATGATGAGGTTGGTTATTTATGGTCACACCCTGTGAGTGTTATTTTCCGTTAAGAACTTCCTCTCAGCACTCTGTTTGTTGCTCCACTTGAGGCTTTTATATTTGATCTCATATTTAAAATGAACTGTATGGAAGCCACACATCTGTCTGAGTATAGTCTGGTCTTGATTTCAACCTAAGATTTGTTAGTTTGACTGGCTGTTGCATGAAGTCATGTCATTGAGTCTTCCCTGTTCTTCCTCTTAAGTCATTCTCCCATCATTTTGAGTGATCAATGGGGAAATCCTCTTAAACCATGAGCTCATATTTTACTTCTGAACTCACCCCTAAGCTCTTAAATTACTGTTTGTTCTTTGACTTGCAACATTTACAGTGGATCATGACAGTAACAATGAGACCATGTTATATCATTGAGGTAATTTGATTACATGCTAGTTAATCCTTTCAGACCGGAGTGCAAGCTTTAAGAATTGGATTAAACCCTTAAACTACGATTACCAAGCTCACTTACACATTCAGATGTAATGGATAAATGAGGTGGATCTCAGATGTAGTGTATCTCAGAGGATGAGATTAATTTATTATTCCTTTCTCCACGAGAACTCAGCTCATTTTTTCTGTTCTCTGAACCTCTGCTTTCGGTTGATATTTTTGTTGCTGTTTCATTAAATCTTCACCTTCTTGCCTTAACTAACATATACTACAGTGATCTCAGAAATCCCAGCAAAATAATGCATCCAAAAATCAGAAGGCTCTCAGAGTTGACATAAAATGTCCCATTTAAGTCATTTAAAGAGTCTGCTTCTGTTTGTGTTCCCATGTAGCTCCGGGTCGACCCCATCCCAATATGCAGTTTCTGTCTTGGAACAAAAGAGTCGAATCGGGACAAGCGGCCAGAAGAGCTGCTGTCCTGTGCAGACTGTGGAAGCAGCGGTAAGTCACCCTCTGTAACACCTCTGTCACTGGATGTTCTCAAAAGCCATAGCATACTGGCAAACAAGACTATCTGTTTAAGCAACTTAACTCTCAATGTAGATGAGGAAAGAAGGTGGAAAGTATTTGTTATTGTGGGATCAAAGACATTTTTTTTGTGATTTTTTTTTTTTTTGTCCTCATAGGTCACGTTGTCATACACAGTTCAAAAATATTCAAAGATTTATTAAAAATATTACCACAACTCAGTTTGTCTCAGCAGGCAAAAGCAGAAAACATAATCCCCAGTTGCATCCATCCATCCATCCATCATCTATGCCCGCTTAATCCTATGCAGGGTCACGGGGATCTGCTGGAGTCTATCCCAGCTCTCTTTGGGCAAAAGGCAGGGGTCCACCCTGGACAGGTCGCCAGTCCATCGCAGTCCCCAGTTGTAGAATCTACCAAATAAGCCTAAATACACTTGTTATTACTGGAGTAACAATTCTAAAAAGCCAGATGCTTGAATCAACCTAGATTTTAAAGTCTTTTTCTCTGTGTTTTCAATACAAAATAGACTTTAAAAATAGTATATTTCTATGTTCATACTATTACAGTAAGGAAACTGGAATACTACAATCCTGTATTTTAAGTTGGGCATAAAAAAATTAATTCAGCGTCAACTAGAAAAGTACTCGCAGAGCGCAGACCTCCACCAAGTGCAACAATTATTGAAAATTTGAAAGTGATCCAGAATCCAGGATTTCTTCTGGATCACATCCAAAATGAAATCAGTTCTTCCTTTTCACATTTCCGACAACTCCTAAAAATTTCATCAAAATCCATCCATAACTTTTCGAGTTAGCTTGAACACAGATAAACAAACAAACAAACAGGCAGACAGACAAACAGATAAACGCAGGCAAAAAAATAACCTCCATGGTGAAGATAACAATAGTCTTTCAGATGCATCTAACCTGCATATATTATTAAGTATAATATGCATCAAATTAAACCTCTCCAGTAGAGTAATTGCAGCTTGCCATAAATAAATTAAATGTACCATTAGGACCAATGCTGCAATTTCAGTTGTCAAACTGCACAAAGTAAGGCTCTTATGTTTTGTTTTGTTTTGTTTTTTTGTCAGTGTGCAAACTGACTGACTGGTTGTGCTTACATTCAGCGTGAGTCTTACATTGTGGCAGGTTGCCTGACCCATTTAGTGTGAGCTAAGAAGCCATAGGTCATGGCAGTGCAGGAAAGCAGAGTAAAACGTAATATGTAGTGTGAGCTAACACATTGTTCAAAATCCATAAAAATACATCTTGTCTGACAGCTTTAAAGGTTTTAAAACAACTGCTGCACAATCAAACTCTTCTCAGTGGAACCATTTCTTTTCCAGTTGCACAAGTACATAGCGAGTATTCAGATTATTCTTGCCATTGCTTTCTGAAAATGTTTTGCATTTTCTTAAAAGATACATTTCATGGATTGTAATATTATTAAGAGGTTTCTTAATTTTGTGCTTTAACATTAAATATTGCATTGTCTTGAAACTTAGTTGGTCAAGCCATTGAATACCTAAAAAAAAAAAAAACCTAATTGCCGGAAATCACTAAACATATAAGAGATGTTGAAGATGAAGCAGTATAAGTGTTAAAGAAATTTCTACTGACTTTTACCATCCCACAATATACAACCTACAGTATACTGATATTATCCAAACCATCAAGCTGCAGCTATCAACATCATTTAGCCAAACGTCACATTCTTGTTCCACTTTTTCCACTTTTTGTGAGGAATTTACTGTAAGACCAGTTTTCAAATGGAGTGGCAAAGGAATGCAAATTACTTGCATGTAGGACAACATAAGGACAAATGAACAGTGACCATTAGAATCAGAAATCAGTTAAGTCATTTTCACTTGAGTCAGGTTCTGGCATATAGCACTTAAGTTATAATGATACAAAGATCAACCGTTTTCCTGCTGGAGATTGTTGGCATTTCCTTTAATGTTCTTTTGTTCTGGAGAAAACTGCCCATAAAATTACCTCTACCAAGGAGTCATTTATGTTTGAACAATTATTTTAAATGCCGTAAGGAATTGTTCTCCTGGTGACATTTTTTATAGCTTAAATTTGACTAAGTAGCGCCGAGGTGGTTTTCATTAACCACTTCTAGTGTACACAAATTGTGCTCTCACTGTAAAACAGCTGTTTTACAACCATGAGAGGGAGCCGGGTGAGGGAAAAGGCAAGCTTTTACATGACTTTCGTGGATCGGCTTCCATTAGAAAGAGTGCTGCTACCGTTTCTGCCTCATTAAAATCAAATTATCTGTAATTAGCAGCTCAGATGTTTGATCATACTGTTTTTAGACACAAGTTGTGGTGAGGTGAGAAAGTGATGTGGGGACACAGGCCCACCATTGTTTTGAATGATGTAATGTGTTAATATTTAACTTTACTGTGTGAAAAGATGGAAAACATTATCTCTGGCTTGTTTACTGAGTCAGTGCTGGTAGAAATGTGTCATGCTCTTATGTATTTTTTTTTGTTTTGTTTTGTTTTTTTTTGCTTCTGAAGGGCATCCATCCTGTCCTGAAGTTTTCCCCTGAATTAACCTCAAATGTGAAGAGATTACGGTGGCAGTGTATTGAATGCAAGACTTGCAGTTCATGTCGAATACAGGGGAAAAATGCTGTGAGTATAATACTGATATATTAATGCACCATTTTCCATGTTGTTGGCTTGAAGGTAGATTTCATTTTGTGCATCCCTGAGGATTTGTTGAGATTTGTATAGCCTCTCATGTGAACAATTGGGCTTATTTAAAAAAAAAAAAAAAAAAGACTTAAAATGATGGGGGTGTTACATGTATGCAACTGGGACATTTCTCACACATGCTTGCTGTTCCCTTTCAGGATGAGATGCTGTTCTGCGATTCATGTGATCGGGGCTTTCACATGGAATGCTGTGATCCTCCGCTTTCAAGAATGCCAAAAGGTGAGGTGTTTCCACTGTCTGGCGTTTCTGTTTCCCTTTCTGCTGTCAATTCAAAGCCTTGTCTTCACAAACGGCTGTTTGGGGCTGTCACTCAGCATGCAGGGAACCAGTGGCATATTAGGAGCTTTGTGTGCATATCACATTATTCAAGCATCCCTGGGGAGATTTGCTATCTTTACAGTTCTGACCCTGCAGTGAGGTTCTTAATGATGGTGCACGTACTGTAGTAGGATACTTGGCAGACGGTTCATACTAGTCACATAGTTAGTTCAACAAGCTGACATGAAGTCTATTTTGTTGGACAGAGAATTGACCCTGTGTTTTTCTTATGGATTTTCGCTTTGTGCTGAGTAATTGATTGTCATTGTGAGCTGGTGGGATTTTCGCCAGCCCTTTGTATTAAAGGAAATGTTTCAAATTAATGTACTGTATGTCCTCTGAATTGATGAACCCGCCCAAATGGTGCTCCCTGTGTTTGGACTCCCTCCAGGAACCTGGATCTGCCAAGTCTGCAGGCCAAAGGAGAATGGAAAGAAACTGCTGCACAGAAAGGCCGATCAGATCAAACGTCGATATGCAAAGCCAATCGGAAGACCCAGAAATAAGCTCAAACAAAGAATGTAAGTGTGCAATACTATGAATTTATAAGCAGTTAATTTTATCAGAGGTGAATACCCATCTGGTATAATTACAGTGCATTCATCAAATTTAAAAATCACATGAAATCTTTCAGAGCTGTACTGTAAATCATGTAGTAACTTGGGGGTGAATCTAAACTTAAAACTTAAACTTAAAAGCTTTATACACTTTTCAGTATTCAACATTGAAAGTTTTTTTATAGCTTATATATACAGTAAAAATGTAATTTTTTATTCATCGTTATAAACGTCATATTAATGCTGTTAAAAGCCCCATTGATGTAAAGTATAAGAATACAAGAAGTAAACCTATAGTTCAAGTGCAAATGCCAAAGAAACAAGTGCATACATGAGTTACATTCCCAATTACTTTCATCTTCTGACAAGAAGAGCTTACCTACAAACTTTATTTTTTCCCATCCTGGCAGGTCAGTAACCAGTGGTGATGGCTCCTCGGTAGCACTTGGAGGAAGGGGGTCACCTGGTAGGGGTCAAAAGATTACCGTCTGTTCCACACCTTCATCTGGTCATGCTGCATCTGTGAAGGACGCCAGAGACAGATTGGCTGTTGCAGAACCTTGTTGTGTGGTCAACGCCACCCAATTCACCACTTCCTCTCCCACCACTCCCTCCCTCACGCCCACCTCCACCCCAGCCACACTCAATGTTAACAAGAAAACCAAAGCGCTTATTGATGGGCTTTCCAAATTCTTTACTCCTTCCCCCGTGGGCCGTCGCTCGCGAGCTTTAGCCCTAGAGTCGCCCTCCAAACAGTTAAGCTCTAGAGACAAGGGTCCGGCCAAACTGTCCAAGCCGCCAGAGCCGTTTGCCTTTACTGCTGATGCCTCTCTAAAGATAACCCCCTCATCTTCTGCACTTCTTCCCATTTCCACATTACCAGGACTCAGCCCCCCAGCGCAGGTGTCCAGCAGCTCCACCTCTGCTAACTCACCTCAGAGCTCTTCCAGCCAATCTAGTGTTCCTTCCCTGAGTAGTCTCTGCAGTAGCAGCCAACTTAAGGGACTTTTTGACGGACTCTCTCACATTTATACTACTCAGGGACAGTCGCGGAAAAAGAGACCACCAAGCTACGCACCACCTAAGCGCATGCCCCATAAGCAGGATTTGTCCAAAATGGGGCCCCAGTGCCTTGGAAAGAATGAGTTTAATAGAAATAGGTTACACTCCACATCTGCTGGGCCGGGCCGACCCAGAGGACACCCATTTAAGATGGTCAGTCATTTCAAACGTAACCCTTTTCTTAAAAAGCACAGGACACTAGGCAGGCTGAGGTATAAAGTGAGCCCTCAGAAGGGAGCCCCCTCACCAAGAAAGGGAGACATTGACAGACGGAAGAATTAAGCCTGAGAATAATGATGGTAAGCAAGGCTCAAAATTCCAGCCAAGACCTGCGTCTCCACACCTTTAAGCTTCTTCTCATGTTTTTTAAGCTTGACACTCGCAGTTTTTTTTTTCCCTTCAGCTAATCTTTTGTTTGAGAAGAAACGCTAAACATTGTAATAGACTACTAATTCTCTTCCTTCCTTTTTAATTTATTAACACCGTTTCGTTGCGTTTTGACTTGGCTGTGAAGTTTGCGTGGCTTCCATCCACTTGCCGGTTGGCTTTTTGTCATAATGCATGGCCCACTAACTCCCTCATGTTGCTCCTTGCTCTGTCCTTGACCCTCTGCAGTAGTACACACATTATGATCATTACATGGTAGAAACTCTAGTCACATTGTGTTTTCCTCATCCCACCCTCACTCTTGAAATCACTGTCTCCTTTCAACCTCACTACCCGTGATTATTAAACAACCCAGTGATTCACCCACCCAAGTTGACTCAGAGCTGACATGTTGATTACACCCAGAGATGCACTAACCCTTACATTTCACTGTCTTCAGGAATGAAGTTGCAGTTCAGAAGGGATACATGTTTTTAAAAGTTCTAAACAATAACCTACACAAGCTCTAAGCACTTGAGCAACGCATATTCATAAATATGCTGATGACACATTGCTTCCACATGTAATGGAGTTTTGTTTTGGTGGTTAAGTCATGGTGTTGATGTCTGTCATAAAATTCCTGCCTGCCTTCCAACATCAGTTTCTTTTCATCCGCTCCCTTCACTGCATCTGCTTCTGAATTCATGGGAAACTCTTGGTGGATGACTAAGCACATGAAAGCAGTTACGCAATTAGAGTGATTTAGTTACATTTCATTACATTAGGGATTTTCATATAAACATGCAAAGATGATACATTATGAAATTCCTCAAAGACAGTCTAGGCAACAGCTCTCACAGTATAGGCACATTAGCATAGAATGCATTTATGAGATTATTCAGCTACTGCTGCTTCATATAGGCTGGTGTGTGCGTGCCGTCTGATGTGTTCATGTTGTATCACTGTGGCTGTTAACAGGCCACAACAGAGAGCTGCATGTGAAGGAGGAGGCCCAGGCAGAGTTTGTGGCCATGTCCAGAGACCACGTCACAGAGGAGGACATTGAGACATTCACACGTGTTCAGGAACTCGCTGCTCAGGTGAGGAAACTGGGTGAAAGGGTCCAACGTGAAGAAGTGAAGGATTTTCTTGAAAAGACTATTCAGCTGACATTCTGTTACTTAGCCAATAGAAAACAAAAAAAAATCAAGGACAACTCCATGAAATGTGAGAATGGCAGCATTTTGGCTTAATTATTTATTTTGTTCCTGAGAAATTCTTTGTTTTCATTTTGTTCAGACACACAATATTAAATTACATTCCTTTGGCGGATGTTTCATCAGCAGGACCATAAGTTTGTTGTCTTAGTCTTGACTTTCTGAAATATTATTTCAATCCTCTATTACCATTAGTAATCAGTGGAACAAATACTTTCTCCAGGTCTTATTAATTGTCCTTATTCATCTTATCATGGAAACATTTGAGTAAAGCATGTTAACAAGACATCATTATGGTTAGTCAGTTTTTGCTCTTTGAGCCTCAACCATCTTATTGATTTTCCCTGAGATGAGTTTTTAAGATGAAACTGCTGATATAGACAGCTGTATGGTAGAGTAACGTGCATTTTTTTAATAACCACGTGGTGATTAATATGGTTATGTGGTTAAGATCCATTGGCAATGTAATTGTAAACAGCTAACAAAATGACCTGATAAAATTATCATTTGATTCAAACTTTTACCACTGGAATGGTAGATACAGATATAGAAAACAGGGAAACCCATGAATATTACAGATTATTGGGAAGATTAATTAAAGACTATGAAAATTGTGTTACTTCGAAGAATTACATTTTGGTCAGGTGGTTTAATCTTTCATTTTCACACGGCCAGTTGTCAACCAAAATATTTATATGAGTTTGTTGTGATGCTCTCAAGTGGACTTGCAATAAGAGACACTATAACCTAAACCTTTCTGAGTTGTTAAATTGATTGTTCTTGTGAAACATTTCATAGAAAACTGGATCAATGAAGAACACAGACTCCGTTCGATGTCCTGGTGTCATTGAATTCGGGAACTATGAGATTCAAACGTGGTACTCATCACCTTACCCACCCGAATATTCAAGGTAACGCTTGTTTGCCAGAAATAATAGCATTTTCTTTGTTACTAGATTTACATTTACTTGTAAATCCTGTCATAAAACCCTTTATATTGAAGTTCAAACCATAGCTCTCTGTCTTCGCCAGATTACAAAAGCTTTATCTGTGTGAGTTCTGCCTGAAGTACATGAGAAGCAAAAGCATTCTCCAGAGACACACAAAGAAGTGTGGCTGGTTCCATCCGCCAGCCAATGAAATCTACAGAAAGGACAACCTTTCCGTATTTGAGGTCAGCTTTCCTTTACAGCAATAAAGCAATAACTGCATGTGCTCTCACCACTGAATGGGCTCTGGGTGGAGGAGGGGAAAATGGGAACTGTTTGAACACTGTCCCCTTGCTCTTTTTATTCCGTGTTTAGGTTGATGGAAATGTCAGCAAACTATTCTGCCAAAACCTCTGCCTGTTAGCCAAGCTTTTCCTGGATCACAAGACCTTGTATTATGATGTGGAGCCTTTCCTCTTCTACATACTTACAAAGAATGATGAGAAAGGTTGTCATCTTGTGGGCTATTTCTCCAAGGTATGAATTACAGAGTGATTTTATGGGAAATAGGAATACTGCACGTCATTTTTTAAAGCTGAGACTAATATGGAAAGACTTCACTCAAATTTGTCAGATTTTTGCAAAACTGATTCAACCTTTATATTCACAATAGCAGTTGAATGACGGGTTTATTAATGTGATTAGTCAAGCAGAGCAGTTCCAGTTTTTCATACGTGGGTATTTTAGGCTTTTTTTTTTATTTTACTTAATTGGAAATTAATAATTTGGAATTGGTTAAACAAACAAATGTATGCATTTTCTGATAAACTAAAACAGCTTAATTTATCAACAGATGAGCTGATAATGACAGATATCCTTAGATGCATACCTAATTCTGACACAGTTAGACTTTTTAAGTGAAAGTCATTACCGTGTGGGGGTGCTGGGCATGCACAGCTTAAGACAAGGACAATGGCAGGTGCAGTAAATTGCCAACTTCAGCAGAGCTCTGACATACTTGATCTGTTTCTCCTTCCCTCAGGAAAAGCTTTGCCAGCAGAAGTACAATGTCTCCTGCATAATGATCATGCCTCAGTACCAAAGGCAAGGATTTGGAAGGTTCCTTATTGATTTCAGTAAGTTCCTTCATGCTTTTTAGACCTTCAAATAATTCTTTTTCATTGGTCTTTTACGAGCGATTTCAGATTAAAGGAGGATTTGTAGCTTGTGGCAAGGTGCTGTTGCTTTCTTAGGGCTTTGAAGGACTCTAATCAACAGCATTCATGTACAGTTCTTAAGCAATCAGATGATTAGGAGTGAGAATCATAACATTGTGGTTACATGCATTATCTGATGGCTGGCTGTGTTTCACCTTAGTATTAGAATATAAAACTTCCTTTATAGAAAATACCCCCAGTTCTCTCTTGACCTATTATGGAGCATAGATGCTGTTTTTGTTTCAGTATTGTAAATGCAGCACATACAATATTTATAGCTTTGCGGTCCACTTAAGAAAACACTTGCTGCCTTGAGTGGATTTCTGTGTTTAGGCAGGCAGTTTTTTGTCATTATAGAGGTTTTTATTATTTTCAGGAGTTGTCTCATTGTCGACACAGTGTGTGTTTGGAAGAGAAGTAAAACGTGAGCGCAGGGAGGGTGGGCGATAATGGAGCATTTGATTTCCTGTTCACTTTGGGAACGATTGAGACACAGCGATGCGAGAGGATCTGTGATATTGAGAGTGTGCTGATAACAAAGATAGGGATTAAGGGAGATTGAACACAGCTGAGTTCAGAGCTCTTTGAAGGCTTTATTGGAAAACGTAGCTTTGGAGCTGAAAGTTGTTTAGATTAAGATTTTCTGTTATATTGGATTGTATTAGAGGAACACTTTGTCTCAGGTAGCTCTGAGAGCACAGTGTTAGTATATGTGTCTCTGTTAAAAAAGTAATTTCAAACATAATTCAAAGATGTCAGAGTAGCTATTTTGTTGGTGAACTATGACAGAATAAAAGTACTTTTTCTTTTAGTTAATTGGAATGTTCACTACTAAGTGTATGTTATCTGAGGCTCATTTTCTTAGCTCTAGTAATGAATATTGTTGTGATTACTGGAATATTATGTGTTCACTGTTTGATAATTAGATTTGCTTATTTGGTCCTCAGTAGTGAGTGCACATTAAAAGGCATTAATTAATTTCATGCCGTTCATAATGGATGGCCCTTGACAGGACCGCCATAAAGCTAATTACACCCACATAAATATTAGTATTAGCTTCTTTTTTTTTTTATTAATCATTATCTCTCCTAAGTGCAGTTTCATGTGAGCAATGACATCCAGCTGGTTCTCTGTTTCGCTCTGTCACTTTATTTCCTCTTTGCTCCCCTCTTTCAATCTCCTCTGTTGCCCTTGCCAGCATGTATCATAGCTTCTGACAGAGGTTGAAGGAGTGCAAAGCTGATTGCCTTTCTTCCCTTTGTGTTATTTGAAGGTGAATCCCAACTATGGCTCTGTGTCACATTCTGACATAAATATCAAAACCATAAGGGAATGAATTTCAATGTGAAATAACCCAGCAACAGCCAACAGCCTGACTAAAGCATTGTTGTTTTTGTTTGAATTGTGTCTTTTTAGGTTACCTTCTCACCAGGCAAGAAGGACAAGCTGGCTCCCCTGAGAAGCCGCTGTCAGATCTGGGACGCTTATCCTACCTGGCATATTGGAAAAGTGTCATACTGGAGCACCTTTATAAGCACCCAAATAAACACATCAGTGTTAAAGGAATAAGCAGGGCCACTGGGATGTGTCCACACGACATCGCTGCTACTCTCCAACAGCTCGGCATGATTGACAGGCAGGATGGCAGGTCAGTTTCCGAGCCACAGTCTCCTTCAGCATGCTCTGCCGCCTCTGTATGCTGTCTGACTTATCCAGGCCAGCGAGTATTTTTAACATCATATCCATTAATGCTGCTGAATATTGACAGAAGTAAGTCAGGTTAAGTACCCCCAAGGACATGGAGCACCTGCAGTCCCAAAGAGCCTGTCGTTATGCTTGTATTTAACCACACATGCCCTTCTCTGTTCACTGCCTAGTGCTTCTCTCTGTTGTGGATCTTAACTCAAGTGCTTCTCTCAATGTCATAGGATTGTGTTAATCAAAAGAGAACAGTTGATTCAGAAGCACATGGAGAGGCTGAGAGCTAAACCACGTCAGAATGAGGTGGATCCAGATGCCCTACGCTGGACACCTTCTGCAACTTTGAACCCCGTCCTGTCTGAGGAGGAGAGGGAGGCAGAGATGGACGTAGGTTTCTTTGTGCAAGAGACATTAGTTATTTGTTTACACTTGCCTGAAATGCTGTTAGCAGATGTTTGTTAGATAAGCTGGGGAGTTCAAATAAAGGGCATTAATGGGAAAGGCATTCTCAGTGTCAGCAAGCATCTAATGTTGTGCAAAATTGCTCTAAATCAGTTCACTACATAATTGATAGTACTGAATATTCCATGAAATGCAATCTCTCCACGGTTGTTAAACAGAAATGTTTCCATTATGACGGGCAGACATGCAATCAGGACACTGCTCATATTATCGGGAGAAACTTGTATTGATTCATTTGTCATGATGTTAATTCAAATCTCTTGTTTTTCCCATTAGCCTCATTGCTCTGATGTTCTATCCCTGCGTGCTTGTTTCCCATAGATAATGCGTCTTGTCTGTTTAATTACCAGGCTGAGCGGCTGAAGGAGCAGGCCAGTTGCTGGGAGAAGGAGGAGAGAGAGGGTTGCATGATGACTCATGGTGGCAGGCAACCTCTCACGAAGGTCCACTGCAAGATTCCCTACAGGACCTACGAACGACGCCCTGCACCTCACTGGACCAGGCGCATCCAGCAGTCAGAGATAATGACTGATGACGAAGCCGATGATGATGATGACGATGATGACTCCGATGGCTCACCACCCATCCTGACAAAAGCCCATGCAATGCTAGCAGCCAAGAGAAAGGTGACTTTTAGTCTTTGTTGATGTGAATCATGCTTCTTCTGCACTACAAGTTCCTTGTGTGTTGGTCACATTGATGGCATCCAGTATTATTCTTTTTTTTTGGTTTTTTTTTTTTGTTTTTTTTATAAAATGAAATCAATTTCACATATACATTTTCCTTTATTAAGAAGCACATTGCTTAATTTAGTACGATGGAAAGGTTTGATGAATATTCATAATTTAGAGTTAGCGGCTTCCTCCTGTCATCTGGAACCTCGCTGTGTGCCTGCGGAAGTAGATAATGGATTGTGTTTTCAGTGCCGGTGTCGAGTCTTTGCAGGCTAAACCTTGTACTATTGTCAATGGTCATGGTTTATTTAACGCCCTCCTCATTGCTTCTCACATCTGTTCTGTCTATATGGCACTGCCCCCTTGTGCTGGAGATAATATTACAGCTGGCTTCATGATGTCAGAGAGACCTTTTCAGCAAGAATAGTATGGAAACCAGAAAAGAATGGCGGGAGCTATTGGAGTAAATTCAGTGTATTAGTTACAATATTGATTTCACATTTTCCTTGCAAAATATTTTAGAGTGGAGAGTGGTTGAGTCGTAGGCAGCCAGTGGGAAACTAGTGGAGAGTATAAAATATAGACCATGGTGTCTACTAACTCTGCCTTTCTCATTTGTGGTTTTCCACACCAGGCTGCATTGCTTTAACATTTAGTCTCACAATGTGGTTTCAACATTTTGCACAGAAGCCTGAAAAAAAATATCCTATATCCTCATGGAGGTCATCCACCTAGTGCCCTAGTTTTCATTCTTTACAGAACTGCTCTTACTGCAAAGGAGTTTTAATTCTGTTCTCACTGGTTCTTCATTTATTTGCCTTTCAGAGAACCATGGTTCTGAAGAAGAGAGGACGTAAAAAGAAGCAAATTAACAGCAGTGTAACAACAGAAACCATCTCTGAGACGACAGAGGTGTTGAACGAGCCATTTGACAATTCAGAGGACGAGCGTCCTATGCCCCTGCTGGAGCGCACGTCCAGAATGGGTGAGATGGAGGAAGACGAGGAGGAGACACCAAAAGACATGACAACAGTCACACCAGTTAAACGCAGAAGAGGCCGCCCAAGGCTGGAGAAAAATGCACAGAAAAACAGTTTTAAGCATTGGAATGAAGGTATTTTCATCTTTCAATAAAAAAAAACATTGTTTATATTGAATTTTTGATTATTTTCGAAAATGATTAGCAGCAAATTTTTAACCCCAATCACAATTTGATTTTTGATCTATAGGAGCTGACAATCTTTCCGAGAGACCCAGCAGACCCCGTCCAGTGAAACGGAAGAAAGGCTGGCCCAAAGGAGTGAAGCGTGGCCCTCCTAAATGGAGGTTAAAGAACGAACGAAAGATGGGCTTTAAGCTGAACCTCTACACACCCCCTGAAACACCAATGGAGGCAGAGCAGCACCACATTCAGACTGAGAAAGCAAAACCTGAACCAGAACAGGATGTTATCAGTGCTGACGAGGGCAGTAAAACAGGCAGGTGCTTGGTCAGTCCAGATATAACGCAGGAGAGGCTCAGCTGTGAGCCCCCAAGTCCTGCTGACTACGGCTCCCAGAGGTCAAGCTCACCTGAAGGATCACCAGTAAACTCTCCAGTGTGCTCACCTGCTGTCACTGCTGACACTGTCTCCCATAAACCCATGGACAAAGATGAGCTCTCGGAACCACCAGAGGATGACCAGCAAGAGAGTGGACATGACTCATCAGCCAAAGATTTGGAGCAGAGTACTGACGGTGCTGTATCGCTGCAGAATGAGGAGGAGGAGGAGCAGAGAGCTCAGCTCGAGGATCAGGAAGAAGATGATGAAGATGAATGTAACAGCAAGGTGGCAAGACCTGAGATCAGTGCAGAAGAGCTGAAACAGATTTCAAAAGACATACCAAAATGCACTCAACCTTTTTTAGATCCAAAAGAAGACAATGGCTCTGAACTGAGTCATCAGGTACAGTGTGAAGAGGAACCAGCTACCGCTGCAGAAAGTATCCAGGATTCAGTTACAGAAGCAACAGCTGCCACACCAACACCTGAAGCAGCGGCAGTCGCATCAATAGCAGCTGTAGACTCTGATAATCCCGTGGACTCTGAGTCAGAGGAAGAAAGCCCACCTAGTCCTTGTCCAAATCACTTGCCTCTTCCACCTGCAGGGAGGACAACACTTAGCCCTGTGCTTCGAGAGGATCCCCCGGCCTGCACAGAGATTGACTCAGAGACAGCCCAAGCTGTTCAGTCCCTGACGCAAGAAACTGAGGGGGAGAATATTTTCCAGGACTGTGTGGAGAGCCGGGAGCCCTGCAGGAATTTGCAGACTTACGCTCATGTGGCTCAGAGCCCTCAGCTCACCCCGCTGGATGACTGCCCCCAGTCAGACCACAGCAGTCCCCTTTCCTCTGGGCAGTCCCATCCCAGCCAATCCGTGCGCTCCGTTAGCAGCCCTGCTGTCTCTATCCTCGAGAGCGGCTACACTCAGATCAGTCCTGACCACAGTGCCATCTCGGTGCCTTCCCTCCACAACATGGAGACGAGCCCCATGATGGATGTGCCTTCGGTGTCTGATCACTCCCAGCAGGTTGTGGACAGTGGCTTCAGCGATCTCGGCAGTATCGAGAGTACAACAGAGAACTACGAGAACCCCAGCAGCTACGACTCCACCATGGGGAGTAGCATCTGTGGAGCAGGCCCCTCCCAAAACAGCTGCTCATATAGCAGTATCCCCCCCAGTGGTCTGCCCCAGAGCAGCTGCGCCGTGAGCCAACAAATGGCTGCTGTTAACCCTGGCAGCTGTGGCATGATTCAGCAGAACAGCCTGAGCTCGCCACCACACTGCAACGTCAAGTCGCCACAGGGCTGCGTGGTGGTGGAGAGGCCTCCGAGCAACAGCCAGCACAATCAGCACAGTCAACACAGCCAGCGCAGCCAGCATAGCCAACACAGTCAACACAGCTCCCACAGCAGGCACGGCCCACACAATCAGCACGGCCAACACAATCAGCACGGTCCACACAATCAGCTAACCCAGCACAGTCAACACAATCCCCACAACCAGCATAGTCACCACCACAATCATCACCTGCAGCACAATCAGCACAGCCAGCACAATCAGCACGCTCAGCATAGCCTTCACAATCAGCACGCTCAGCACAGCCAGCAGCAGTGCGCCATACCCACCAATTTCACAACCACCATGCAGCTGGCAGATATTCCTGAGTCTGGCAACCCAAACTTTGCCCTCTATGAGAGGATCAACCACCAGGGGGAGTACGGCAGCGGGCACTACTCTCAGTCATCCGGCCTCAGTTTAGCCAAACTGCAGCAGTTCACCAACACGTTTATCGACCACCCTCACTCGCTGCCTTTCAACCACTCGGCTTCACATCCCATCACATCTTATGCAAACACCCCTTCGCTGTCATCGCAGCACTCTAGCCTGGTATCTTTGTCCCAGACCCCGCATCGAGTCCCTAACCCGCAGGTGCAGGCCACCATGACCCCGCCCCCAAATCTCAGCTCGCCACCGCCCATGATGCTACAGCGCAACGTGGGCATCCCGCCCTCGCAGCGGATCCAACCCCAAATGACATCTAAGAATCACATCTCTGCACGCTCCAAGTCGGCCTCGCTGTCGCACCACCAGCAGCAGATGTATGCCCGGCCGCCACAGACCGTCACCATGCAGGGGCCATCCAGGACCCTGGCTGCCATGCCACGCATGAACATGGGCATGAACATTATGCCAGCACCAAGCTACAATGTCAACTCCATGAACATGCCCTCCCTCAACGCCATGAATGGCTACAGCATGAGCCAGCCCATGATGAACAGTGGCTACCATGGCAACCATGCTTATATGAACCAGTCACCCCAGTACTCTATGCAGATGGGCATGATGGGAACACAGCCATACCCCCAGCAGCCCATGCAGGCTCCACCACATGGCAACATGGTGTACTCTCCAGCTGGTCACCATGGTTACATGAACACGGGCATGTCCAAGCAGTCCCTGAAAGGGTCTTTCATCAGGCGGTAACTCTCCGCAGGACTGAGCTGGTTCTTCTCACGTGCATTTGGCAGTTTTAGAGATGCACTGATCTGGCCTTGTTTTCTCGTTTGTGTTTTCTTATTTTGTTATGTTTATTACTTAAAAACCAGCAGCAGCACTTGCAAAGAATGCAAAAATTTTCATCAGTGAGTTGACTTTAAATCTAACGTTTAAAAAGTATTTTTGTTCCTCCAGATGGGAAGCCTTACATCATTATGATGAAAATCTATTTAAGTAGTGTTAGCGTCTCTGATGTGTCTTTAAGTCAGGCAGGTTCAGAGCTCAGACGTAGAGATTTCATCAGTGGTCTTGCAGTCGTGTAGCAGCCTCAAATGAAGCCATTTAATGTGCCTGCTACAAGTGCAGATAGTGGCTGTTTGAACCTGTTCAGTGTACCTGTCTAACAGTGCTGACAATTAGTTTGTACTATACTCTTGCCTTTGCATATTTAAATTATTGTACTTATTTTGTAAAGTGATAAAAAGCATGCTTCAGTCTCTGTTAGTGACAGTGCATTGAGTAGTACTGTACAAGTGTTGTGCTTAATGGCAAGCCATTTTAAAAATATCTGGCCTTTATTAGGTTTCCCTCCACAGGGAGAAAGATGAAACTATATTTTGTTAAATCTAATGATGTAAAAAAAAAATGTAAACTTAGTCCTGTTTTTCTGTTTGGTTTGAGAGGTTTTATTGCGATGTATGTATAATTCTGAAGTCTTTTGTAACAGATCTTGAGGCAGCTTTCTGTTTAATAAAGCAGACTGATTTCTGTCAAAATAAAGCATATCTCAGTGTTTGTACCCAGAAAATTCTAAAGCATTTCAGTACGTCCAGAAATGTGGCAGAATTTAAAAGAACTAAATGATTATAACAATGAATAACAATAAAGATATAAATTTAGTCCAAAGTTGATATTTTACATAATGCCTTTAAAGCTACATTTTCATTCCATCTGTAGATTTGTTTTCTATCTTTATAAAATGTTGGATTTATATTTTACTGAAGTGTAGAAGAATAGAGCCTGTGAATAGACCAAACTAAGCTAATGGATTGCATGTAAAACGCAACTTGTATTTGTGTTTTTGTTAATATTGCTCTTTTGTAGCCTTTGTACCTGTACAGAGTTGCTGGTTAGAACGGGGGGGAAATACCTGGCTATGTGCACACAAATCAGACAGAATGACATTCTTGTATTTATGACTTTTCTCCTTTTGTCAGTCACTTAAATGCTGTACATTTTAGCATAAAATAAATTATGATTGACCATCTACTTGATTGTTCTCCTTTTATATGAAATGCTGGCTATTCTTAGGTCTGTTAAAAGACTTATTTGGAGCTGTTTTATCTACATAAAAGTACTTCAATGATATGTATTTTACTTGGTTTTCATTTAAGAATTAGGATCTCATGGTTTTAACTGGAAAAGTACCAGAACAGCAAAGACAAGTGGTGGGTACATGCAGTGAATTATTTATTCTTTAACTGTACTAGATCATATTAACTGAATATATCAACAATAGTAAGGGACCTGAAAAACTCAATTTCAGCTAGGCCAAATTTGGAACTTATACACCTGGAACTTTTTAAAGTTGTTTCATTTTACATGAGGCTCAAGTTGGTGTTGCCTTCAAGGACCTGAGAGTTGATGAGGGCTTTTCTCAAAAGACTTCAAAGCTGACTTGGACTCAATACAAATTACTTAAGGCTTGAACTTTTATTAGATATTTTGAAACTATGATTGTCCTGGTTGACTGTTTAAAAAGACCAGAGACTTGATTTGAAACAGTTTGCAAAGTAAAGTCTACGATAGCTCTCCTATGAGGAGCTTTCCCTTTTCTCCAGGAGTTGCCTGATCCAGTTCTCTGAGTTGCTTCAGAAAGCCCCAGTTGGGAATGATCCGCCGGCGCTTTTTCACGTGCTCGATGGCGTCCACCACCGTCATGTTCTCGTAAATCATGAGGTAGGCGAGGAAAAGAGTGGCGGACCGACTCCTTCCCATCACACAGTGCACCAGCAGTTTATCTGTAGATAAACAGAGGCTCATTTAACCCATATTCATGATAACACTTCTGCCTTTTTTCTTTATCAGAAATGAGTGCAGATTAAAATCAGAGCCACACTGGTCATTTCTGTGTAATTAGTGAAATATTCTTACTCTGAGGATTGCTGAGTGTCTTCTGAATAAACTGGGCAGCTGAGAAGAAATACTGGCTGAGGTCAAACGTAGGCAAGTCTTCCGCTACGACACCGTAGTAAACAATGTTCATGTCACTGTAGTAAGCAGGTCCAGTGTCCACGCTGTTCCATGTCCCCTCCGCTGCATTCAAGATATGTGTGATACCCATCCTGTTCAGGTTATACTTGTCCTTAGCAGTGTCCCTGCAAGAAGCCAACATGACCTTCTTATCAATGCACTCTTACTTTAAACTGTTCAGTCATTTAATGCATTTTTACTTACTCATCCCCAATATAAACGTTAGGCCAGACCTCATTGACATGAGTGTAAGCTACACTCCCACGGTTGAGGATTTTCTCCAGCTCATACCCCCCAGGTGTGACATAATCATCCACTGGACTGGATTCCTCCGCTTCTTTTGTATCGTTTCTCTTTGTGCCAGTCTTCGACTTGTGAAGAGGCCATTTTCTCTCCGTGGCTTCCTCACACATGCTTTATTTGCTTGAAGAGAGAAAAAAAAGAAAAAGAAATGCCTTTTTTTTTTGCCTTTAACAGTTATGAAAAGCTTCAGTTGTGGTTCTTTTGTTTTTTAACATGCATGTTTGACTCAACTCACCAACACACTGAGGAACTTCCTTTTTTTTTTCTCACTCCAGAATTTGTCTTTTCATCATTCTGGCAGTTTGTTGTGAAGCAACCCTTAAAGGCAGAACATGGTGAGGTTCTTACTCCTGGCGGGCTCGAGTCAGGACACAGATTGTATAACCGCCTCTGTGACGGGCATCAAATGCGGAGGATATATTTAGGGCTGTGATGTGGCGGGCCCCTGACCTTAGCTGCCATGTTCTCTGCCTGTGGGGAAAACTTCCACCCAGCCAGTCCCTGCCATCCGCGTCTAAACACACAACTTTAATCTCCACTTCTGGCAGGAAGCCGTGCATATCCAAACTTCTTACTTGCCAGAGGATACCCGCATTCGCTGGAGTGAACAGGGCATTCTGAGCTTTTGCTCAGCTTTGTGAACGGCTCCTTGAAATTATGTCAGTCTCTCTCAGCCTTTCTGCATATCTTCAGACGCTGGGAGAAACCGCGTAAGCACAGCTTCACAACACCCTTTAAGGATGTTCTGCATCTTCTTTAGCCTCTCGCGGGCCAGAGAAGAGCTGAAATGTGTCAGACTGTAAGACAGATGAGGTTTCTCACAGGACGGCATGTGTGCCTTTGATTCCCCATTATAAGATATGCACAGTCCATTCAGAGATCTAAATGTGAGCCCCAAAAGTGGGTGCATGATGATGACTGTATTGCAGAATAGCTGGATGAAGCTAACATGTCAGACTGAGTTTTCACACCATCAGACTTCTTTATTTTTCTCTCTTATCTTCATACTCTGCCATCATTCATTCTGACAGTGAAATCATTAAACCTGTGATATCCAATTCCTTTTATTTTGACAGCATCTTTCTCCCAGTGAGCTCTGGAGAGCATTTCTTATTAAGATGGCTTCAGCGTTTCATCTCTTTTCAAAGTCTGACCTGAATCTGTATATGCACTCAAAACCGTGCCGGCATATTTTTTGTCATTTTGTATCAAGCCTTTTCAGACACATCATAGTTTTAACTGTCCGTCACTGGATCGCAGCAGTTAAGACGCTGTATTTTGAGGAATGTGAATAAGTAAGTGCAGCATTGCTTATTTATAGACGTATACGCTGTCTTTGTATTGTTCTAGTGCGGCGGGGGTCCTGGCAGTTGAGACTGATTGTGTTGTGTTTTAGACACCAGCTTTTAATGCATGGATTCTATGCATTTTGCTCTTTTTAAATACATCCTGCATGTTTTTTTTTTTTTCATGTCAAACATTTCAGGCAAGCCAGGTCTTGAGAACGGCCCATCATAAATAACTATAGACTCTCCTGATGAAAATTTATGGCACTTTTTGCATTGTAAGCACAGAAACAAGACTATTCTTAGAAAAGAAGGCAAATAAACCAGATTTGCATAGTACGGAAACACAAATAGGATTTGAATGACCACAACAAAAAGGTTTTCAGGAAGCACAATAAGAAGCGCAGACACAAACTGTGTGGTGGACCCATCCCAGCTCAACATGTCATATAACACAGTTATTTAACTCTTGTGTCTGTGGAGGTTGTAGTGGGTTGTGGTAAAAAACAGCCCACAGGATATTTGGAGAATCATCAGGCTGACCTGAAGCAAGCTGGAGCGGTGATTCCAGCATAAGAGGTAGGACGACATGGACAAAGTTCAAGAGGGGACACAACAAAAAAAAGCCACAGAAAAAGCCAAGTCTGTGGGAAAGCCGAGCAGCAGCGTGATTATAGGTGATGAAATGAAGGCCACAAGGAAAAGAGCGCCCAACTTCCAGTGAAACATAGCTGAGGTTCTCTCATGCTGTGAAGCATGACAGAGAAAAAAACAAAAAAGTAAAAAGACTCCAGTCTCCAGTACTGGAGACACTGGTTGTGTCAAAGGAATGCTGAAACAAAGTGGTTATCAAAGCATTTTATATCAAAATGTGCTTCCCAGTGTTAGAAAACTAGAACCAGGACTTAAATCCCAGTGACAGCGTTGGAGAGCTTGATCTTAAATCTGTCATTTCAACCATCACTTCTGCAAAAACAAAATTAAAGTGGAGAAAAAGAGAGAGAGAGGCAGAGGATTTGAATCCTTATTGATGAAAGAAAAGCAAAACTACCAGCGCGCTGGAGCAAGAAGAAACGTGTTTGTATTTTATTTCATTTTATTTTTATTTCAGTCATGAAAACCGAAGGGTATTGTTCAGTTTCTTTGGACATTTAATTGTAACATTCTTAATATGTGAACCTTTTTTTTCATTTTACCAGGTCAAGAAAAAGATTGCAGTCTTGAAACTGCACTTTGACATCATGTAACTTCATCATTTTAAGCAGTAGGTTTCAATTCCACAAATGTGTTATTTCCTTTTAACAATAACCGGAAAACACAGACGGCCTGCAAGGCTGAGAAAAAAATTTACAAAGAAGGATCTGGTTAACACAAAAGCTGCACCCTGAAGGACGTATGAAAATTAAACACATTTTAACATTCAAGCATCGAAGCCTCATCTGCAGCTCCAGATATTACTTTCTCCTCCTCTGCTGAGCCAAGGTTAAGTCCAGGTGACGGAGCTGGTTCAGAAAACCAACATTTGGAAGGATATTTCTGCTCCTGCGAACAACCTCCACGGCCTCCACCAGGTTAAGTCCCTCCTTGATCATGAGGAAGGCGAGTACGAGAGCAGCTGAGCGACTGACTCCACGAGCACAGTGGACCAGAACCTTACCTGCACACACAAGAGGCAGAAAGTAGCTCATTCTGATCAATATAATGGGATTAACTGTAAACTGTATTATAGGGCTGGAACATTAGACAACTATATGCTTTAAGAAGCAGAAACAATGCTTTTTACAATAATTTTAGTGCAGATTTTTAGTTCTCCATGTTATAGCAGTGTTTGGGACTTTCAACAACCAAGAAAAGGATTCCTACTCTTCTTTTCAAATGTTCCTTCCATTTAAAATCATGTTGCACAATTTACAGCTGGTTTCTCTTGAGCCATGATCCTGATATGGAATTCAGCCATCATTCGTTTTTTCCCTTTCAAAACCTGTGCTTTGACTAAAAAGAAGCCTTTCTTAATGACACATTTTTGCAAATATTTTCTCATAGATTTCGCCCTGGTGCAAAAACTAAGCTCTTAAATAAATGAGAGCTGATTTTATTCATGCGAAACACAGTAAAAGGAATAAAAACGCCTGCTGAAGAAAATACAGAGCGCGGGTGTGAATTCAGCTGGAATCTGCAGCTGCAGCACAGACACTTGACAGTTTGCTGTTAATTTATGACATTTGTTCTGCTCCTCTTGCATAAAAAGGAAGCAAGCCATAGAACTGTCAACATTTCTTTTTCACAATTTTACAGATTTGTTTGACATATGATTCATTTACCAGCTTCATTATGCATATCATTTGTGTTTCACGATGTACCAGGCAGTCTTGGAGGGTTTTTCTGGACTCGTACCTTTTTTATTCAGAGCCTCGTGAATGAAATCAGCCACCTCAGTGAAGAACGGGCTCAGGTCAAAATCTCTGCAATCTGGTGCTTCTATTCCATGATACAGTATGTTGGTGTCTTCGTAGAACCGTGGCCCGGTGTCAATGTGCTGCGGGCCGTCTGCAGCGTTCACCACATGTGTTATTTCAAGATTGATCAACAAGGGTTTATCCTGAGCAGTAGCCCTGTAAATGACACAAGAGATGATGCAAGGAATGCCATTTTTAGCCGTTCCCTTATCAGTCGCCGTCTCTGGGGGGCATATGTTTGCAAAATGCATCAACGGTGACTCAAATGTACAGATTTTATATTTGTTCCATCTGTTGGCCAAGCAGACAACTTGTTTGCACCATCGGATCAGCACATTTTCAACAGGGCCCCAAAGTGAGAATGTCACTTACGCATCCCCGACAAAGAGGTTGGTCCAGACCTCATTGACAGCTCCAGTGGGGTGTCGGTTCTTCAACAGAAGGCCGAGCAGATCGCAGGTGGGTGGTGTCTGATACTCTGACTCCTCCTCTGAGCTCATATCCGCACATCTCACCTCAGTGTTGTTGCATAATTATCACAATTTATATTCAACTCGATATGCAGCTAACAGTTAGATAACTTTCCCAAATGTGGTCCAGGATGGAAAATTTTACTATTGCCATCTTGCTAGTCTTTCTTCTTTGCAGGCATTTGGAAAGGCATTGCACTAAACCCTAACCATACTGCTGCAGCACGCTCTGTTTTCCATCTGAGCTGGATATCAGTGTTACCCTGCTGGAAGCAGACAGCTGAACATACCAGAGACTGGGCAGAAGCAGTGGGGACTATTTATTCCACAGATGACAGTGACAGAAGCCAGGCTGCTTGTGTTGTGACAAACTCAACAACACAGCAACTGCAGTTTAAACAGATGTAATGCTGCAAGTGATTTAATCTGCTATCATACATCGTGGGTAGTTGATGCTGGCAGTTCAAACCACATCCAAGGCTCCTCTTAATTAAAAATCAGATCATCTAAAGAGACTAAACCAATTTACAAACCACTATGTGTCCAGTGATTCATACAGTATTATCCATCAAGCAATGAAAACATGCTGAATTCTTCTTTATTTTTTATTTTTTATTTTTAAATATAATCATGTATTACAGTTCCCATCATTGCTGTTTATTTTCAAGAACATCTGAGTGAAGGCATCTCCTTTGAGAGTAGGTTTGATCCCAAGAATGATGTGCTCAGGATACTGGGTTATACTGGAAAGAGAATTATCATGTTAACAGCTGAGACGATACTTCCTGCAGAGGTTTCTGAAATTTTGATGTGTTTTGTTGCTCAAACACAGTTGGCTGCATTCATGAAAGCAGAACGGATTTGTGAGCGGAGAGAAACGTACGTGTTTCAGCATTCATTAAAAATGTTAGTAGTTCTGAACTTTTCGTATTGATGAACAAAATCTACTCCCGCCTCCAACCACGTGTACAGCTTGTGCAAAGGAGGAGGGCTTTTAAATATTGCTGCCATTGTCAGACTTTACAACGTTAATGCCTCATGAGGACTGATAGTTTCATACTTTTAAAACATGTCTTTTAAAAATGAGAATAAATTTGAAATTGATGAACATTTTTGCATGTTTAAGCTTCAAATTGTGCTAACTAAAGTGTCAGTGAAAGCGGAGGTTCATCCAGTGAGCATGTAACGGAGGGACTAGAGTGATTTAGAGCAGCTGACTGGCTGCTCCCGATCTGTGGTGCAGTGTTTTAACAACCTGGGCCTGTTCAGTGGACCTGTGATGAAACTGGGATTAAATGAGGCTTCAGAACCAACTGTCAGTTGTTCACTCATCCATTATACTATGCTTCAAGGGTTATTGAGTAATTTATGTCCAAATTTATGTTTTCATAAAGCTTGAAGCTGTAGGACAACTTTCAAATAACGTACTCCACATGGAGGAGAGGGCTGGAGTCCTCCTGAAACTATTTTGCTCCACAAAATTGGGTGTAAATTCCTATATATGATATTTTGGGCAAATCATGCCACAGACATTTTGGGCTCGATCTTCCACCAGATCTCCTATAAGCCGCTATTAAGGGATAGAGGGTAGCAGGAGGGGCGTTCCCCTGCAAAGAACACAATCTTCCACCCTTGCTAAACCACCTGTCCCACCTGCGCTACCCGCTACATTATGCATAGTTATGATATTCAGTTAGTTGGTGAGCTCCCGGTAAACACGTCTATTGTCTAACTGGCAAGCAAGCCCTTTAAGACGATCTCTGCTATCTTCTCAGGGGTTCAACTGAGGCCAAATCACGCTTTTTATACAAGAGTTAATTTGAGAGGTAGAGCCGTTTGTGAACGCCCACATGTGACCAGGTGGACGCAAATTGATGCCATTTGGCTCTTGTACGTGCCGACATGAGGGTTGCGGGTCGCGGATAACTATCCTAAACTCCGCGATTGCAAGATACAGAGTTTGAGGAAAGGGCAGAAGACACACCCGTCGCCACACCTACAATGTGAGTAAGGGAGTCGGCATAATGGGTAGCGGCTTTACATTAGCATTAGCGGTTAGCAGAGGTTCCTATACTTGCAATTTGCGGGTAGCAGCTAGTGGGTAGCGGCTAGTGGGTAGCGGCTAGTGGCTAGCGGGTAGCAGGTAAGTGTACAATCGGGGCCTTAGTCCCCAACGAATTGTATGAGGTGCCGTGAGGGACATTATTCTGAATTAGCATTCAAACACACATATACTATACTGAAAACCTGACACACATACAAGTGAAATGCTCTTATACATATAACTGGAAATTTGTTCGCTCACATACACTTGTGAAATCCTCTCATATATACAACTGGAAATTTCAGTTGAAACTGTAGTTGGTTGGTTAGTTAAGTAGCGCGACTTTAGAATACAGGTAACGTCACACGTCAGCAGCCAAAAACAAGTCTGACCGAAGTGACAGACTTAATTAATGGAATACTGCAGAGGTCCCCAACCCCCGGTCCCCGGCCCAGTCATGGTCCGTGGTTCATTTGATACTGGGGCTCAGAGAAAAAATAAATATCTTCCATTATATTATTATCTGAGTCTAAATGACGTTTTATTTTGAAAAAATGACAAGATTCTCTCCATTACATCCGTCTATGACTTACTCTTGAACCATGACAAGACTTCCAGACCCGTGTCTTGGTCACATGGCAAAATCATTAAAACAATCATCTTCAGAAAGTGTCTTTCCAGAGGATGTTACCGATGTTCTGTTGTTGGTGTGACGTTATGAGGACGCTTCTGATAAAGTTGCACGTGAATACACAGTGGATTTAAGTTTATTATAATATATAGAAAATACCACAGTTTTTGTGCCGGTTGTATCGTTTTATTTTGTTGTATTTATCTGCATCACGTTTTACTGACTGGTACATGAAAATATTGCCTAACATTAAACACACAAAAAGGGTTGGGGACCACTGGGATACTAGCTTCAGCAGAGACCATCCGCACACTCGCAAATGTTATAATGACTGGACTCCTTACGACCCCTGTGGCTCCAAATACAGATACTGGACAGTCGCCTCTCATCTCTTTTCTTATCCCATCAGTGTGGCAGCGTCCCATCACCACCGACACCACTTAGATACGATCAGACCTTCTAGAAACGATGCATATTCTTTTGATCCTCCTTGTTTTTCTAGATGAAACACTTCTGAGAGTGCAGGTGGTCTCTGCTGAAGCCAGCAGGGCTTGACACTGACACCGGCCAACCGGCCAAATGCTAGTAAAATTTGGCTGTGGCTAGTAACAATTTCTGTCTCACAAGCAACTTTGGCTGGTAACTTATTCTTTGATATGACACATCACAATAGTTGTACCAATTGTTTGTATTTAAAATGTAAATGCAAGAATATTGTGAAGAAGAAAAAAAACTGACAGCAAAACTGTGGCTAGCATAAAGGCTAAATGGCTAATGACTGAGGAAAAACACTAGCCACAGTGGCTAGTGAGCAAAAAAGTTAGCGTCAAGCCCTGGAAGCCAGTATACTATTAACTAAGTCTGTCGCTTCAGTCAGACTTGTTTTTGGCTGCTGACGTGATGTTATCTGTATTCTAAAGTCGCGCTACTTAACTAACCAACCAACTTCAGTTTCAACTGAAATTTCCAGTTGTATGTATGAAGGGATTTCACATGTATGTATGAGAGGGTTTCCAGTTGTATGAAACATGTATGTGTATAAGGTTTTATCTGTATGTGTGTCAGGTTTTCAGTATAGTATGTGAGAGTTCACAATAATTCACAATAATGTTCCAATAATGTCTTTAATCCCACCCCGCTGATATAGACTCATGTGGATAAATGAGTGCAGGACGTTGTGCAACCAGGAAGTTCATATTCAACTTCTGTGTTTTTTGTTTTTTTCACTGGACTGAGTTGTCCACATTTATAAATCCTACATGAAACATTGTGGTAAGAATGCACAGGGTGAAAAATCTAATTTTTGTCTGTGGAGCAGATCGAGCTTCACCCACATCACAGTCCGTGGTGGGATTTGTTTTGCAGTGCGGCTGACCTGAATTCTCCCTGCCAACTTTCCTTAACCTTGATGTGAAGGAAGGATGAAGAAGTGTTTAGGAAAATTCCCAGGAGGTAGGCCTTTCTTTTATTTTTTCAAAGCTAAAATAATATGGCCGTTCCTCTGATCATCAGACTCCAGTCCACAGTCGTTCAGTTTTTATGTGCTGTTGCTTTCCAGCAGTCAGTCTCTCTGTTTTTTCTGACCATGCCTCTGATCTGGATTGTGTCTCCGCTTGCACCCTTGGGATTTCTTTTCCTGGTAGCTTTATTTTATTTTATTTTTTTAAAACCCTGGAATGAACTCTCTTCAACTAAATTTCACTTTATAACCCTCTTTTTGTAAATTGGTTTCTCCAACTCTAAAGTGAACTGAAAGGTTCAGAGTTCATTCTGGACTTTTTACACAGCTGTTGAAAGACTTGTTTTTTTTCTTTAAACCTTATGTGTGTGTTTGCTTTGGTCATTTTTTTTTTTTCTTTTGAAAAATGCTTCAGTTACTTCTCCACAGACAATACATTGTTTTTGTTTATTATGCTATTTGTTTGCCACACAAACAACACAAAGACAATTTAAATACATTTTACACCGATCTTCTTATTGCAGTAACACTCCCAGATGTTGGTAGGAGGGAGCAAATATATTCAAACTGAATTAAATCCGGTCATCGACACTCCAGCTGCCTGATGATCCCTGACAGTGCAGCTTTTTGTCCAGATTCCTGAGCTGCTCCAAGAAACCCTCATTAGGTGAAATATTTCTGTTGGCGCTGACAGCTTTAATGGCGTCCACCAAAGTCATATTCTCATGGATCATCAGGTAGGCCAGAACCAAGGTGGATGAGCGGCTGAGCCCCATCGCACAGTGGACGAACACCTTACCTGCCAATCATCAGAAGCAAAAACATATTTCCTGTGGATCATTTCAAGGCTTGGTCACCTTGTAGAAGCTCCATGTCCATATTTAAAACCGTGCGATTAATAAATTATTGTGTCAAACATTACTCTAAATGTCCAATTTGCTACTCTTCCGTGGATTAAAAACCAAGCACATCACAGGGAGGAGTACTTCTAACTCCTGACTAAAAGTTTTCAACAATGTTGCTACAAATGTTTCTACACACGGTAATCCGTGGTTCCTTATCGGGCTGGGGGATTAGGGCGCAGAGAACCGCGTAATTGAACTGTCTTGGCTGCTGTGAATTTCTGCCGGGGATTACTGTAGGCCCTGCCCGCCACACACTGGAGCCCCTCGATCAGCCGGCGTGTGAAGAAGGAAGCCTCATCTTATTACTGTCATGTCAGATACTGGCTTCACTTTGCATAACAGGCCACGCAGGCACGGGCCACAAACATAATTGTGTAATTTCCATGTCCAATAAAAGTGTTGCTTACAAATTACCAGGGCAATCCATTTAAAACTAATTTTCCTGACAAAGGTCTGAGCCTATGAGATGATTACTGTGGGGGGGGGGGGGGGGAGATATTAGCTTGATATTATGTTTAGTATTTGATTTGCATTTTAATGACTTATACAACTGGGGGGGGGCTGCTGTAACGGAAATGGACTGACAAATGTGTCTGCACGCTGCCTTGTCTTCCACAAGTTAATGTGTGAAAGCTGTGACAAATACCTCGAGCGCCGTGAGAGCTCCTCACCTGTTGGCAAACTCAGAGCAGTCTTGATGAAATTGGCTGCTGGGTAAAAGAATGGACTCAAGTTAAAGGATGGCATGTCAAAAGCTTCCACTCCATGATAAGTGATTTTGGTGTCTCTGTAGAAGCTGGGTCCCGTGTTCACGTTGAACTTGCCGTCAGCAGCGTTAAGCACGTGGCTAATTTGGTGAGCCTGCAGCGTCCTCTTGTCCTTTGCTGCATACCTTGAAGAGGAAATGAAATTTGACTGTGATGGAAGGCTTTGGCTTTTCTGTAAGAACATATGATTAAAGCGGTCATATCCTGATCATTTCCAGTCATTTGAATCTTTAAAGACTTCCAGAGGAGCTCTGCACCCAGCATAACTTCAGACTGATGATGGCTAATAATGGTTGACAGTTCTGATTGGTCGAATTCTTGGGAAAAATAAATTGTGCTGACTTAAGTGTCTTCTAATTGATCAAATTTTCCGTGAGGGGGCGGGCGTGCCATGTGGACACATACAATTCATATTTGTGGTCAGGAATGAAACGCGGAGCTCCAAACAGAGCTACGATTAACAAAACTTTAAGAGATTACTTATGTTTCCAACAATGACAAGTCCAGATATCCAGCTTTACATGTCTGAGCCAGAATCAGATCAGGCTAATGAAAGTCATCGACTGGAATGACCGCGAAAACAAAGATTACACGCCCAATGCCTCTGTTTGGGACGGCTGTAAAAGCAGCTAGTTAAAGCTGGAAAAAGTTTGTTGCAGCCACTCAACGAAGTACACATTTCTTTCAAGACGTGATGGAAACAAAAATAAAACAATTTGTACAAAGCACACTGAGCACAAATAAATGCCGTATCCACGTACATATCTTAACACGACGGCCAGCTACAGCTCCGTTTCCTATTGGCTGGTCTGGTGACATCATGACACACAGGCAGAAACTATCTCTGACCTATGACCTCGCTCTGACCCGGGGAATCTGACCAACTTTAGGAATCCTTATGTTATGCTATAGTTGAAGCCCTTAAATAAAGACTGGCACGGCAGACTTCCGAGACATGGATACACCGTGTTTATTCTGCATAGAAATACAACATCACCTCATAAATCTCTTTCTTTTTCTTTGATTACAATGACATCTGAAGGTGAGAATTCAGTGGAAAAGCACGTCCACGTGAACATATGTTAACGATAAATCAGGAAATAAGGAAAACTTCCCCTTTAAAGTAACAATCCCACAATGTGATCAATCATGCTTTTAAATTATTCAGTAATTATCTTCAATTCTGAATAATTTACAACTAATTCAATAATCCTCACATGTCTCCAATATAGATCCTGGGATAAACCTCGTCCAGATGGCTGCTGGTCCCTTTCTTTGTCCACATTAGACGATGGAGCTCAGAAGCTGGGGGGGTCTCGTACCTGCTCTCTGCCCCCTCAGGGCTCGCCAAGCTGCTGAAGCCTTTGGGCATTTCTGGACGCTCAGCTTCTACAACCTGTCACAAAGAAGAGACGATAAAAACTGCAGGCTTAGAAAACATCAACAACAACAACAACAAACAAGACCTGAAATAACCACGGAGACGCAAAATGATTCACAATAATTACAAAGAAACTTAAAAAAAAGCTAAAAACAACAACAACAAACAAAAAAACACTTCTTAAAATTTCATTCAAGGAAACTCAAAACAAGTGTAAATAACCCTGACATGACAAACAAAGTTCAAGCAGCAACAAAAAGATACGAGACAACTGAAGGGAACATCTAAACACTCTTTTTCATATGTTTGTGCCCAGTGGCTTGTTTCCTCATAATCTTGCTGACAAGTAATTTAAAATGCTTCCTTCATTTGCTTTTATTTCATTCGAAGATGCTGAACACACACACACACACACACACACACAGACAGCTGATTATATTTCAACACATGGAGGTCCCCAGACCCCCTAAGCTAACGTAGGGGGTCTGGGGACCTTCAAAAACAACAATATATATCACATATATTTCATTATATATTTCATATGTTGCTTTGTATGCTTGATGATAAACTAAGATGATAAATGAATCTAGATTAAATAACCGTACAGCTCACCACAACATGATTTGAATCAGAAATCTGGATGATTGGCCCTGGTTAACCAGTGATAAACCTCCTAAGGTCATCTTCAGAGTCAATAAGTTCAGCAATTTAGTGAGATGTCATGACCTACATCTATCAAATTCAAACCCCAGCTCTTTACTGTCCACACAGAATCCACTGGAAGCTCTCCTCCTCTGTACAAAAATCTATATTTTAATGGCAAACACAGAAGGTTTCATTTAAAGGAACAGATCTGCAAAACCACCCAGCATGACATAAAGGATGATCAGCAGTAGGTGTTTTATTTTCTTTTTAATTGCGCTAACATTGGGGAGAGGTGGTCATTTGTTCTTGTGCAAATAGAAACAGTTCACTTACACTTAGTGAAAAAAGTGAAATTGAAATGATAAAAAAGCCTCTTGAATATAATGTGTGGGGTTAGAAATCGTGTAGATCTGCTGAAATACTTTAAAAAGGCAAAAACTGTGGGACTAATGGGAAAAAAATGACCCATCTGAGGCAGCATCTCGCTTTCCTCTGAAAATCATAAACGAAAACATCTTACACAATTAAATGAGCTCAGGGTATCGTCTTAGGAAACACCAAGAAATAAATCTAATATCGGGTTAAAGTGAAGATTGTCAAGAAGGGCACAAAATCTAATACACAGGACTTTAAATATACACCACAATTATGCTAATGAATGCACTCCATACTGACATAAATATAACCTATATCTATGGTTCAGCAGCACTTGGTAGATTCATTTAGGTAGAAAACTGGTATTTATGGCGTATAAACAGCGTTTTGTTTCCGACAGGCAAGTTTAACTTTTAGTAATTTATAAATGCACAAGCTGGGCTTTGGAGATACTAAAATACGTCCATACATTAGCATCCAGTTAGGCAGGTGTGCAGTTGTGCTCAAGGCTGAGGATGTACAAGTGATCTGTCTGCATTGTTACAGTAAAGAAACCGTTGGCAGCTTGGTTTCTTATTTGCATTCATCTTGTGTGTGAAGATGTAATGTGACTCTCAGGGTTCGGAGACGTTTTGTCCACAGGGATGAGTCACTGAGACCAAATCTGTTTCAGTGACCTTTTGCTAAGCTTCCACGGCATATGGAGGTGCACTCAAACATCACGATGGCTTTATCAATCCCTGCATGCAACTGCCGTGTATCGGTCAGAGCATGTGTGCAGGACAAGCGTGTGATCCCGTGCGTCCTCCGTGCTTATGAGAATGTGAGCACTGAAGACAGGGTGATGCACTTTTTCTTTTCGCGCTCCATGCGCCCACGTGCTCTTCTTTCTCCTCATTGATCTATAAGTGCAACCCTTCCCTCCCTCCCACAGTCAGGGGCAGAGACATGATTTCCCTGGTGCCCTTGTTGAGCTGCAGCATTGCTCCCCCCCCCCCCCCCCCCCCAGCCCCCCCCCCCCCCCCCCCCCCCCCCCCCCCAGGCTAACCTGTCCTTCCTGCTCCACTTTTGTGTAATTAAATATGCTATGTATGGGAAAGTGCCTGCAGTTAACACAGAGGGCAAATAAAAATGACTTTTTTACCTCCTCCAGTCCTCTTCTCTGTGTTTTTTATGAATTACACTGTTCTCTCTAGCCTCTCAGATCCGGTTCAACTTGATTTGTGGGCAAATGAATAAAAGACGAAAGAATAATTATCCATCAGGTCATTCAGTATCTTCACAGTTCATACTTTATAAAACAAATGTTTATCCTTGCACATAAATGTACAGCAAATGGACAGGATATGTTAAATCCACACACTTTAGATTATGTATATTTGTACATACATAAATGCAACATATCTGTAAGAACACGCTGTAAGCAGACACTTGCCTTGGCTGGAATCGTTGCTTTTCATGGTAACTCTGTGTGAGAGCTACATGTAGGCTGACAGCACAACTGACTGCTCTCTCCTCGGTAATCTACCCTGCAACGTTTTTTACTATTTTAACATCTGAATCGTCACCCAAAAATAAGTCTGGCATCATCCTCTGCATTCCTTAAAGGTTATCGGCGCTGCCAACACGGGAGGGTGGAAGGGATCTTTTTTCTCAATAGCATTAAAATTAGATCAGTGTTGTTGTGCTTGAACCTATCTGTAACACACTTTCCTGACATTCCTTCCCTGAAATGTTTTTAAGCAATGCACGAGTAAAGGGAAGACAATGTGTGCACACAATCCAAATATTTCTTTGCAAATGTTCTGCTTTCCAGATTAAATATTTAAGGTCAAAACTGACATATAAAAACTGAGTTTCTGACTGCATCTGTACAAATTATAAGCATTTTTGCTGCACGGTGACATCTTGAAAACACTGTGCTGTTTCTGAGTTATGATATTTGGGGGATGTCATTCACAATGAATTGTTCATTTCAAAGTGCACTTGTTAACTATGAATGTGAGGCTGAGAGCTCCTAGAGAAATGTAATAATTCATAACAGCTAGAAATCATTGCTGTCAACCCTCGCTGTGCTGTACATTCGTGTGACTGACATTTCCAGAGCTGCAGATGATTTCATGGACACTAAATGTATACATAAATAAATAAAGTGACAAATACGACAATTTCAGAAAGAGTCTCTCTCTTCTCTGAGTCACATTTACTCAAATGTTTTATAAAACCAGATTCCACAATACATTTGGTCCTTTTTCTGTAATAAAAAAAAAAATGAAGAAACCCATATTTTAATAGCAGGAACTGTGGAGAACTGTTATTGCTGTCTTTCTCCAGCTGTTCTGTAAATAAATAATTCTTCTGTTAAGACGTTCTTTGTTTTTAACATCACTGCATACAAACATAAGCCTCTGTTAGCAGGTTCACGAGGACAGACACATTTAAATACTGGATGCACCAGCACATTAACATTAACGTAACCTTAGAAACACGCCTTTACCTTTCATAATGTTATGTTTAACATGACGTGCGACTCCCAATATGAGTTGTGTACTTGGGCCTTGTTGCATATTCTGTTGTTCTGAACTTGAAAAGGATGTCTGACCAGTTCAGTCTTGGAAGTTTTGACTGTTTGAAGGCGATGATCATACATCAAAATCACATTTTTACCATCTTCCACTGGGATTTGGAGTAAAAAAAGAAAACATCCGCTCACTCGACCAACAAGCTCCCAACATGACACCTCTATCTATCTATCTATCTATCTATCTATCTATCTATCTATCTAGCTCATTCAGCACATTTATTTATTAGAATGAATGTGCTGAAACACCAATTCATTCTAATAAATGAATGTTAAATGAACATATGGTGCAGTCAAACATTAATTTAAACCTGATGATAATATGTGTCATGTCTAGAGATAAACACTTCCAAAAGGTCAGACGGGAGCCTCATGCAACTCATGAAAGCCCATGCTTAACGTTTTTAAGTTGGTTTTTTTTTGTTGTTGTTTTCCTTCCATGCTGTGAGAAAAGAGATAACTGGAACACCAGTAGTTTTGCGTGGTGGTGGCTTGTGGGATATTTATGTTTCTTGTGGGAGAAACAGGGAAACTGATCAGTGATGAAGAAAGGCCAAATAAAGCCGTTTACAAGCCCTCAGGACCTCAGTGTGGGAGAAGGTCCACCTTCTGGTCTCCATAAAACCCGACAGAGCCTGAGAAGAGTCATGCCTGGATGCTCCAACTGAGTGAAGGATCTGAATCCTTATTTCAGAGTAATATTAAAATTTTCTGTTTTTAATCCATTTTAAAATATATGTTTTTGCTTTTAAGCATGGAGCTGCAAAATAGCAATCTGGGAAGAGGCAGTCTAAAAACTTTCTTAAATTTTTTAAAAGTTTTCTTTGACATGCTGGCATGATGTGGTTTGATGTTTACCTGAGCGTTGCCGAAATATAAGTATCTGTTGAATAAAACTTCACCACAACATATTTTCTTTATAAGTGTCTCAGTTTGGACTGCTGGACCGACAGACCGCCTGACATCATCACACCCAAAAACCACACGGCCGTGGGTCTAAAAAGAGCAAACGGTGCTCGACTAGAGGATCTGGCACGTCTTCTTCTTTGCTGTTAGCTGAAGATCGAGATCCAGCAGCAAAGCCAGAAAGTTCCTGTTGGGGTAGATGGCTCTCTTCTGAATCAGCTTCTGCAAAGCTTTTTTGAGCGGGAGGTGACGGTAGATCATGAGGTACGCCAGCACCAAGGTCGACGAGCGGCTCATTCCCATGATGCAGTGCACCAGAACCTTCCCTGAGGAGCAAGATGAAGGGAAAGAGGTGTGAGGGAAGGATTAGCGAGAAGTCTCAGTTTATTAATATCATACATGACTGCCCGTCTCAAACTGTGGTCTTTTTCCTTTTCCCTGCTGCGAGCTAAAAATAGAGCCCACAATTCAACGTCTTTGTTCTTTTAAGTTCCCTTTCCAGATGAGGCCGACTGTCTCTTTAATCCCAACACGACCTCTACTTGATAGCTTCTTTGAAATGAGCCGTGGTCAAATTATAGACTTAAATTCTGCAAGGTCGGACTCTTATTAGCGCTGGCTGAAAATACGTTTACATAGCAGTACAAGGTGTGTTACATTGTGTGAGACAGGTGACACTGAAAGGGCAGCATGATGAAAAAATGTGAAGGGACGGGTTAACTCTATTACGGCCTGACAGCGTGAAATAAAGATTTCATTTGCAGGAACTTAAAGGATAAAACGAGCAATTTCTAATTCAAGTTAGACAGAGGAACAGAGGGGTCTTACCGCCGGGTGACTTCAGAGCTTTATGAATGAAATCAGCTGCAGGCTGGAAGTAAACATCCAGATCAAAGTGTGTAGAGTCATCTGCTGGAATGCCACAATACACAAAGTCGTTGCCATAAAAGCCGTGGTTCCCTATGCTGCCTCGCTTGGAATGAGCAGCGTTTAACACATGAGTTATACCTAATTTCAGCAAGGCTGCCTTGTTTTGGGCAACTGCCCTAGCAAGACAAAGAGACAGAAAGAGGTTCAAGGCTTGTGTGAAAGCGATGCGTCACAGCAGAGAAAGATTTGATCTCATTATCACTGAATATGTGGAAGGACTTATTTGAAATATCTTTGGAAAATGTTAAAAGTCTCAGGTGTTTCATATACATACAGAAACATGACGCGTACTTACACATTTCCTATGTATATGTTCGGCCAGACTTCATCGATTTGACTGAGGTGGAGCTTGCAAGAGTCCAAAACATTCTGCAGTTCCTTCACAGTTGGATATTCTTTCCTTTTGTCCTTCAGGGTTGACATTTCAAGTCCAAGTCCTTCGTCTTGGATTGACCACCGGGAAAAATGTTTGTTGTGAAAAAAGCAGCTCTACTCTTTCTCCGGCTCAAGATGATCAGTACGAGCAGGTGCTGTCACCGGACAGTTACCCAATTTAGTGCTCAACCTAGCGTGTAGTCTTACTGGCTCAGAGGGCAGAGCAGCAAACGGTGCAGCATGGCCTGTTGTTTTCACACTGCTGGGACTCTAAGTGAATAACCCTCACAGGGTAATTATGGACAAATTGTTAAAGCGCTTATCCAGTATGTACCGTCATGGCTGAAAGACCCAACAACTCCAAATGTCTGTAAAATAAGCTGAAATTGACGAAAGCATTTGGTGTCTCAAATTCTTTATTAAACTAATAATAGTACAGGAACTTTGTTTTTTAATCAGAACTTAATATTAAATTTTAAATAATAGATTACACAGAAAATGCTGTGACAAAATTTTTGACCCCCTTTTAGATTTACAAAGAATAAATGAATTTCAAGCAGGTCATTCACCTTGAACTCACCTGTGGTGAGTTTACAGGTGACAGCAATCTAGTAATCAGTCATCCAACCAGTTTAAAAGAAGCAACCCCCTCATTCTGCTGTTGTGAGTCATTGCATGACCATACTGAGCATGGACAAAAGAAAGAAACACATTTTAATAAGCAATAATTGTTAAAGGTGGGGTAGGTGTTCTTTGAAAAAACGGTTCCGCAATCCAACTCAAGTGAGATTTTGAAAATATACACTCCCTCCCTCCTCCCAAAGGCTCCGCCTCCTCCTCTTCAGCTCACCCCTCGAAACCACGCCTTCACACGATTCACGACTGCATGAACCACAGGGAGGGAGGGAGGGGTGGGTGGGAGTGCATTGATATTTGATGGACGTATTAGGCAGCCAATCAAAATAGTGATCATCACTATTTTGATTGGTCAGAGTTTTTCTCTGATTATACCCTCTAGATCAGACCAAAACGTTTCGTTTATTTTGCAAACACTTTATTTCAGTGGGTGCAATGGGAATGTGAAAAGGTTTTCAGGCAATATTGTAAAAAGTGCTGCAAAAAAAGAACACCTACTCCACCTTTAATTGAAATAATGAGATTTAAGATGTTAACATTGTCCTCCTGGTCTGCAGCCAATCCCTGGTGGGATCAGCAATGAAAAAACAAAAAACAATTACAGCGTTTTTTCAAAACCCAAGCAATCTAAGTATCATGTTGTCTGTTAACTTTCCCGGATGTGCCATATTCACTGAGACAGACTTGACAAACTGGACAGAAAAGATACTGGCCAGCAATATGTTCAGGTAAATAAAAAGGAGAGATGTTTTTGGGACCTAGTGAGTCTGCTTATAGACAGTAAATGTGTTTGGCTGCAGAGGGATTCTCTTTTTCTGATCAATTTTGTTTATTGGAAAAAATACACCATCCAGTTGGTGATGCTATCCAGTCTGCTCGCTCTCATTGGCTATTGCTGGTATTTAATTGGAGGAAAGAATCAAAAATATCAAACATATTTGATAGTTATGATTTGAGAAGGAGGAGGCTCTGAATTGATTGGGAACTGTTAATACAACACATTTGAAGATTATTTAAATAAATACATTGGTTGTGACAAGATTTGAACTGAGCAATGATTATGAAGGCATATCAGGCTCAAACGGGGGTCCAAAGTTGTCTAATCCAGTGGTGCGCAAACTGTGGTACGCGTACCACCGGTGGTACATGGGGGAACATCATGACTTTCCACATTATTTCCACATTTTCACTTTAAAAAAAAAACAATTATCAATTAATTCAAATCAAATAATTGAGAAGACATATATGGCTATATTTTAAAACTGGTCATCATGGTGGTACTCAGAGAGCTGAACAGTTCCTCAGGTGGTACGCAGTATTAAAAGTTTGAGAATCACTGGTCTAATCTGTAGCCTCGCGTTTGGAGCCAGTCCCTTGTGGTCATCCAAAGAGGACAATTTTTCTTCATTTGCTGAGTTGAATCAGACAAGCAAGTACCTAAATTTTCATTTTTCCTTCCTGGCTGGTACTTCTCACAACCAGAAACCAGAAACCAGAAATATTCCTTAAGACTCTCCAGAAAACAACATAAAGCCCACAAGGTCTGGACAAACCACCCACAAACTCTTTCTGACAACTTCTCTTCAACTTTGACAGCTGAGACAACTTCTGGCATGTTTAGTCAGATTAGTTTCACACTGCATTTTTCTCCCTGGCCCCTCGAGGCAGACCTGATACCCAGCTTGAGAACCACTTTGTTGACTCGTCCTGAAAAAGCCGAAAAAGGAGGAATAAGTCATAGAGTTTGGCTGAGGTCACGAACTGAGCGATAAGCAGGACTGCTCAGGCAACGGAGGAAACTGGGGGGTTGGTTCACTTTACACACCTATTTCTGTTGACCAGCGTTTCTTCCTTGGATGACACATGTTAAATGGACATAAGGTGTTGGAAACAAATATTAAGAAATTTTGATTGAAGCAACTAGATATTTATATTTGACCTCCAGCTGCTCCCTGTATAGATTTATCTGCCAACAACAAACAAGGTTATCAGTGTTTGGAGGAAACAAAATGCAGGATGCAGGCAGATACAATTCCAAGACTTTATTAAGTAAACAAAAGCATTGCAGGTGCAACAAAGACCAACAAAGTCCAAAGAACAGACAAAACACCAGCAGGTGACCAGAGCAGGTAGAAAGCTGGGAGCTATGGCTGGATACAGGATCTGACAAGGTGTGATAAATACAGAGGGATGTATTCACTGGGAGAGGTGATTAGGAGAGTGGATGCAGGTGAGCTAATGAGGGACGAGCAACATGTGGTGAAATCATAGCAGTAATATTATAACACGGTGTTGGAAACGGATACGGAGTCAGACAAGCTCATTACAGAAATATTTTATTCAAATGCTCCAAGCGTCATGTAGAGGAGAAAGTTCAAGTCCCACTTTTACCTCCCGCACAACAATAAAACATTTAGTAGAAAATTTAGAGCAAGCAATCAAATGTCATTTTGAAACTACAAAAAGCTACGTTGAATAGATTGAGGCCATACGTATATACGTTTTAGTTTTTCTTATATTTGCACCCATACCCTGATTAGTATGGGTGATGGGATAGACAACTTATATTCACTGAGCAATTAACAATGAACACACAAAAGCAATAGAACTTGACCCTGTTGAACTCAGGTTTCCCAAATCAAAGAGACCATTTACATTTACCCTCATGTATATGTGTCAATATGTGTCAACCTATTGGAATTTATTGCTTTTCTGGATTATTTTGACACTGACGTTACCCTGTGTGATATTTTGATGACTCTTGGATTTCATTTGTCATTGGTGATGGCAGGAGCTCACGTTAATGAAGCAGCAAAGCAAGCCCAAACCATGATGCTCCCTCCAACATACTTCACCACAGGAATGATGATTTGATGCTGGTAAGGTATCCATTTTGTACCACATGTCATGCTCAGTATTCTTCCTGAACAAGACACCTGTTTTTTTTTCTTTAAAACAATTCTTTAGTAGCCCTGTGGACTGCCAGGAGCTTGGCCATCCTGTCACTTAAAATGGGTCTGGTACTCCTCCCATTAACAGACAATTCCACTGGTGCAGAACATAACGGGCCAGTTGCAACGGGGCAGGAGTGGGCTTTATGTGATGACAAGCAGGATGGCTGCAGAACTACTAATCACCTTGGTCCAACAAGTTTTCACTACCACTCCACTGCATACCTGGTTCTTGCTCTGCTACATCTTATTACATCTTACGTCTTGGTTGTATGATTGTCCAATGTCCTCCAGAAGTGGTTCCTTGTGCATGTGTTTTGGCTGCTTTCCCTGGAAAGTCAAATCCAGAGGAACCAGACTAAGGGTGAATTCCAATTCCTCCCTTAACCCTCAATCTCAACCCTCAACCTCAAAAATGCGCGCTCCCGCTAAGTGCAAGTGCTGTCCCCATTCTCAGAACGTCAAGTTGAGGGACGAGTTTGAGGGCTTTATCGCCCTCAATATTGAGATTCTCCGGCACCACCCTTGGAAGTAAGGGCTACCCAGAAGGCATTTTAAAAGGATGGCGCCGAAAAAAGCGAGCTACAAATGTAAGTATGTTTGTAGTTAATAAAGATATAAATGTTACAAAACGTATTGTCTTCGTTATTTATATTTATATTATCTTATTCTTCCTCTACGTCTTCCTCTCCTTCTTGGTCGTCGTCATTGTTTTCTTGACAGACTGGACGTAGCTTTGGCGTAAGGCCGCCCCACCACAGTCTGAAGACATAACTGCACTCAAGGGGTGTCCTGTTTCTAAGTCACGAGATAGTCCTCACACTTACTTTTGGGGGCCAAGATTGAGGGCCAAAGACTGAGGGCTAGGGCTATGGGGATGAGGACGAGGGTTGAGATTGAGGGTTAACGGAGGAATAGGAATTGGACCTAAATCTTTGTATTGAAACCATGTCCATCCTGCCTCACAAACAGAGATGTTTGCCAGTTCCAATGATGCCTTCAAGCCTTCTGTGGGTTCTTCTCTGCCTTGCTGTGGATTCTGCATTGTGTCTTTGGAGCCATTTTGGCTGAGTGCCCACTTCTATGAAGAAAAACTAAGAAATTGCCTCTATTTATAGGCAGCTCGTCTCAAAGTGGAATTGTGGATGTCAAAGCACTTTTGTGATTAATTTGTATCCTTTTACCACATTATGCAGATCAAACATTCTTGATCCAGTGTCTCTTCAGAGATCTCCTTTTTGCAAAGCAAGGTTCACATCAGCTGATGCTTGTTAAATAAAATGTTTAATAGCTTGAAACAACACTTTAAAACTAATTTATTTAACTGGACAAACAAATCAAATCGGCTTGTGTTGAAGATATGAATCTACAGGAGTCACTTTCTTACCAGCCCGATTCTGTTCAGTAAAATAACTAATTTAATGCGTCATCATTTTAAGCACAAACTGTTTGTCTATTATTGTCACATACATGAAGATCAGATTTTATGGAAAAAATAACATGTAAAATCTGTTAATTCTGAAAGGATTCACATCAACGGAATGAGACACAGCAGATCTGACACCATGAGCTTTGATGAAGACAAAAGGGTTTATCTTGGAATTTTAATTGTAAATGCTCCCTTTTTTAAAGGGAGCATCATGAAACGAATGCTACTCTCTTCGGGCATTTGACATGGACATTGTCACTTTGTTTAGAGCTGCCTGGATCCAAAATCAGTCATTCAGAGAGCCGTTCAGATTTGTGGCGAACTGTGACATTACAGGAGCGGATCAGAGCAGAATTATCCAGCTTTCCCACTGGAATCACATCCGACTTCATCCTGCATTATTGTACCTCGGTGGTGGGTAATGCAAAACTGGAACAGTAATTTTAAATGACAGGATGGAGTGGAGTCAAGTATAAAGCCATCATTTAAAATTGAGCTTTTGAAATGGGACAACCCTAATTCCAAAAAAAACTGTGACGCTCTGTAAAACAGAAATCAAGTGAAAAAAAAAAAAGATTAGCATGTCCCCAAAACTCACAATGAAACATGGACGACATATACGACATCACCATTTCGTGAAAAATATTTGCTCATTTTGAATTTGATGGCAGCAACAGGCCTCAAAGAAAGTTGGAACATGAAAAAAAAAGAAAAATAATAAAGGAACATCTTGCAACTAATTGGTAACATGTGAGTGGCCTGATTACCTGTCTGAGGTGGTTTGTACTTAGAGTCTTTCTAGATGTAAAGACAGGATCAAAAACTGACACAACTCATAAAAAGTCAGGAATATTCCGTTTTTCAGATCAAATTTCACTAATCTGGGTCAACTGGAGCAGTTTGCAAAAGAAGAGTGGGCCAAACTGCCTGTAGAGAGGTGGAGGCATCTCACTGAAACCTATAGGAAGAGTTTGACAGCAGTCATTTTCTCCAGAGGATGTGCTACCAAATATTGAATATAAGATGTCAATACGTTTGCCACAGCAATTTCTGTGTAACATATTTAAAATGAAATATTAAGTTCTGATTAAAAACAAAGTTTCTGTGTTATTATTAGTTTAGACACCAAATACTTTTGTGAATTTCAACCTATTATACAGACATTTGGAGATGTTTGGTCTTTATGTGCAAGGGTGCTAAAACTTTCAGCCATGACGGTATAGAACAGAAATCCTTTGATCCTTTGATATGAACATCTTGTGAGCTTTGCTGTTGGCTAAATGAAATGGCCCTCATACTTGCACAAATGTTCCTTTTAACTCTTTATTATGTTACAGGTCAATTTCACCCATTTTAGTTTTTTGACTGAACAAGAAAGAACTTAATTAACATTTCTTTAATACCATGAAATTTAATGCCTCTTCTTTTTCCAGGATCATGAATCTTTAATGCCAGTACCGATTCTGCTTGTAAAAATCAATCAATAAATGTCTGCAGGTCATGTTTGACCTGGAGAATGTTATTGACCGATTATTTAAAGTGCTGCTTAGTATGTGTAATAGGACAAATCCCAACTGATATGTACATATGAATGTCTTTCATGGCAGTGAGTAAAATTGGGATCTGAAGGATAGTTGTGCGTGTTTCTGGCTCTGAAGCTGTTTTTACAAGAGCTGCATTTCTCAGAAATTGAAAATTATTAATGAGTTTCACAGAATTCTGCAGGCAAGGATTTGCTTTTGTGTTCGACGGCAGCAGCAGCGCGGAGGGAGAGGTTTCTGTGCTGTTGGTGATTGAGATTTTCTTCTGCATCCACAGAAATCTAAAGCCTGTTATACTGCCTGGTCACTTTAATCACAGTAAAGCCAGAACACGTCGCCAGTAGGAACAGAGGGAGACAAACTGAAAACTTGACCTGATGATGGTGACACATGAAAAAAATAAGGGGGGTATTTCACCACAGACCACAAATTATGGGATATCCATGAAGCAGTGGAGTCATGGTGCTGGCTTAGCTAAAAAGACATTTTTAGAAATGTGTTGTATGGTCTTTATGAAGAGCAGTCTCAGTAATATACTGTATAAGTTCAACACCTCTATATGTTTTGCTAAGTAGCTAATGGATAAGGTGCTGAATTAGCCATTTATTCCCAGTGTTTAAGATGGTTTAAGCCTTGAAAATCAAGCTGCTATTACAACCTACAGTTTTGTTTTCAAAAATGAGTGACCTCTGGTGGTTATTTGAAGGGTGGACTCCTTCACAGAGACGTCCCAAAGAATGCAGCGACTCGCATTCAATGTAATGTGAGAGATGCCTGAGTATATGATGATTACGTAGCAACGGTCACTGCTTGATAAAGACCAGAGAGACAAGACAGGGATTGACTCTCGCTAAAATATATCTTGTTGCATGTGACCCCTGTAAGCAATCAGCCATACAGGGGGAACCCATTATAGCTTCAAAAATCCTGTTGACACTGAAAAGTGTGTCGCCTCAACTAGGCTGAAAGTAAACATTGGGAGAGATTCCCCAACCCGCCTAAACATACAGTTACTAAACAGTTTTGTTCCCTGCAGTTGTGGTGACAGTGATACAAAGTTGTGGTGAACTGTTTTTTCCTGCTTCAGTCTTTGTGGTGGTCAGTCACATTGTTTTCAAGGCCGTTGTGTTGTGAAGTCAGTCAATCTTCTAAGTGTCTCTCAGTGCATGTGGACAGCCTACAAAAGTGCAGAACTGGATATTGTGGCTCTACATTAAGCTCACAGAGGCTGCAGAGTCGATAATGTACAGTTTCTGGCTGCTGTCCAAAGTCATGGAGTCCATCCGCGGGTCAGGAGACTAACTGTCGGGGCAGCTGAATAGCGACCACCTGCTGGAAGGAAAGCTGCTGGCTGGCAGCAGCTGAACCCTCACATAAAACTCTTATATACACTGTGTGACATTTAATGATGACCTAACACAAATATTCTGATGAATATGTAAAGGACTCAATTTATTAACTTGGAGCAAAGAAGTGAGGTCAAATTTTGACTTCAGAGTAAAACTATGGTTTTGAATATTACAGAGTGAATTTGCCTTGCAGATTATTTTGACCTGTAATATTCTGGATCAGATTTTTTTTTACACAACTTGTGGTGAAACAGATAATTTCGTCTTATTTTTTTTGGTCTTAAAATAATTTCTAAAGAAAGCTGAGTTGATCACGATGATGTTTTGAATTCTCTTCTATTAACACAAGGCTGCATGGTTCACATCAAACAGTATCAGAGAGAGACTGGAAGAAACAAACCGCTCAAGGTCAAAGCAGTGTCTCCATTTGCTGGCAGGCACACACCGCATCATTTTTCTTCATGAAAATTGTCATTCGAGGGTCTATAAGTTACACTGTTTTTTAGATGAACTCTGCTGCAGTTTCATATCCAAAGCACGAAGCTGTTTGAGGAATCCTCTGTTTGGGAAAATCCACCTGTGCTCTTTAACCTTACTGATGGCTTCCAGCAGGTTGTAGTGATGGCGGATCATCAGGTAGGCCAGGACCAGAGAGGCAGACCTGCTCACTCCAACTGCACAGTGGACTAAAACTCGTGCTGCAGGAAAAAAGAAATAGATTGCAGGGAGTGGTGAATTTGGGTTTTAGATGCACATACCCTGATACTGAAGCAAAAATGATGGGTAATTACCACCACTTGTGTCAAGTGCATCATGAATGTACTCAGCAGAAGGAAGGAAATAGCGGGAGAGGTCAAAAGACGGCGAGTCATCTGCAGGGACTCCGTAATAATCCACAGTTGGTCCATAGAAGTCATGACTCCCCTGACAGTGCATCCTCCCGTGAGCTGCATTCACAACATGAGTGATTCCGAGCTTCCACAAGGTGTAGCGGTCGTTGGCCACTGACCTGGGGACAAAAGAAACAGCGATTATAAAAGCAGGCACATTCGAAGGAAACAATATGGACCATTTAGTTTAGCATCATTGGATCAGCTGGTCAAAAGCAATATTACACAATATTAAGACTTACATGTCTCCGATGAAGAGGTTTGGCCAAACTTCATCTACATGGTTTCCAAATCTTTTGCCTCCATACAAAACCTTCTCCAGCTCTTTTACAGAAGGGGTGGCGAAGGAAATGGCACTATTTTCCTGCATGTTATTAATTTTTGACTACACACAGACACAACATGCTACTCTGAAATTACCATTTGGGTGATTTATTCCCTGAACATTTATATCTAAACTCTGTTGAGGCTTTGCATCCATGTCAGTACTGACAAGAACAGGTGCCTCAGCTCTAAAATTAAAACAGTGACCTATATTCTAACTGTTGGTCAGCTTTACACCTCTAAATCTTTTTGAAGTGCTTTTTTAATTTGCATCCACGAATGCTCATTTTGTGATTTTATCGAAACAAAATACAATTGCTAGTCATCAGTAGTAGTTATAACAGAGTAGAGATTATGTAATAAGATTGCACTGAACGCAACAATTCATCCAGATGAAATTTGGAAATTAAGTAATTAAATACGTTTTTACACTGTTTCAAATTTCCGCCCATCATTTTTATTACATTCTTCAAATTTCAACAATTCAAAAAACACACTAAACCTGTTGACACTCATACCAGCATGTTTTTGTCAGGATAATTTGATTTAACTGATGCTGTCAATGTCAAATACTATACTGTCAGAATAGAGTTTTCCTCTCCTTCAGTTATTGGTGACTGATCTGATGTTTGTCTCTGTTTTTTAGTGACATTTTATGTTTGTAGTCTGATTTATTTACACTGAAAATTTAAGAAGAGCATTTGGAATGAGTGTTACATTACAAGACAAAAGCTCTTCATGTTACTTTATATTAAAAACTGCAGCAACAAGTGTATACAGAAGAAACTATTGCATGCCTTTGAATGCACATAATACAAACATGCAATTTGTACCAAAACTTTTTTTTACGAGGTAAGTTTACTGTCTGACTGACTAATATTAAAAATGCATTTTATTGGCACTTGAAGTACTCTAACTATTCTAAACAGAAAAAATACTATTTGTTGAATTTAAAATTGTTTGGCAGACACTTATTATTCTTAACAAAAGCTGCAATGTTTTTCATTTTTCCATCATGTGTTCTTCTATTAAAGTATTTAGTATTAGGATTTAATTCATTATTCAAATTAAATTACACTTTTTTGAAATTTTTTCAGCAGGTGAAAACATGAAAATATTTCTGTCCCGACCCTGCAAAGATTCAGACGATGCAGTATCCCTGTTTCACCCCTCGGTGTCGCTGTTGATCAGCTGTTGCTGTTTTGTGTGCGCGGCTATTCCAAACATTACTGCCATATCTTGTCAACAGTAATGTTAGCCAGCGCGAATCTCAGGCGAAATGATTTTCACCACGTTCGTGTTATTGCAGCAAATTATGCTGACACAGTTCCAGTTAATCCTTGGGAGATGCCACTTTGTTAGTTAGCCGAATAAATAAGCTGCGTGTCGTCTTCAGTTACGTGTCAGGTCCGGTGAGTGAGCGTGAAGCACACGTATTGATCATGCTAGTAAAAACGAGCTAGCTCGTTTTAGCCCGGGCTGAATTTGCAGTACATGGTTGTTGTGATGAAGGGGGTGTTGTTTTGGTTGATTTCACGTATATCTCATGCTTACTTGTGTTTACATCTTACTGGTTGGCCAGTTTTAGTTATGAGATGCTGTTAGAAGTTGGCTGAGAAACAGAAGTTGTCATCTCTGATCTCATATTTTCTCACCAGTGATTTGGTGGTTTTACGAAGATGAATTAGTGACATTGATGGGGGATTGCTGTTCTCTAAGATAGCGAGGCTACATTTTAGTTACAGTCGTTAGTCCAAAGAATAGTGTTTTGTACATTGTGTCTAACTGTCATTGAAGTTGAGCTGAAACTGCAAATAATAATAATATGGAAATAACAGCCAACAAATCATGATCCATGCATAATTTCATATCAGTCTAGAGGAATGTTTCTGCTCTTTCACTGACAGTTTGGGGTGTGGTTTCCAGCAAAGTGCAGATTCTTACCAGTATTTGCCTCATGCAGTTGTTCACGTTGTGAACACCCACCTTCCTGTGTATCAGAGAAACTGTCTTTCAACTTGTTTTTCACTTCTCATTTATTTCCAGTTTGAATTTAGTTTCAGTCTACTTTGCAGCCTCGTAGGTTTTGTTAAGTATTGCTGACACAGTGAAAATAAAATGTGACTAAAAGTAACAAATCATCTTCAAGGTTACTCTCTTCATTTGAGCTGAAGTCTGACTCGTTTCTTCTCTATTCAGCCTTCAGACAGAGAAGGAAATGACCCAACAGAGTGTCCGTCGCTGGACACCTAAACACGTTGCCAAGTGGCTGAAGGAAGAGGGCTTCTGTGACTATGTGGATCTGCTGTGTAACAAGCATCGACTGGATGGAACCAGTCTGCTCGCCCTCAGTGAGTACGACCTCCGCTCGCCACCCCTGGAGCTCAAGGTGCTGGGGGACATCAAGAGGCTGATGGTGTCCATCCGCAAACTCCAGAAGCAGAACCTTGATGTGTTGGAGGAGCTCGGTGTTCCCTTTGACGGTCACTCCCCTACAGGCTCTGGAGGCAGCGTGGACTGGCTCTGTAATGGAGACCCAGGCAGAGACTGTGACAGCACTGACACAGCGCCGGTGGGAGAGGAGTACCACCAGTACACTAATGGGAAATACAAGCAACAGATGAGGCGCCTTGATCCTGAGTACTGGAAGACGGTGCTTAGCTCCGTCTATGTGGTGTTCGTGTTTGGCTTCACATCCTTTGTCATGGTCATAGTGCACGAGCGGGTGCCTGACATGCGCACTTACCCTCCGCTACCAGACATTTTCCTAGACAGGTGGGTGTGACTGCTCACAGGAAACTTTAAAAGCCTTACTATGCTACAAAAAAACCTTTAGGAATAAAACAAATTCTTATACAGATACATATTTGGTAAGCATCACAGATGATGGGTGCTATCTATAACTGCTTGATTTTGTTAAAGAAAACTTTCTGCTATGGTCCTCAGATATTCCTGATAAGCCAGCTTTGGTTCAAATAGATCTTTGTGAGGTGTTTTTTTTTTTTAGTGACCTACATTTGTGTGTGAGCCGATCTTTGTGATCAGTTTGGAGTTTTACATGAAGTGTCTTAGCTCAATGAGACACTTAATTTCAGAGAATTGCTGTTGGTTATTATATAATTGAAACATTCTAAAGCAAGTTGTTCATTTACTTTGGTTAAAACATTTGTTTTCCTCAATCTGGTGACATTAATTTAAAGCTCTGGAATGTCTCTCTTTCTTTCTTTTTGAAGCCAGGGGGGATGCAACATGCCCAATGATGTGGTTATTTTTGGTTTTCATCCTGGTCACTAAAATAAATAAGCTTTAGCTATCATATTTGGCAGTGACTTTTTTTGGGAGTTATTGTTTGTTTTTGTGTTTTTTTTTCTCATTTTTTTGGTTGCACATACTTACTTGGTTGAAAATCAGAATTTTTCTCACATTAGTTTTTTTTTTTTTTTTGTCTTTTTTTTTTGGCAGGGGGGGGTGTATATAATTGTGTGATAGTTTTTTTGACCCTTGATCTTTTTCTTTTCATTAGTGTGCCTAGAATACCGTGGGCCTTTGCCATGGCTGAGGCATGTGGAGTCATCCTCTGCAACATCTGGCTGCTGGTTCTGCTGCTGCACAAACACAGGTAGAGGTCTGACACTGTTTGGCCCTTGTGTATTATCCTGAAATCGGCAGCTGTTTTCTTGAATGTTGAGACTGTGTTCCTTAACTCAGTATCGGATCACTCATGTTCACTCTTTCTTATGATGCTCAGGTCCATTCTGCTACGGCGCTTGTGTAGCCTGATGGGAACAGTGTTCATGCTGCGCTGTATCACCATGTTTGTCACTTCTTTGTCAGTGCCAGGACAGCACCTGCAGTGCTCAGGAAAGGTAAAGGGACATATTTGTTATATTTGATCTTAAACTCTATATTATTTTTTTTTTCTGAAGATTTCATTATTTATCATTTACCTTTGTGTTTCTTTCTAGATGTACGGAGATATGTGGGCCAAACTGCAGCGGGCTGTGGCCATCTGGAGTGGTTTTGGGATGACTCTGACTGGTGTCCACACGTGTGGAGACTACATGTTCAGCGGCCACACCGTTGTCCTTACTATGCTAAACTTCTTCGTCACAGAGTGTGAGTCATTTATGTTGACCCAGTTTTGCTGTGGATTTTAGACCTTTTTGTTGGAGTTAGTGTTTTGTTTTCAATATCAATCTAACTTCACCTTCAAATCAATACGGTATTGCTTTAGAATTACTGTTAAGTAAACAAGGGATAAATTAGATTTTTTTAAATGCCCAGTCATGTCAGTGTGGCTAGTTGTGTAAATGTACTTTGAATATTCACCAAAAATACAATACAGATAATTTCCATTTACCTTAACTCATGGGTATTGAGCTCTTGGGAGATGTAAATGACAAGCATTTGTTTTTCGTCTGTATTCACACGTTTCAAGGATATTATGAGCTGATTTTGATAAATATGACACAAACACTGAGGAAAATACTGCCCTGTGCTGCCATCCAATGACCTTCACTGCAAGTGCAGTTAAAAATTAGTTTTTCATTTGAACATCAAAACGTCTTTATCTCAATAGCGTGCAGCATTTCAGAATGTTGTTTAAAACTGGTCTTTTCTTTTTTTTTTTTTTCCAGACACCCCACGAAGCTGGAACTTTATCCACACTTTGTCCTGGGTCCTCAATCTCTTCGGTATTTTCTTTATCCTGGCTGCACATGAACACTACTCCATTGATGTGTTCATAGCCTTTTACATCACTACCAGACTCTTCCTATACTACCACACACTTGCCAACACCCGGGCCTACCAACAGAGTCGACGAGCCCGCATCTGGTTCCCCATGTTTTCCTTCTTTGAGTGCAATGTCAACGGGCCAGTCCCCAATGAGTACTGTTGGCCCTTTTCTAGGCCCACTGTGTTGAGGAGGCTGATTGGATAATGAACAGTGTTGCTATTGTCACACAAGTTAAATCCAGTGCTGTTTTGTCTCCTTTGTGAAGTTGCCAACTGATGAGGTTTGTGACATCCTCAACAACAAAGACATGATTTTATCCTTTTAGCACAGAGGCCTGATAGGATAAATAGAGCCATACTTTTTCTTTTGGTACTTGATCTGACTTTGTTGTAAGTTTTAGGTGCATTCCTGAAATGAAGAAAAAAAAAAGTTCCTGAAAAGCTCCATCATTACCGTTTGTTAGATTGGACACAGTGGAGACTTGACTCACTCAAAGGGATGTTTTATTTTTCTAGTAGTGGGGTTCTGTGAAGTACTCATGAGCTGTTATTGTCTTACCTGCAGTAGATTGCAGTCACAGTAGTCCCAGTTTTGAGAATCAGGGGAGGCAGGCTAATAGCTAATCTGAATGAAGGCCATAGAGGATGTAATGTGATAATAACAATCTAAAACTACTGCAACCAAATACATTTCATAGCCAAGGAAGCTCTACATTTGATAGATTTATGCTGCCTCATTTTGGCAGCAGACACTGTTTACTTGTCACTTGTTTACTTGTCTCAGTTTTTCCGACAACTATGAGACAGCAGCATATGCGATTACAGGAGCAATGAAGATGATATGCATCTGTAACAGCCTAGAAAAAAAAAAAAATTGTCCCGCATTAAGCTATCCAGCTAGTTGTATAGTTCTTTGACAGAGAAAACAATGCCAGTTTTCACTTGAACTGCTTTAAAATTCGGATTAATAAATGGTAACAATTTGCTTTTCAACTGCCCTCATTCTGAGTAGCTGATAACCCAGCTCCCCATCAGGATTCCTCAATGATTCTCCAAATTAAAAATGCTGTGGCCTCAGTCTATTTCAGGTAAGACACTAGCAACTCATAAGCACTTCACACTACCCTACTCAAAAGAAGTATCCCTTTAAAGGTTTCTCATTCTTTTTAAGGGATATCTTTTCATGTAGCATAAACAGTATTAATTTTTCTAAGTAAAAGAAAAATAGCATCTCTTAGTTTTTGGATAGCACATGATAGGGAAAAAAAGTACAATCTTCATAATTATTTACTATTTCCATTTTCCATACAATTAAAAATGAACATTTTGAAGTCAAAATTGTTAGAAGGTTTAATTTTCCTCCTCCTTTTTAATAGATCAAAACACTTCTTTCTGGACACTGTTAAAGCAGTATAATTAACTCTCCATTACACGATACAGTAAATATCAGTTTTTGTGCTATTAAGAAATCAATTTGTGAAGAATCTCTGTTCCGCGAGATTATATTTCCATTTTGACAATAACATAGAGAGCAGACAGAAATGTGTGGTTCGGTATTAGTTAAGCAATGTTCATTTAAGTTTCTTGTTTTTTAAGATGATACATTCAAGAAAATGTTAGTAGCCAAATAATTAGAAGGAGGAGTTTCCCTCCTCTTTCTTAAATGTAATTCCATTTGCCAATTACTTTATGTGTTAAAATGATAGGTGTTGCTGTGTAGAAATGTTTCAGATCTTTTTGTGTTGGGATATGTAATTTTTAAGTAAAAGCAATTATTGTGCATTGTAAATTACCAAATTACAAAATTACCTATGTGCTTGATATTAATCTCTTGTCATTAATCTGTACTAAACAGACCTCTCAAGTTTGTATTTGTTTATATTAATTTATTTAATTTTATAAATGTCATTTTTATATTCCCCAATACAGAGTCACAGCAACATGCACATGCAGAAATATGTTTACAGTTGCTTTGAACTATGTATTTGAAATGCAACATGCTATTTATTATTAGTAATGTTGATTTCATTGAGTGAAACTTGCCATTGTTTACTGTTGGTTAGTCATTGCAGCATGTTAGAAACATGATTATGCTAAATAGAGTTAACAGTTTAACATATTCTTTAATCAAGAAAGGATCTTGTGTTAAAATCATCCATCATTAAAGAAATTAAAAATACATTGTTTTGTGTGTTTTTTTTTTTTTAAAATATTATTTAAACATGCTGGAAACCATAATATCAACATTTTGCTTTTTCATTATTTTATTACCGCTTATGATGGAGTGTATATATATGGCATGCATGACAGATTTATTTATGTATACAACCTAAAAAGTTGGTCTTTTTAAATTGTTAAAAGAAAAACAAGTTTAGTTTTCTTTGGTATGAATTCTTCATTGCCTCGATTCACCTGCGACGTCCTCTGCTCTGCATTGGCGTACAGTATTGGTTGCTATCGAGATTTAGAAGTCTTCCATCTGCCGGTGTGCAGGAAGTACAAGGAATTTGATGAAACATAGACCCTATTTAGAAAAAAATAAAAAAAACAAACATACAAACAATTCTTAGATTAATTAGCGATGGATTTAAACATGATAACGTCGCTCCTATTTCAGTCAGGCACGTAATGTACAGCAATTATTAAGGGTCCTCCGCTGCCGAGGTCAGCAGTGTCTCCTCCATATCGTCCTACAACGGTTTCCATAACTTTGATTTACTAACTTGACACGTTGACTGCGACGTACTGAGAAAGCAGCAATTTTGGGTAAGTAATGAAGCGTCTAGTGATTCAGTTTTGTTTGACTGTAAGCGCAGTGGCTTTCAGAGGTCCCCTTTGGTCGCTGGAAAACGCCCCCAACTCCAGCAAGTTCAAACTTCATAACAGCGGACACGACCAGCACGAGTTTGTCCCCGTGAACAAATTATAAATAAATACAAACGACCAAAGGAAAACCCTGTCATTGTGATATCTTTCAACACCATTTTCACACAGTTCTTCTTAGTGTAACTTTGCTGACGGCTGCCTTGTCGTAGTTAATCACAGCTATTTTCCCCCAACCATCAATATTAAAGGCAAATATAAAACGGTATATTTACTGGTGCACCAAAACCTTCACGTTTCCAGAAGTTGTTGGTGGTTACAGCAAGCAGTGAGGGAATTTATTGCAGTTTAACCTTGACTGTCTCAGAGTCAGTGGTCAGTTACATGGAGGAAAATAATACTTTTTTTTTGTGGTGAACAGTTTCAATGCAAAGAAATTAGAATAGTTTTGGACTTCTTAAAACGGTATGCACTTATCAGTTCCTTAGTTCCACAATTTTTGTCTTTCAATAACCTCAAAAAAAGTACTGCAACGTAACTGCAATTTAATTACCAAGTTTGTCAAATGTTATTTGCTCTCTTCATAGTTGTGTATTTTGTAATATTTTTATGGAACTTGTTCCTACCCTACTTTGTTTCTTGCACCTGTCTATATCAGAGGTGGTGGATTGATTACTTGGAAAAAATATTTTTTATTTATTATTTTTGAATAATAATAGATTGCCCAGAATATCTAACTGATCATGAGACATATCTGTGGGCAGTTGTATGTTGTTTAACTTAACACTCTCTCTTGTTGTTTTTTATTTTTAATTTCAAAATGTATTTAATGAACACCTAAGCACATTTGTGTATCTTTTTTTTTTCAATTGTTATAGCCCATTTGTTTGAAGAGGGAAAAAAAAAGACAATCAGCCCAACATTAGAAAAAACCAACAACAAAAAAAAAAAAACAGTATCAGGACTTGTTTCTAAAAAAAAATTCGGCATCAGACATATTAGAACGCATATCAGTTGATCTCTAGTTTTTATGCTACTCTAAAACTTTTTTTTTTAATCACAGGCATAATGGCAGTTCCTCCAGCATATACAGACCTGGGAAAATCAGCTAAGGACATCTTCAATAAGGGATATGGTAAATGACAGCCAGATAAATGGCTTTTCTTTGGATGGGTATTTTCTGACCTGTAGAGGACTGGTCTGGTGCTTGAATGGATTTTCCAGTGTGGGAAGCAACTGCTTACTATCACTGTCATTACAGGCTTTGGGCTGGTTAAGCTTGACGTGAAGACCAAATCTTCAAATGGAGTGGTGAGTTTAAATGCTACTTGCACTATCTAACACTTACTTGCTTACTTTTTTTCCTCTGTTGATATCTCACATGAAGAATCATCAGTATAAGTTTCAGTATAAGCTGATATTGATCAGATGAATGTTCATGCAGTGCTGTGGAAGTCATTTTTTCTGCTAAGCTTATCTATTTGATTAAATATTCAACTTGGTACATATCTAATGTAGCAGCTTTTTAATAGCAAAGCTCCGAACAATTCTTATTTGCAGGATATGATCGTGTCAGGCTTCTGTGTTTAACATAAAATCCATACTGGCTGAATTATTGTTATGAGTACTGGATTTACATATCAGCCAGTCTCTAATCACAAATGTATTCCAGCTGAACAAAACAATGAAACTCTCCAGGCCTATGTTAATGTTAGGTTGTATTAATTTCCTCTTTTGTTTTCTTCAGGAATTTAAAACATCTGGGTTGTCCAACATAGACACCAGCAAGGTCACTGGTACCCTGGAAACCAAGTACAAATGGGCTGAATATGGGCTGACATTCACAGAGAAATGGACCACAGAAAACACACTTGGGACTGAAGTTTGTGTTGAGGATCAGGTAAAAGGAAAATTGTTGATTATCCTATTTGTTAAAAACTTCTCAAATTACTGAAGAAAATATTTATTTATTCTTTTTAGATCACCAAAGGACTGAAACTTACTTTTGATACCACATTTTCGCCTAACACTGGGCAAGTGAGATGTTTAATTATAATTGATCAAACAAGAATACTTGTGACTTCACATTCTCAATGTTCACTTCTGTATTTTAATTTCACAGCAAGAAAAGTGGAAAGATCAAGACAGCTTACAAAAGGGAATACCTTAATGCTGGAGTTGATGTAGACTTAGATTTCGCTGGTCCTACTATACACGGAGCAGCAGTGGCTGGTTATGAAGGATGGCTGGCAGGCTACCAGATGAGCTTCGACTCAGCCAAATCGAAGATGACGCAGAGCAACTTCGCTGTCGGTTATAAGACTGGGGACTTTCAGCTTCATACCAATATGTATGTCTTCAAACAAAACAAATGTTTGATTGAAGCAGAATATCAGCTTTCACCTTATAGAAATAATATTCCAAAGAATTCTTTTGCTGCACTATTATTGCTTTTAAATGTAAAACTGTTTCTAGGAATATTAACTTTCAAGTGATTACTTTTCTTTTTTTTTTTTTTGACTCAGAAATGATGGTTCAGAGTTTTGTGGATCTATTTATCAGAAGGTAAATGACAAACTGGAGACTGCTGTGAATCTTGCCTGGATGGCGGGAAGCAACGGCACTCGCTTCGGAATAGCTGCTAAATACCAGTTAGACTCCAGTGCCTCTATATCGGTAATTCCCTTTTGGATTAATGTTTGCTGATATAAGCTTATTTTTGTGCCGTTTGCCTTTCAAGGACATTGTTGACCTTTGAATAATTTTTCCCCAGGCTAAGGTGAATAATGCCAGCTTGGTAGGGATTGGATACACCCAGACTCTGCGACCTGGTAAGAATTATCTTCGTAATAATAAACAATTGAAAATACCTTGAAGCATTCATAATAGTTTTTTATTTTCAATAACTTGAAAAATGTTGCAGGTATGAAACTCACCCTCTCAGCATTAGTGGATGGAAAGAGTATCAATGCTGGTGGTCATAAGCTAGGTCTAGGCCTGGAACTGGAGGCGTGAGGATCGTCTTCTTTCATTTGAAAAGAGGAAGAATATGAGCAGGATCTGTCCTTCAGTGTTCATGTGTGGTCAGCAACAGCCATTTTAACTATGAGGTCAAAACAAAGTGGAATCCCTGTGTACTGGCACCGTTGACATGTCAACAACTCCTCCAACCTCCTGTCATTGTGGTTACATTCATTCAAGTTTCAGGAACCTTCTGCAAGTTTATCCCTCATCATGATAGAAAACCCCCTGCTCGGTATTGAAAGTTGGCTTCTTTAGTTTGACAATCCAGGAGTGGTTCCAAAAACAAATCCTTGTTATTCTGAAGTTTGTAACGTAGAATGTAAATCTGAGCTGTTTCTTTGCACAGTAGAGAATACCTTTTATTTAAGCTCTTAATCCTTTGTTTTATTTGCACATTTTAATTTATATTTCCATAGTGTTGCCTGCTGGAAGGTGAATTCAACAATGTATGATTTTAAGACTTCCTAGTCAATATCTTGGCTGCCCTTGTTTTTACGTAGAGGCTTCATTGTGCTGTGTGATGGGTTTACTTAAGAGTATTTATTAGCTAGACAATGCTAAATGCCTTTTTATTTTTGTCACTGTGACGCAAGTGAAAGGCTGAGTGAATCTTCCACCCCTCTTGCCATTTGAGGACTGCAACACTATTCAGGGAGCAGTTTGTGTTTCTGTGTGTCTACCTTTACAATAAAGTCCTGGAATCTAACTATCGTGTAATGTGAATACACTACACCAGTAGCCAGCAAGTTCTGTCAAGGCAATGAAATCAGAAGAAATGTATTTTAAAACATTTATTTACTTCAAATTTCTTAAATACATTATTAAAACCCCTGCATATTGATTTTAGAATAAGCACATGTAACTATAGTATGACATGATAATCCCAACTTGGACGTACTGTGGTTTAACCAGCAGTACCTGTCAAGGTTTTCATTACCATGTATTGGCCATCATCATCATATATCCTCTGTTTAGATTACCAGCATTTATCCCATGGAAGATGTTTAATGTTAAAATGACTATTCATTTTTTGCCTCACAGTACCTATAAATTGTTGCACTTTTCTGACAAGTCTTATAGTTTGATAGCTAGCGTGAGCCCATCTCCCACAGTGAGCATGCTCAGTGTAACTCGAGTATCTCTGTGCAACTTCTTGTTCAACTTGTCAATAGCCACAGTGTCTTCATCGCCGGGAGCTGGATTCAGCACTGCCCCGCCCCACAGCACCTGTAGCATCAAAGATGTTTGTTAAGACAATACCAATTGAAATAACTTCAATATTCATCTTGTCGAGGCTCTTACATTGTCTATTGCAATGATACCCCCTTTTCTCAACAGCTTCAGCGACCTTTCATAGTAGTTGTCATAATTAACTTTGTCTGCATCAATGAAGACAAAGTCAAATGTTTCAGCCTGGCCAGAAGACAAAAGATCATCTGGAAGAAAAAAATGAAATGGTGAAAAAAAGTTAGTTGTTAGCTCATTGTTTTGCAGCTGCCACCTAAGATCTGCTTTTTTTTGATCAGCAGTTTCAAGTGTGACACATTAAACCAAGAGAAATGCTTCAGATTCTTAAAAGCAAACAAAGTGGATAAAACACAAGTATCCACATTAATATTCCTTCTATTCTTCTTTTACTAAGCTATCTGAATCCACATTCACACACACTAAACATAACAGATGATATAAGAACTGCCAGAAGGGAAATACATCTTGAATCACAAACTAATTAGTTCCTAACATTTAGAATTTTTTTTTTTTTCACAAAATGGCATATGTAATCTTTTGATGAGTCATAATAGATATCTGGAGCATATGGAACACAAAGATCTGACGAGAAGTAGATCATACATCCCTCTGTTCAGCACACCAGTCAGTCCATATAATGCTGACAGTTAACTGCACTAATTATAAAGTCCTCCTGAAAACTGAAGGCAAATTATTTTTTTTTCTGAGAAAATATTATAGCTAGCATAGTCACTGTATGATGAGACTGAAATAAAGTGATGACAAACTGTTTTTTCATGTTCTTTGCAAAGGATATAACAAATTTCAGAAGAATAAAGCAGCCTTACGGGCTGTTGGAGAGTCTGAGAGCACAGGACAAGAAAAGCTTTTAAGAAAGGAAAAAAAAAAAAAAATCTGAAATAAGATCCAGCTAAAGGCCGTTCCCGTAGACACGCTGGCACTGATACAGCTAAACAATATTCAGGTCAGGTCACCATAATGCTGATTAATCAGTAAAGCATCAGCAAAACATTAGAATAAAATACTGAAGAGATAATCTCCAGTATTAAGTATCTAAGTAGCCATAGTGTAATTTACTGATATTGTGCACAAACCACCAACTCACCAGCAGTGCTCAAAGACTTGAGGATAGCCTGTTTTTACAGCTAATTTTCCCTCAAATTTAGCTTTCTAATGACAATGTAATCCATTGAGATCCAAATATATTAAAGCCTGCTGTCAGAAATTTGCAATGTCTGAGATTTTTGATCCGTTTGTTTATGCCATTAAAAGAGAAAATGGATCGTGCGGAGGTGTGGATTTGTTCTCAAGTGCTTTTGAATGCGATTAATGTTAACTAATATCGAAATAAGACTCTTTGTCTTCAGACTCACTGTTGGTTGAAAATTGCATCAGGTCACTGCGACCTGTTTTTTGAGTATCTTATGTAGGATATCTAACCAGGCGCCACGGTGGGCTGAGAAGAATGTAGCTCAAGGCTCAAATGTTGATAACTAGTGGTTATCAACATTATCTACTAGGACTGTGTTTTGCTCAATTCATTGTCTTGTACTGACAACCAGTTGTCTTGTATGCTGCTGTGAGGACCTGACCATCTCTGCTGTATACAATGGAGATTAAATTTTCCACTTGCACCCTCTGTCCGATTGTCCAGTCAAGTGTTGTACAATTGCCTCACCAGAACTCACTAATAATTGGTAAACTATTATACCTTAATAGTAAAAATGTATTTTACACTCACTCTGACTGCTGGACGCAGCACTCAAACAGGCACTGTTTTCAGTTACTGAAAATGGCTACTTTCACTGCCTTTAACTCTAAGAAAATAGTTAAAACATATTGCTGAGGATATGTGGCTTTAATGGAAGAAAAGCACATGTGCTGGGGTTTGGCTGGAACACTCGTCCAATTTAAAACTTTGATTTATAGCTCCTCTTCTACAACCCCAAGCACAAATATGGAATCACCACTCTTGGAGGACGTTTATTCAATTATTTAATTTTGTAGAAACAAAAATGAGCCGTGCCAGATCAATTTTGCAGGCTGGAGTCTTGTCATGGACCGTTTTCTTCAGTTTCCACCAGAGATGTTCAGTTGGATTGAGGTCTGGACTATTAGCAGGCCATGCCATTGACATTAAAATGTTTTTCTCGTAAGAAAGATTTCATGAAAGAAATGGCAAGACGCATTACCATCCTGGAAAATGGCATTATCATCAGACAACCCCCTGCCAGGGGTTGTAATGCTATAAATATATAGATAATATCATTGATTGACAGACACCACTAGATAAACTAGTATTTATTTGTTTCGCTGTCCCTAATCTGTAAAATAGAACTTTGGACAGCAGCTTGATAATTGATAATAATGATAAATAAATAAATAAAGATGATGATTATTATTAACAGTATCGGGCTGGATTTGGACTGCTGGGATTGACTGACTGTTGCGATCAGAGGATTCGACAGAGACAGTCACATTTCCTGGGTGAGTGGAGCATCAACCTTCACATGCGCTTCTAAAAAGGTCTTTAAATTCTCACTGCTGCTGTACTTGCGCTCAGGGAACCGACTAGTAAGTTGGTCTGTCGGATGCAACATATTTATCTGTTAACATTGAAGGAAAAAAAAGAAGAAAAGTAGTTTGCATCATCATTGTGATTTGCAGCTCAAGCGAATCTCAGTCTCTTTTGAAGGTCATCTGTACATGCATCAGTCATTTAAACTTCACCTGCTCCGATCCACCAGCTCTTGTACAACTGCAGACTTTAATTAGCCTATTTGCCCACCAGTTGGACGACTGATTGATTTCATGGCAGGGGGGATGACACTAAGGGCCCGATCTTGCACCTCCCATTACCCAATACCCAAAACCCATTACCTGCAAATCACAGATTTAGGAGCCGAAATGCAATCTTCCACCTCCCAATACCCAAAACCCATTTTGCCGTCTCCCTTAAGCACATTGTGGGCGCGGCAATGGGCGTGTCACTAGCGCTTTCCACGAATTCGGTATCTTGCGGTACCTGTACTTCGCAGATTTTGGGTATTGGATAATGGGTGCTCTGACCACCCATTACCCAATACCCAAAATCTGCGAGACACCAGTACCGCAAGATACCGAGTTTGTGGAAAGCGCAACTGGCATGTCGGCGCGTAAAAGAGCGCGTCCAAATCCTGTCATTGCGCGTCCACCCAGTCACATGTGGACTGCACAACCGGCTCTACCTCTCGATTATGCATCACTGTATTACTTTCATACATTATTCTCTTAAGGCAGATGATGTCTGTACAGCTGTGACATGATCTCATTCAGATGTTTGCTGTGGAGGAAACGAGGAGATCACAGAACTCTGTTGTGAAAAAAGCACCGCTCCCAGCAACTATGCGTCTTGGCGCAGCTGTGCGTCTTTGCGCAGGGGATATGTTCAAGATAACTCAAAAAGTTATGGATGGATTTTGATGACATTTTCAGGAGTTGTCAGAAATGTGAAAAGGAAGAACTGATTTTATTTTGGGTGTGATCCGGAAGAAATCCTGGATTCTGGATCCCTTTCAATTTTTCGATAACATTGCGCTGTTTAGTTGTTTCTTGAACCCTAAAGCAACCACAACTGCTGTGCTTGGCGGAGGTCTGCGCTCTCCGATTGCTTTTCTAGTTAATAAATGCTTTCCTGGAAGCTCACCGGCTCTATTTTTTTCTGAGCAGTTTGTTGGAACTTCTTGGAGTACAAAAGAAATGATTAAATCATTTGCTCCACATTAGTTAAAGCTAGTTATGTATATATCAGTGCAGAGGAGAGGAGGAGGAAAAAAGAGGAGGAAGCTCTACAGCAGAGTCCCAGACCAGCTGTCCATGAGAGCTGCTCTGATCTGGGTGAAAAGACGTTCCATGGCAGTTTGCAGGTACTGCAACCTGCTCTTAAAGGCAATGGATACTGACGCACTGATTGGTTAAACAGGTGGAACGCCCTAACCACTCCCATGCATAATGTGTGCATGACATCGTGGATTTCGCAGGTGAGATCGTGGGTTTTGGGAGGTGGAAGATTGCGTTCTTCGTGGGGGAACGCCCCTCCCAATACCTTTTATCCCTTAATAGCAGGTTTTGGAGGTTTGGCGCAAGATCGGGCCCTAAGTGCGACTTTTGAACCTTTCGTGATAATAATTTCAGTCACTTGTCAAGGCTATTAGGATGTCCTTTCATGTCTTGTTAGTCTCTGTAACCTAAAGTGGTCCTTAAGTTGTGATTTCATGTCAATATTTATGATTCCAGCCCAATCCAGATGAAGTTCTTGATTAGATGGTTGAGATGAACCATCACATCAGCTTCCTTTCACATAGTTTATTGACAACAGGATTCAACAGATGTCCTTGTTCTCACACTGCAATCAGGATAATGTTTAAGTTTAACTCCAGTTGAAGCTGGAAATGCTGTAGTTTAGGTAGCACTGTGTTAAACCAGGGCTACGTTAGCCACATGCTAACTGATTGGCTCATTACCCAAGGAAAATTAAGATGCCCAAGCTTCTTCTAAATCAAAACTCTGCAATTCCAGTTATTGAACTGAAGTTAATTTAAGAGATTAATTACTATACCTAAGGTTTTCAACGCTGGCTGAATCTGTAGGTCAATTTTATGCTCCACTCCAGCCTGCAAACAAAAAGACAACAAAATACTATTGAAGGAATACATTATGTAAATAACAGAATAAACAAAGTAAACACGTAGTCTGCAAACAGATGAACAGTATCAGGATGCACAAAATAATTTGTGGATATATTTACATGAAAAATGATATTTCATTGTCCTCTGTAAATATTACCTTGTACCTCTGGACACCACTGGATGGGTGTACAACCAATCAGAGAAAAGAAGAATGTGATGAGACAGAGCGACAGCCAGAATAGAATCAAAAAGGACATGCAGCGGAGTAGGAATGTGGATGAATGATGTTGGTTTTGCAGGAAAAACGTGGTGATCAAAAGGTGTGACTAGCAATTCTGCAGCCATCTTGGTTGTTTTGAACACAGATGCTGCTGTAAGAGTCATTACATAAAGCCTGCCCCCATCCCATTGTGACTGGTCCTGTACATTGTGCACTGGATGCAAATGGCTGTGAACAGGAGGGATACCAGACCCATTTCACAAAGTGAATGATGGCTGGTCAGACTAAAGCGCAGCAGTGTTTCATCATGAAAAGACACTTTAACATCTGTTCCACATTCAGATTTATGCAACAATGTCAAACAGGACGACTATACGTCTGTTCCCAGTGTTGTATGATAATCCTCTGCACAGATCAGCATTTTTTTAATAGCTATAGGAATAATGTAACAATATTACACACCATATTTCAAGCCCACAACTTCATTCGTAGGAAATATGCTGTACCTCTTTCCAGAAGGGTCTGCCAATGTTGGTGTAATCTTCATTAACATCACATGCTATCACAACTCCATCTTCAGGCAAGGCCAGAGCCATGCTCAGCGTGTTATAGCCCGTGTAAACTCCTGCAAATGCAGTGACAAGGTCCCATGATCAAAGCATGACAGAAGAAATGAAAGGGAGAAAAAAAAAGCAATATTGGATTTCAGCAGCAGGAGTGATCTCATTTCTTTAAACTTTACGTGACTGAGATAATTTGAGAAAGCCAAATGTATTTATAGAGCACATACTTGTCCTAAATGCTTTTACTAAAACTCAGTCTATCCTTTGACCTAATTTACCCTCCCACATTTCTCCAAGAGAAAGCTGATTTCCTGGCAGCAGATACGTACGACTAGGCTTTTTAAATCAGCTTTTTACAAGAGCTCACTGCTAAATAAGCTTTAACGGAGATTTTCAAAAATAAATGTATTCCTCTTTAAATTGACACATTTCTCTTTAATTTCAAAGGGAAATGGATTGAATTAAAATATAAAATATGACAATGCAGAGGTAACAAAATATAACAAAACCACCATCAGCATCTTGGATCAACCATCTTTATACCAGCACAAAGGGAATCATCATCATTTAAGAAAAGCATCATCCTTGAATGATCGTCTTACATGCTTACCAATCTCTATTGCTTTCTTGGCTTGTATTAGTTTAGCCAAATTGCCCATGAATTGTGACTGCTCGCAGGCCACCATCATGATGTTCCAAGAGTGCTCCATTGTTCTCTGAAAACAATGAGTGGAAACCAGTTGCATAGATTTTTCTGATAACTTCATAAAACTTGATTATATTCTATGATACTGGGCCCTCAACTGTGTGCCAGAGCATACAAGCAGTATTCCAGACACTAAGCCATACTCACCAGTCTGAGGCCTTTCAGGACCGGATGCTCCCTCAAGGAGTGATTGAGGACATACTGCATCAGTGGGTCATCCCTACAATGACTTTTAAAGATGCTCATTTTGAAAGATTTCTTTTTTCCTAAGGGCAATAATGAACACATTTAATATAAGAACATAATGTCAGAGGCCACCCAGCCACATAATACATCTTTTAGTGAACAGCAGTTAAGGTGCAGTAGTTATTTTATTTAGACAATATCCAGCACAGATGATCTCAGTGGGAAAATTGAATTACTGCATCCACAGCAACAGATCAAGTTAAAAGAAACTGTAAAACAATCTGACAGCTGAAGAATAAGGAGAGGAATTAGACTGATATATTCTGTTTCTCGGCAGAACATGGCTTTTTAATTGTTACTTAAGGAACTGCCTTTACAACATTGGATACCTGTTTTTCTAAAGCAGCCATTCCCAAACTTCAGAATACCAAGGCCCAATTTGAAATGTGAAAAATCTCTGCAGCCCACCAAAAACTTTAATCACAACATACAGGACAAGGAACCATGATCCGATATTAATGTAAGGGGTCAACAAATAAGGTGACACTTGTCATATTAAGTTAAGATGACAGTAAAATAACACTTAACTGGTTTGTTTTATTACTTCTTAATATTTTTTAATCATGTCATGAATATTTTACAGCAATTAAAAACATATTTAAAAAAGATCGAAGATTTAAAACACATTTGTTTAATTTTAATGACCTCTCACGGCCACCTGCAGTCCCACGACGGCCCAGCAGGGGGCCGCGGTTCACACTTTGGAAATCACTGTTCTAGAGATTTACTGACCTTTTTAAAAAATATAAGTCAAGCTCGAAAGAAAGTAACCTGTTTTGAGCTGTGTACGGGCCAGTTTTAATCTGTGCAACTCTGCAGGCTTTTAACTGTAATGCTGTATTGGGTCCTCTAAAACGAAGAAATAGACTCCTGGATGCAGCATTTGTTTACAAAAAAAACATGTCTTTGACACCCATTCACAGCTATAAATGCATGATTTCCTTGTACTTAGAGTGAAAACTGAACAATACCGAAAAACAACAAAAGTCTAGTATATCTCCATATGGCCCAGATAAAACACCTGTTATGTAAAACTATGCCTGTTTGCCCTCCGTTCAGACTGAGGTCCATTCCGGTTTAAAGCTTGGAGGTAATTTCAGACCTAGATTATGTAGTTGTAGTTGGGAGAAGAAAAGGACAATCGGAAATATAAATAAAAATAAAAAGATTCATTTTAAGAAACAAATAACTTTCTCTGTTTTCATCCTCTCTCAGCACAATGTACCACTTCCTCAGCCCACGCGCACCTTCCTGGAAGGTTACCTGGTTACCCATTCTTGACAGGTCCTGCCGCTTATGTATGTAATTTAATGCCTTTAACGCTACCACTCTTACCAAAGAAATATCCTACAACAAAAACGACCCCAAGTGTGACAGAGCCAACCAGAGCCTCTTTGGAAACACTTCTAAAAGACATGGCTTTAACGATAAACTGGATATCACTGCGCTCAGCTGAAAGTCTTCCGCGTTGACGCAGCACCGTACCGTAATATTTCTAATAAAACGACGCGCCAGAGCGAAAAAAAAAAAAAAAAAAAAAAAAAGATAGCGGAAACAAAAACATTATGACCAGTCAAAGTACTTCTCTTAAAAATGGCATCGCACGTACACGATTCCACTTCGAGTCGAGGGCTCTTACATGGAGAAAAATGTAAAGTATGTTGAACCCCAGAGACCAACAACACAGAAAAAGGTGAGAAAAGTCGAAAGCCATCAGATGAAATTGACAGCTCTCTCCTGTTGAGCAAAAAATGTTCCACAACGACTGAAAGCGTGAAATAAAACCCACAAACAAGCCATAATATAAAATACGAACTCACCACTGCAGCGGTGAAGACACCAAATGTACGAATTATTGTTTAAACGAACGATAAAAAGATGGTCAGTCCTGTTCTGATATCAAAACCGGTCATATGAGCCGTTACGACACATCACAGGACTATAAAACAAACGCCCTCTGTCTGATATAAGCTGGCATGCAAGTACACGTCCCATTTATTGGGCAGAGCCAGGAGTTATTACAGAGATTATGTCAGAAATGCACTGAGGGGTAAAAACCCAACCCCTGCGAATTTATTTGTCAAAAGTTTTTTTCTACTGTTACCAATGACAACTAAAAGTGCCTTTCATATGCATTGATTTGAGAAGCTCATCCATGCCTTCATCTGCAGCAGATTTCAGGTGCTTTTCTGCCTGGTTCTTCCCAAGAAGACAGTTAGACAGCTTCAGCTCATTTAGGATGATTTCTAACAAGAACCAGGAATACTGAGCACATAACTCCTGTTGTGAGATCTTTACACTGGTTTTCTACATAACAGACTTCAGTGTGTTGTTAGTTTACAAATCAATAAATATTATAGGGCCAGAAGACATTCCTGATCCCCTCGTAGAATATACAGGCTGAAAATGTGTTTAACTATGCTGCACACAGATGGAATAAACTTCCTATTGATATTAATGTGCCCCGACTCCAGCCACCTGCTCCTATTACTGCTCTGTTTTATTTATCTTTCTAAGCTTTGTTTTATTCCTTTTTCTCTCTAAAGGCATTTTTTTGTGATTTTATAATGCATTTTATTTACATTCTTATGGTGTTTTATTATTTCAATTACAATTTATTTCTATATATTTCTACTTTTAATCTTAGTGCTTTTGTAAGGCACTTTGCGTTGCCTTTGTGGATGAAATGGCCATACATGTTTATATATGTTTATATCTATAAATCAGGTTTTGGAGGGAACTGGATTTGAAAAGTACTCCAGAAATCCCACTGGGTGATGAAACTGGTGTAAAAGCAGGTACAACAGATCTTTCATTGATTTAAAAGTTTGTATTCATTCTTTTGTATCAACTCCTATTGCAGCGTTGCTAAAGAAGAAGGTACTTCATTGTTTCTACAGGATGTTCCTCCAAGGGTCCAGTGTTGTCCACTATCTTTACTAACTTGCGTAACATTCCTCCACGACCTCTACCTCCCCTGCCATGATCAAAATAATGTCTGGCTTAATCCGATTTACAATTCAGAATAATCTCATTTGTCTTTATTTTTTTTTTAAATGTGCAAGATGTGGTGTTGTTTCCACATTTTGTGTTCCCATACCATGTCAGAAAATGCCCCAGCAGTTCTCTGTACTCAGTTTTCCCACTGAGCCCACAACTGCAGAGATATGAGTATTTCTATAGATGAAAGGACCCTGAGCTGTCCTGAAAGTCTGAAGTATGTGGAGTGAAGGGAAACAGTGAGAGCACAATCCCCCGTAGTCCTCCCGTGCTGCAGATCAACTTCTCACACACGCTATTTCTATCAAACAAACAGTTGTTTGTCTGTCAGGTAGTCGATAATCTGGGCAGCTTTGGTAGCATCCACCTGTGTTTTTCTGGCGGTGTTGAATCGTGTTAAATGCACTAGAAAAATCAAAGAACAAGCTACTTTGTCTGGATGTGATGTGAAGATGGCATCTTCAGCTCCAATTCCAGGGTGATAAGCAAAGCTCAGTGCTTACTTTCTTATTTAGGTGGATTAACAGTCCCTTAAGAACGTTCATAATGTGGGATGTTAGGACAACTGCTCTATTAAAACCCACTTCCATTGTTGCCACTCCATTGAATGGCTGTTAATAGGTTTTTTTGGCACCATTTCTGAGGATTAGAAGGGACCAGCTAAACACACACACACACACCCACGCACACCCACACACACCCACACGCACACACACACACGCGCACACACACACACTGTTAGACAAAAGAGAAACACACACAACAGATCACCATGACCATCATGACAGCATATGGTTTCAGACTGTGTCTCTTATTGCAAGGGATAATATCAAGAGTTGTTATGTGTGCTCCAAGAGTCCTCACGCTACCCCTGATAATCAGTATTCCATGGCCAGTACCGATCCCAGAAGTGTTAACAACATTTATGTAAGTGAGCCAACCTGATATGACTGTACAGAAATAAAATATAGTTGCACAGTGGCGCGCAAACTGTGGTACGTGTACCACCAGTGGTACACGAGCGCTCTGTGGTGGTACGTGGGGAACGTCATGACTTTCCACATTTTTTCCACAGATTTTCACTTAAAAAAAATCGGAAACATACAATGCATTATAAATACATTTCAAACGAAACGTGTAGCTTGAGGTAATAAAAATTGTCTTATAAAAAATATTTGTTGCATATTCAGTTGCAGTGCAGATGTAACAACTTTTGAGTGTGTTTATTTTACTCAGAGTTGTAAATGTCTGATTCAGTAAAGTAACAATTCAGGTAATAAATAACCACAATAAGGAATAAACATCTCTCCTGTGTAATTAAAGCTAATTATGAAGGCATATATGGCTATATTGTAAAATGTGTCATCATGGTGGTACTCAGAGAGCTGAACAGTTTTTCAGGTGGTACGCAGTATTAAAGGTTTAAGAACCACTGTAGTAGCACATTTCAGTTGGGCTAAAGACATTAAGCCACCCAAGTTTAGGAATCCTTTCAATTTTTCAAAAGAATCTAATACTACAGTAACTCAAGGGGTTATGTCTCCCCATTTCGTCTAGTGGACTGTTTTAGCACCTTTGTACATAGGAATACATAGTAGTGGTTCAATAACCAAAAATTTCAGTCTATCAACTAACAGCAGGGGGCGCTAGAACGATCATTTATCATTTACAGGCCTAAAAACCAACAAAGCAGTCTCTGTCAACAGAAATATGGCAAGCAGAAAACGCAAGGAGAAAGGTGGATTGGAAAAATGAAAACTCAAGAAAGCCTAGTAAGTTTGAGGGGGAGAAGTGTTTTCCATTTTGGCAATATTTATCTTTGTCTTGTCTTTTGTGGTGCGTGGTGGGTCAAAGTCTGTGGAATAGACTAAACATGCTGTTCGAAGAATGATGGGTTGAATGGTACCCAGGGCTTGACGCTAACTTTTTTGGCTCACCAGCCACTGTGGCTAGTGTTTTTCCTCAGTCATTAGCCATTTAGTCTTTATGCTAGCCACAGTTTTGCTGTCAGTTTTTTTCTTCTTCACAGTATTCTTGCATTTACATTTTAAATACAAATAATTGGTACAACTATTGTGATGTGTCATATCAAAGAATAAGTTACCAGCCAAAGTTGCTTGTGAGACAGAAATTGTTACTAGCCACAGCCAAATTTTACTAGCATTTGGCCGGTTGGCCGGTGTCAGTGTCAAGCCCTGATGGTACCCTAACTAACCACAGCAGCATTACATGAGGCATTTCAGAAAAATACTTTGAATGATTTTAGACCCATCGCTTTAACTTCAATTGTAATGAAAAATTTTGAAAAGTTGAAAAGGTCACAAATTTTAAGGCACACTGAACATGCTGGACCCCATGCAGTTTGCTTATAGGCCAAACACAGTAGAAGATGCCACCCTTACTCTACTTCATGTGCTCCTCAAACATCTTGAAGGAAGTGGGTCCCATGCACAAATTCTATTTATTGATTTTTCATCTGCTTTTAATACAATCCAACCACAGATTTTAGAAAATTGTCTTCTTGCACAATTTGATTGAAGTTTTAACCTTGTTGGTTGGATTTTGGACTTTTAAACAAATAGGACACAGATAGTCAGGGTAAATGGAGTTATGTCTGGTCAGCTTTGCTCCTCCACAGGTTCACCACAAGGGTGCGCCCTCCCACCCGTCCTGTTTATCCTGTATACAAACATGTGTCAGAGCAAATATGTCAATAGGACCATCATAAAATATGCTGATGACTCTGTGATTGTAAGCTTGCTACAGAAGAAAGAAAGAGGCCATGGACCAATGATAGAAAATTTTGTCCAGTGGTGTGAGGAATCTTACCTTCAGTTGAACATATCCAAAACGAAGGATATTGACTTTGGGAAAAAATCTAAGATATGAGGTCACTACTATGAAAGGTCAATCAGTGGAACAAGTCACATCCTATAAATACTTAGGGACATTCATTGACTCCAAATTAAATTTCCTGGAGAATTGTGAAGCTGTATGCAAGAAAGGACAGCAGCGGTTACATTGCCTGAGAAAGTTGTCTCACTTTAACGTTGATAAGAACATGATGACTTTATTTTATTGCACTTTTATTAAATCAATCACATCCTTTTTCTCTAGCATCATGGTTTGGCAATGTTCCCCTTACATACAAGAGGAACCTATATCAAATTATTAAGTGGTCAAGTAAACTGGTGAGTCACAGCTGCATCCTTCTTCCCTTTATGTAAAACAACTACAGCGGATAGCAATGGCTATCCTAGATGATAACCAACACCCCTTGAACCAGTACCTCCCACTTGGACGGGAGCTGGAAGTACCAGGTTGCAGGACAAATAGATTCAAAAACATCTTTGTTCCAGCTGCAATTATTCTGTTCAAATGAAACTAAATGCAGCACCTGAACACCTGCTGTGGATGGTTCTGTCTCCCTCTACAACTGCATAATGCACTTTAGGTTTATGTACTGTTACCAATTAAGCACTTTAACTTTAACTGCACCAAGGTCATGTAGAGAAACTGCTTTGCATAGTCACATGTTCCAAGATTTTTTAACATTTCTAACCTCTTTTATGTGTGTGTGTGTGTGCATGTTTTATGTTTTATATATATTATAGGTCATATGTTTAGAACTGTCATTGTATTATTTATTTATTCTTGTGTATATTGTATGTTTTAGATTTCATGTCACATGTGTATTTGTAGCTTACATGTTAAGGACATCCATCTCATCTCTGCAAAACCAGTTTACCTACTGGTACCAATAAAGTAAACTGAACTGAACTGGCGTCTGTGAGATGCAAGCAATATTTGGATTTGATGTAATTCAGGTTTGATAAAACCTGCTTGCATAAGTATCTAGATCCCAAGACTGACAGGACTCCAAATGCAAAACGTCTTCATGTTTATATAAGTGTTGGGAATGACTTTCATGTTTCAAAGACAAGTTTGTCGGTTTGGGAAGGTTTCCAATTGTTATCGGTATCGGTTTTAAAAAACAGTTATGGTGCATCCCTAGTTATCATACCTTTGCCTACTGCTATTAAGGGATGGAATAATGACCTGAAGAAGTACTTATACCAGCAGATGAGCTACTTTATTGACTCAGTTGCCTCTGACGGTGTAGCAATGAACAATCTGAAAATCTCTGAGGTGTCCGTTTCTACACAGTAGTGGGTTTTATTTTCAATGTCAGACTGAGTACAAACAGCAGAGAGTCCATTTATTGCAGGGCAAGGCAGATCTGGCAGCTGTGCTGCTTCAGTACTGTGGAAGGTAAACGTTGATTGTTCTGGTAGTCTTAATAATAATTTTAATTGCATTTTGTAATGACAGTGTGCAACTGTTGTTTTATATTTGAACTTTGTTTTCAGCATAAAGCAAATACATTTTAAACATCACAAGGCAGACCACATTCATTAAGCCTCCTCATCATCAGAACCCACAAGAGTTCCACCAGCAGAGGGCACCCCTAAACCTTTGTGTTCTGTTTTTAGAGGATAAAAACCTCAAAGATCCATCCAAAGAGGAGAAGGAAGCTAGTGGCTATGAAGGTATTTTATATTTCTCATTCAGCAGTATCCTGACATTTGTTTGCACCAATATGCTTCATAGTCAAACAAGTCATAGATCATAGTCGATCTTTTAAAACGTGATTTATCCATTTTTAATATGAAACATTCGTGTAAATATGAACTAAAATGTATGGCCTTCAAGTTCAAGCTGCTTTTGCATTTGGCAGGAATCTTGAGAGATCTTCTGGTCTTCTGGTGCAGAAAACAAACTACTCATCTGAGCTCCATTGTCACATGATTGACCTGCCACAGGCATGGACTTTGTTTGACGGAAGTGCTGTAAGTAATGTTTTAATTTACTGTGAATGTCAAAGTAGCTTAAGTCTTCTGTAAATGTGCATTACAGATGTTAAAACAGAACAAAGGACGTTTGTTGGTGTTAAAATTTCTGGTGCTAAATCAATGCCTCCCAGAATCAGAGGAAGTTTTAAATTGTCACGTTTAAAAGTGGAAGTTTTCATATCTTCCAGAAGCGCTGAATGCTGTAGAAACAACCGGTTTGGACTATTGCTGCTAACTGTCAGGTCACGTGATCATGACGTGAGCGTTCATTGAAGAGAAGCACAACTTCAGTTTATTTCTCCTGGTCAATGACGTACTCACACAGTTTTTTTCCCCATAAATATTTCATTTGAAAATATCAATGTATTAGATTTAAGAACAATCTTTGTATATGAAGAGGAGGGTTAATGATAAAATATTACTTGTTCATCAGTTGCTGAATGACAATGGTCAGTTATTCACTCAGGAAGAATTTCTTTCTATATTTTTAGTCCCTGTTCCACCAAGAGAATCTTCTATGGCAGTGATTCCCAAAGTGTGGGCCGCGGCCCCCTGGTGGGCCATCGTGGTACTGCAGGTGGGCCGTGAGAGGTCTTAAAATTAAACAAATATGTTTTAAATTCTCAATCTTTTTTAAATTACTGTAAAAAATTCACAACATGATTGAAAAAAACATTAAGAAGTAATAAAACAAACCAGTTAAGTCATTCTACTGTCATCTTAACTTAATATAACAAGTGTCATCTTATTTGTTGGCCCCTTACATTAATATCAGAACACAGCCTCTAGTCCTGAATGTTGATCACAGTTGTGATTCAAGGTTTCGGTGGGCCGCGGAGATTTTTCACATTTCAAATTGGGCCTTGGTATTCTGGAGTTTGGGAACAGCTGTTCTATGGTATTTGATGCAGTACCAGATGGGGTTAGGAGATCATTTTGTTCTGCTCCTCAAGGTAAAAGCTGTATTATTCCAGCTTTAACTCCTGATGATGTGTATGTTGGTACCTTATGTCTTTTATTGAGTAATAAAGCCACTAATCAATGCATTAGAAATATCATTCAAAGAGACATTGTTTCTAAACCTGCAACTGTTTTCTACTGAGTAATATTTATAATGACATAGATTGGGAGAACACTTGGATCTTGTCAAGGATCTTTTTAAGGTACGAGAGGTTACTTTTAAATTGCTCCACAAGTGTTATCCAGTCAAGACCTGTCTTGTAATATACAAGCTTAATATTGACACACACTGTTCCTTTTGTGGCAGTGTGGATGAAACAATATGTCATTTATTTTGGGATTGTACTGACTCTCGTATCTTTTGGATTGATCAAAATAATCTCATAAACATCAAATTTGACTCAGGGGTGACTAGGTGTGTTACAAACTGAACATTCAGCATCTTCTATTTGGTCTGACACAAAACAAGGAAAGAAATCCAGGAAAATCTAATGTTATCAACCTTCTATTAATATTTGCCATATTTCATATTCATTGTAATAAATTTGCACACCAGTGTCCAAACATTATTGTGTTTAAAGCACTCTTTCCTTCGTATTTAGAATCTTTAAAAAATTGAATAAATTCTAAAGCCAGCAAAACAAGAAGGTTATGTGAAAAATGTAATTTTGTTTAAATCTTATACCTCAAACTTTCTTTTTGATTAACTTTTTTTTTTGTCATAGGCCTATTTATGGATCTATAGATAAAAACTGTGAAATACATATTATTTTTTGTAACTACCTTTTGTCCTATTATGATGTCATATTTTCCTGTTGACTTGTTGTTCCATCCATCCACCACCCATCCATCCATCCATCCGTTATCCATGCCTGTTTAGTCCTATGTTTTGTTTAAAATTTTCAATAATAATAATAATAAAAACTTTCAGTTTATTTCTTTTTCACCTGGGTTTGCTTCTTACTTTTCTATTTCCTTACTGATTTAATCTGTGTCTTATTTTTTGACACTGAATGTTGATGTAATTCTGTATTTTTGTAAAAGCAGTTCCCATTGACAGCAGGTGCATCCTATTTAGCTCATTATCATTGTAAAACCACAGTTACCAGTAACACCAGCACTCTGGAACACCTCTGCTCTGTGATATAAATCTGTGTCTGGGTTGAATTTCTGAAATTTGTTATTGACAAATTTGAATGAACAAATACAATATATAAACATGCAAGTACATTTTCAGAGTTTCTTAAACTTCTGTAGGTCATTTATTTACATATAATACACATTTCAACATGAACACAACTCACTGAAATTCATTGATGTGATTGAATTAAATGTGGGAAATGTTGGGGTGTGGGAGGAAGCCGGAGCCCCCGGATGGAGCCCCCGGAGAGAACCCACGCAGACGTGCAGAGACCCCAGACTGGGAATCTTTCTGCTGTGACTGCCCTGACTTTTTTCTGTCTGAAATGTTGGGGTGTGGGAGGAAGCCGGAGCCCCCGGAGGGAGCCCCCGGAGAGAACCCACGCAGACGTGCAGAGACCCCAGACTGGGAATCTTTCTGCTGTGAAGTGGTCACCTAGACCACCACACCAACGTGCTGCCCTGACTTTTTTCTGTCCTCCAGTTGGGTGGAGCGTGTATGTGTTGTACATGGAAGATGTGTGTGGTGGTCATGTTCTTGGTGTGTGGTGCTGGTGGAGGTGAGTGTCCTCACTCATGTCTCTCATGTCTTGGACGTCCCACAGAAGAAGCTGCGGATCCAACTGAAACGTTTCTTTTTGGGTTTAACTTCCCCTCTAGTCAGTTTCACAGTAGGATCCATGGCAGGTTCTTCTTGTAGCTCTTTTGTCTCAGTTCCCAGTGTGTGGTGCTGGTGGAGGTGAGTGTCCTCATTCATCTGCGTTTCTTCTGCTGGACGAGACTTGGATATCCAGGAGAAGAATCTGCAAATTCCACTCAAATGCTTTTTGGGAGGTTTAACTTTTGCAGTCGATTTCAGGGTGAGGTCCATCACTGGTTCTTCTTGTAACTCTTTTGTCTCGGAATTAAGTGTTGATGTTGTTTCCTCTTCACAGGAAATTACATCACACGTGTTGTTAGTGACAGTGAATTCTTTAGAGCTATCCAGCCTACTTTTAATTCTAGTCCCAGGTGGTGCTGGTATGTCACATGGACTGTAGCTGGCTTCATCTGGTCCATTTTTGTCAGTAAGGGCATGACTGGATGCTGTTTCTTCCTGACAGGAAATGACATCACATGTGTCAGTGACCGTCAGTTCTTTAACACTATCCAACATGCCTTTACCTCCAGTCCCAGGTGGTGCTGGTATTTCAACTGGACTGTAGCTAGCTTCATCTGGTCCATTTTTGTCTGTAAAGGCATGACTGGATGCTGTTTCTTCTTGACAGGAAATTACATCACATGTGTCAGTGACCGTCAGTTCTTTAACGCTATCCAACATGCCTTTACCTCCAGTCCAAAGTGGTGCTGGTATTTCACCTGGACTATAGATGGCTTCATCTGGTCCATTTTTGTCTGTAAAGGCATGACTGGATGCTGTTTCTTCTTGACAGGAAATGACATCACATGTGTCAGTGACCGTCAGTTCTTTAACGCTATCCAACATGCCTTTACCTCCAGTCCCAGGTGGTGCTGGTATTTCACCTGGACTGTAGCTGGCTTCATCTGGTCCATTTTTGTCTGTAAAGGCATGACTGGATGCTGTTTCTTCTTGACAGGAAATGACATCACATGTGTCAGTGACCGTCAGTTCTTTAACGCTACCCAGCATGCCTTTACTTCTAGTTCCTAATGCAGATGTTGCTTTTTTACTGTGGGCTGCCACTGCTGGTTTGGGATCTCTGCCGTAGTTTTCAGAAGTTATGACATTTTCTTCTTCACAGTCAGCAGAATTTGCGGTGTCATTTGCAGTTCTCACGTTTTCCTCTTGGCGTTGAGCAGAAATGCAGTTTGGCTCCTCAGAGGCACACACTGTCATTATAGCCTTTGCTGCCATCACATAAGGTCCGTTATTAGGAAGGTGTCTCATTGTGATAAATTCATGACTGAGAGCTTCAGTCGGCGTGATCCTCCTTCTTGGATCAGCTTCTAACATGCGTTTCAGGAGGCTGATGAAAGATATTGTGTCTTCACGGTCTTCCATCTTCAGTCTTCCTTGCTGCGTCCCCATCAGGTTATTCAGATCGAAAATACGGGAAGAAATGGCATCAGACTTTTCGAGGACCTTTCCCGTATCCAGCGAATAATCACTTGGGGTCTTCAGCCACCATAAACGGGGAGGACCCTCCTGGATCAGAGTGAAATAGCAATCCGTATTTAATGCAGCATCCAGGAAATCATTGTCGGGTTGACCGTTCAATTGTACGATGGCCCTCATGGCCTCATATTCACAGTCCATGGGATACAAGTGTTCTCCGAGGAACAGGAACGCCAGAACACAGCCGAGAGCCCACATATCAACGCCTTCATCCAAAGTTGGATGCATGAGAAGAGCTTCTGGTGATCTGTAAGACAGATTCTGCATAATCCCTCTTTTCCACAGGTTTGGGGCCTCTGTTGCGAGACCAAAATCGATCAGTTTGGCCTTAAAGGGCTCTGACTGATGATTTACCAGCATGATGTTGTCTGGTTTTATATCAGCATGAACCAGATTGATGGTCTTCAGGGCTTTCAGAGCCACCAACATCTGCTGAGCAATTGCTCGGATTTCACAAACGTGAAGAGGAGTGAAATTCCTGCTTTTCATGAAATCAAACAAGCTCACGTCCAACATTTCTGTAACAACACAAAAATGGTTTTTGTAGATGAAATGTTCGTTGAACTTGAGCAAATTATTTTTATCTGCGTTGAGCTTTCTGACTTTCTGCAGCGTCTTAGCTTCATATTTAGCTGATTGAATGTCATCATTTCTCACCACTTTTACAGCCACGAGTTCTTTTGTGTTCAGGTTTTTACATCTGGCCACTTTACCGAACGTCCCCTGTCCCAGGAACTCCTCGATCAAGTAATCAGAAGAACCACCAGAAAGAACTTCGTTGAGCTGGACGTCAAAAAGTGGTTTTGCTGAAGAATTGTTGTTCGTCATTTCCAACAGTTGAAGGTTTTCTTTGCAAAGAAATGTGAAGTAAGTCCAAAATGTGTTTCTGTGAAGGGTTTTGAGGTTAGTTAGCTAATGGAATGAATGTCTGGCCTTATATACCCACAGTGAACGTTCCAAATGCATTTGCTGTATGACGTAGTTGTGTATACGTATTGCTGCTGGGGGCGTGACGTCACACCGTCGCTGCTCGTTCCCAGGTCGTTGTAAATGTATTTCTTTGTAAAACTATAGCAAAACAAATAGAGTAATAAAATAAAAAACGAATTAAAGGGAAATGCGTTGTTCAGTTACTTTTTAGTCCCGCACACGGAATTTAAAAAAAAAAAAAAAAAAAAAAAAAAAAAACGTGACCCGACGAGAACTGCGGAGGGTCACGTGATTAACGCAAAAAAAAAAAAAAAAAAATCAAATAAAACGAGTGGAAATCTTTCTTTTAACCGTATTCAAATGCCATAATAATAATAATAATAATACTATGAATGTATTTTTAAAATAATTTTGTTGTATGATTGTTATGTTAGCATTATGTTAGCATAATGGTAATTATTATGGAACCGAATATTATTATTGTTATTATTATTATTATTATTATTGAAAATTATCTGTAAATGCCAACAATGTCCTGACTTAAGGATAAATAGTGCATTACTAGTTTTTCAAGTTTACTTTCGTACTCCGAGTGTTCTCTACTTTTCACACACATACTTGTTTTATTTAGTAACGTCTACTTGGTTTTTCTGAGCGTGTAGCATTTTTGTGGCCACTTCTGATTTGAACTCATTTACCAACCAGTAAGAAGTAGGCGTCGGCGTGCAAGCTGTTGAAGAGGCGCACACTGCCTCAGCGGCAAAGGTCGGCGCTGAATTTTGTAAGTGATGCTTTTGTTTCTAACTTTTTCAACATGTCATTTTTTTCGAACGAAAGTTGTTCTAAAAACCAGTCAACAAGTCTTTCAGAGAAGATTAGCATGTCCTGTGTGAGCGTCACTGTCGCGTCCTCCGGTTCAAGCACCAGCCTGTTAGCTACCGCCGGCTCTCCGTCCAATTTACGGCCGGTACGTAGCTAACATTAGCGGCTAACGTTAGCTGCTGCCCGCAGTCTGTTAGTTACCGGAAGTTAGCTGCAGCTCCCGGTCGTTAGGAGAAAGCGAGGCCGGTGCATATCGCTCTATTTGTGCTCCCAAGCGAGAATCGCCTTCTGACAGTTATTTTCTCCAATCAGGAGCCCTGGAGAGGGGATCAGATTTTTTTGATAATACATTTTTGCAGATAAAATGTTTTTATGTAATCATTTTAGGACTTCTGAGGATGTCTAATTTGTTTTCCTTCCCTCTTCATAGAATCAACTGATGTGGATAAAAAAGATGTCATTTTTCCTGAACCTTTTACCAATAAACTTAGAATTTAGGAAAATTAAAAACCGCATCCTATCCAACAGCCAACTCCCCTTCCCTGATCCAAACCTTCTTCAGCCTTTCATGCTTTTACACATCTGATTTACATGAATGGGTTGTTACTATGTCTCTGCATCACTGGTGAGTTGACCCATTTCTTTCAGTCAGGTGTGTTGCAGAGAAACACACACTACACATTGAGGCCCTCAAGAAGCAGAGCTGGCAAATGATGAGATAAGATGTTTAACTTCTTTTTCTATATTCATTTTTATGTCAAGAATATAAATTCTTCTCTGACCTTTCTTTAATACAGTCTGTCAAATGGCCTCGAAGTAATGAATAACTTCAGCTGCTTGTTTATCTGGATGATAGTTGTTGATCATTGTTTTGTCAGTATTAATTTGTCGGCATATATAACAAAGGTGATGCACCAAGGTGAAAATAATGAACCAAGTTATTAGTCCTATAATGAATAACTTAGGCCTTTGCCTTCATTTTCTGAAAAAGGTTGAAGATGAAGGTGTAATGTGGATGTTCATACACAGAGGGGCAGCATTGCCATGTTGATGAAGCGTCCTCACAGGGACGTCAGACGTATTGTTGTGTCCACTCTGAGCAATAATACTGGACTGTAGAGTAGTGTTTACTGAGCAACAAAAGGCCATCCTTTCATCATTATGTTTTACTAAATACAATATTTAAAGTCTAACTACATATCGGTTGAGAATTGAATGACCTAGATGTCGTTTTGGTGAAATTTAATTTCAGCTCCTCTTTGTTGCTGCAGCAACATTTTATGCATTGATGCTGTAGTCCATGTCAATGTCATTTTATTCTGTATAAAAAGTTTAGTTTTTGAGTGATACATTTTTAGGGTTCTGCTCCTCCTATGTAGGGAAAAAATAACCTGAGCAGTGGCAAAGAAATTAGTATAATACCAATCTTACATCATGATAACAGAGAAACACATTCGCATGCAGAGGAAGGGAATGTAACCTGCTTTAGTTGGATAATGACACTGAATAGTTTGTTTTTAAGGTGCATTTCTCAGGAAGATCTCACTCTATTGTGTGTTTTTAAAATTAGATGTTTACTTGTGACTTCACGTGGCCTGAGAATGATGTTCTTTAAAACGTGCGCGCCCTATTTTTAAGTGTGATGAAAAAATAATCTACTTCCTCATCCAGTTTTGGAGAGGTTTTGAGTCGGTGATCTTTTAGAGCATTTCAGAGCCCTTTATGAAGTCAAGTGACATGCAGTTTTAACTATCCTCCTCGTTACTTGCTGTTACATTTTATTACTTAGCAAACATGCCCCACAAACTCTGCTCCTCTGATTCCTCTCTCTCTCCTAGACAATGAAATGTCATGCAATGTCATCTCAAGTCTCAAGTTTGACTTTGGCAGCAGTCTTTCTCTTTGACTGACAGACAAGCAAGCGGTACAGCTCCATCAGAAAGTGCAGCTCGACAGTCTGATTTGACAGGCCTCTTCAGACCAAATATACTCTTTGTTCCTGGCACTACATCAACTTGACAAGAGGAAAAATGGTAATAAAAAAAACATGATTTGGCCATCTATACCCTGATATACATTTCACTATGAAAGAATAAAAAAAAAAAAACATCCAGCTGGTCTTCCTATTTTGTTACTATACTTTCTAAGCTTTTACTGTACTTGTAGTTTGTAGTATAACGTGTAAAACAGTGTTGAAATAGAGTGGTGAAAGTGAATGTCCATTCAGTGTGGGAGAGGGAGTCACTGTGTTTTGGCTGCCGATCAATACGAAGTCTTATAAGTCTCCCAGTAATGGAATTTTCAATCGTTCTATTACTGGTTTACTTTGCTTCTTATACAGAACTCTATAAGTTTCAGTTTTTATCTGTGCAGCCAACGTGATTTCACAGCAATTCAAGAAAATATCACAAATGTATCTCGTGATTTATGATCTTCGACATGACTTTTCTTTCTTGTTTGTTCAGGTTGAGAGTCTTTAAACTGGAAAGACCCCTTTAATTAGCCTTTCCAGACAGAGGGCAGGGCCCACAGATTTAGTGCTGAGGTGGTCTATCTGAATGTGTCCAAAACACTAAAATGGGCACAGCTCACAACCTGCTCGTTCCACCTGAATAATTAATGGCATCCCCTTTAAAACGTGTTGAGCCTGAAACACAGCAGAGCATTTATCGTGTTGTGATCAGATGCCACAGTGATTTAAGTAAATAAGTCGCTGTGTATCACTGACACAAATAATCACCACAATTCATCAGAGCTCTCGTTCAGGAGCGCGACACATTTTAGAAAAAGAGATGACAGGACATTGGAGTGACAACAACATCAAGGAACTGTTGGCTGCTAGTGCCAGCGAAGAAATTTCTGTGTAGTTTAGTGACACTGACAGTCATCTGCCATGCAATGACTGAAGCGTTCCACAAAAGACGTATCTGCAAAAGCAATGTGATTTGCTTCTACATAATAAAATAAATAAAAGTGTCAGAGTTTCTGAGTTATGATCAAAGTCGATTGTGGTGCTTCGTCAATATGAGTAGAGATCAAAACAGCATATTATGGGACATTTAAGCATAACCAATTCTAAGCACAGCCACCATATAACATTTTTTTTATTGATTATTCAACAATCTTAGATGTTTTATGCATTACCAAGAGGCTCACATGAAGTCGTGATTCGTTCACTAAATAGTCGTGTATTTGTGCTGTCATCACTTGAGTGTGTAAATTCTCATCATTGTGATATGGTTACATTTTGCCCTCCCATTTAGCTAATTAAATGCATGAACCTAAATCATTCATGGCAACCATTTACATAATTTTATAATTAAATCACAACCTGATGGCTTGGAATTTATTAATGGTGAAAGTACATGTGCCACAAATGTGATATACTAATTAATATCTTCAGTTATCATTGGCACATTGCTCACTCAGCTGGGGTCTGGTCATGAGCTAGAAATAATGTGTTGCAACAACATTATCTGTGCATTTAAGTAGGAATGTCCTGGAGTGATGGTCACAATATGCATTTGCCTAAAGAACTTAACAATGGAATCTGTTTTATAAGAGTTGTCACATGTTCTTGCTAATCATGTTGAACACTGTAAAGATTAGGGCTAATGCATTTTCATCCTCTTGCTCCTGAATAGGACTGCAGGGCATCTTTAATTGTGATGGACACTTTTCCAGCCGTGGACAACTCTGTATACCAAGCATGGTCTTAGTAATATACTTTGTCCTGTAAACAAGTAAAAGCGAAAGCAGCAAGGCAGACACAGATTTCTCGACTAATTGCTAAATTGGCTGTGGTGATGAAGTGTTTAGTCAGATACAGTGACCCCATTCATTCATTTTTTTCATTTTATTGATTCATTCCAGACATGTCAAAACAATCTTTTAAAGCATAGACAATTTTAACACTATCATGAATCTATGTATCTGAAAATAAATATAACATATTTATTATAAATAAATAATATATAAATAAAATAATAAAATATATAAATAATATATATTTATACACATACATACCAATATGCAAAACACATATCTGGTTTAACATGTCTGAAAAGGGGTAGGAAATAATAAAACGTATTTAATTCTATCCCTTCTCCAATGTTCCATGACTACCATTAAAATTTATCCCCAATCTTTATATTCATTTGACATACTTTTCATGAAGAAAGAGCAAACATTTGCTGTTTCTGGCATCTGAAATGTAAACTTTGGTTTTACTGGTTGGATGTTCTGATCATTATTGCCTCTATATATATATATATATATATATATATATATATACAGTCATGGAAAAAATTATTAGACCACCATTTTTTCTTCACTTTCTTGTTCATTTTAATACCTGGTACCACTAAACGTCATCATGTGACTAAAACAGACAGAAAAGAAAACACTGAATACATAAAAGCAGTGTTTTTGGCAGTACAACGCCATAGCTATTGATGTAAAAACTGAAGTGATTTAGGTTATAATCAAGAAAACCATGGAAAATGGTATGATATCAGCTCTTAAATAAAACTCTTATGAGCAATCTTTGTGGTTATCGTTATGTTTGTCCAAAAAATTTACCTTTAGTTGTACCAGGCATTAAAATGAACAAGAAACTGAAGAAAACAAAGGTGGTCTGATAATTTTTTTCCATGACTGTATATTGATTAAAATATTGATTAAATTTTTTTTATCCTGATTAATCGCATGATTTCCCTGATTAATCACATTGTATACACAAATCAAATAATGAATTCAAAAGTAGTGTAAAATGCACTTTTATTTAAATGTTCTGCTGCCATATGAGCTGAAGTGCCATAACATTTGTTGTTCAAATACTTTTAACATCAGCACTTGTCAGTAACATATATTAAAGGTGGGGTAGGTGTTCTTTGAAAAAATGGTTCCAGCAATCCAACTCAAGTGAGATTTTGAAAATATACACTCCCTCCCTCCTCCCAAAGGCTCCGCCTCCTCCTCTTCAGCTCACCCCTCGAAACCACGCCGTCACACGATTCATGACTACATGAACCGCAGGGAGGGAGGGAGGGGTGGGTGGGAGTGCATTGATATTTGATGGACGTATTAGGCAGCCAATAAATGTAAAGATGATCAGTAAATTGATTGGTCAGTTATTCTCTGATTATACCCTCTAGACTGGACCAAAATGTTTTGTTTTTTTTTTGCAAACATTTTATTTCAGTGAGTGCAATGGGACTGTGAAAAGGTTTTCAGGCAATATTGTAAAAAGTGCTGCAAAAAAAGAACACCTACCCCACCTTTAAGTGTAAATCTCATCTTAAAAAATGTAAAATAAAATTAAGTTTATTGCCACTGTCAGGGTATTAATGTCATCCTGTTTTTATAAAAAAAAATTTTTAAAAAAGGCAAACAAAATCCAACAAAATGACTGTGGCTTAGCACAATCAGAATATTAAAACAGGTCATTTCTGAGGTAACAGCAGAAACTTTTAATGGGGAGTTCAACTTGCCAGTTATAAATAACCTTGTTTCTGTCAAATCCTCCGTCTGGGAGAACTTTAAAATGAAAATGTCCACGTTAAAACTCAGTAACTTTACCAATCCGTAATTATATGTGTATCATTTGTTTTTTTTTCTATTTTCGATTGTCAATCAAAAATGTAAAAAATAAAAATGTGACTTTTTATTTTTTATTTTTTTCCGTTTTTTTAATCTAACACAAAAATGTCTGTTTTTTTATATTTCAATTTTAGCAAACAGGCCACGGGACTGAATTTGTTTTTAATATTTTATTGTCTGGTTTACGTGACCCAGAAATGGCTTTGTTTTATAATCAAGGAATAGACTTTCTGTTGTCGTTACACATCTGTGCCACTAGATGGGGCCGCACTGAAGTAACCAGAAAGAGAATAGCGAAGAGAAGAGAATAGCACGACAGTCAACACATGGAGCAGGATCTCTTGTAAAATGGAGGAATGACGTGATAGTCTTGAACAAAGGGGTTTGAAAGTTTTTTTTTCAGACAGAATTGTTAATATTGCTACCTGAGTTGCAACCCGAACTGTAAAGTACACTGATTTTTACCGTTCTACTTTTAGTTTTGCCTGCCAATTCTCTTCCGGTCCGCAGCAGCCAGTAACAGACTTTTCAAAACAAAGCATGTGAGCAACATGCGTTAACACGCAATAAAATAAATGTCGGCATTAATAAATTAATGTGTTAACGCGAGAATTTTTCCAATTTATCTAGATCTTTCTGTGTTTTTTGCTTCTAAATGGGCAAGATGAATGAGGTAAAATGTATTGGCATTTAAAAAAAATGACATGAACATAACATGAACGTGAAATACCTCACATGGCTCAATTTATGAAAAAGTGTCTGGGACTCAAAGTGGTTCAAGGACATCCAGAGTGACCAGTGTTTATGTTGCCTTACCCATGAGAACTTCCTGTTTCAAAACTTTTTTGCTTTTTTTAATATATATGAATTAACCAAACTAAAAACAGACTACCTGATAGGCCACTGGGCCAGTTGATTGAAGCAGATGACACCAATATGCTGTCTTGTCTTCTTTTCCGTGCACCGCAATGTCCAAAACTTACTGTTGAAACACTGTGGAGTTTTCAGTCTCACTTTAAATGTATATTTACATTGGGATTAATTTGGGCAATCTTTTCAGAGGTAGTTGTTACTATTGACATTTTAGAAACTTAATTCTAAACTCTATATTGGGATTGAGTCAGAAATATTCTGTTGTGACCCAATGTCACAATACGAATTATATCAGTAAGAGCAAGAAATCTTTCTCAAGGCCGGAAAGGATTTCTGGACTTACACCACATTAACCAAGTTAGATTATTATTATTATTATTATTATTATTATTATTATTATTATTATTATTATGTCTGGTTTAGTGTATTTACAAACCCTGCTAACAACCAACAAATAAGATCAAACAAATTACATCCTTGAATGTTATTATGGGTCTATTTCTTTCTTTCTTTCTTGAAAAATGTAAAGGGCTCTTTGTTTACATACGTTTCAGCACCAGGTTTTATGGTCTCTGACATATGTAACTTTTCCAAAGTCTTACTTATCAATAGTGTCATGCGCTCTCATTGCAGCATGAACAAAATAAAGAATCAGCAATGGAAACATGACTTCTCTCTGAAGATTCCATTTCCTTGGCAGTGGCCATTAAAATGCTGTATTACACCCAACAGTACATCGCCTGTGTTCTTCTATTTTTACAAAAACAGATGTCAGGCTATTGAACTTGTGCCAGTGGCAGCTTTTGCTCTTGTCTCATGAGCTTCTTGTATTCTTAGTTCAGGCATTTAATCCAGAACCAAACATCCACTAACTCTCTAACATTGGACAAACAAAGGGGTCCTCATCACTAATGGAGCCTGGGGCTTCACCAATATCTATTGATCTGCTGTCACCCAATTTTCCGTGACTTATGCCCTGTTTAATTCCTATTACTGTGCACACTGAAGCCTTATCAAAGAGAACAATAGGCCTGTTGTCAGTGTAGGAGAAAAATATGAGCAGGCCTGTGATGGTGTGAGTGCAAACTTATGACTTCTACTCTGAGCCCTCTCAGTAACCTCTGAACTAATGTAGGTGAGCTTTCAGTCCAGTACCAGACTGATGACCTCAATCTGGACTGTTTGCAGGTGAAACAGGGAAATCAGATCTCTCTCTCTCTTTTTTTTTTTTTTAAATGGGACCTCCATTTAAAAAAAAAAAAAAACAAAATCTAAACAAAAAAAAGGATTGGCTCTTTTGCTGTAAAGCTGTCGCTGTGAAACCTCTAACAGTGATGGTTCTCACTTCCTGCATGACCTCTCAGGCTCTTCCACTCACTGGGTGCTATCTCTTTCTTTCAATTATGTTTTTCTGCTCTTTTAGACAAAGAGTAATAAAGCTATAAATTGTGTATCCGGCAGAAGGTATGGGCATGCTGTCTGTGAACTGCTGCTGTTGTTGCTGTTGAAATGCCATAAACCACCCAGAAAATCAGAGACAAAGATTTTCAGTTGTTTAAGATCACCCTTATCCCTTAAATCATACTGATAAAAGAATTAGCTGAAGGCTGTAGCTTCTTCGTCCTCCAGCCGTTGCCGTTGTGGGCTTCTTCTTCTTCAATCATCGTTTTTTAAATGGAGAGGCCTATTTGCTTTGAGCTTAGAATAGAAATGGAGCTGTTTGGTTGTTTTAGTGGAGCTTGTGCAGCCCAGTGCATTTACCTAACATCCGATCTTTGTTTAGTGTCCATCTGAAGAGGATGTTTTTCAAATATCGTATCGCTAAATATGATTCTGATGTGGTGAAGAAGAGCTAAATTACCTCCTTGAAAGCCCGCTGGAGCAAATCTGACACTGTTGAGGACAGTTCAGTTTCAGTACCCAATGTTTTTTTTTGCTAGTATTGTGGTCTTCTTTTACGAAACAGAAATGTTGCTTCCTATTTTGACATCTCTAGACAAAACACATGACTGGATTCACAGAAGAAGTCAATCCATAATGGTCTTTTGTACTGAGATCAAATCCAGCGAATGATCTCCTTGTTAAAGTGGCTGATTTTTCACCAAAAACTGGAGTATATGTCCCTCTAAGCACATAATGTTCCAGTTTGAACAAAGACGTGTTTAGTTTAGCGGAAGTTAGTCACTCATTTCAGCATGAAAACACTTCTGTCAGTGCCTCAGAGATGGTGAAGCTGCAGCCATTCAAATTTAATGATTCGGTTGTTTAGCTTCGAGTTCATGACCCTACAGCTATGATAAATGTCAAGCGCAACAATGTCCCGCTAACTAGACATGCCACTGCCAACCAATCATCTTGTTATTGACTAGAAATGCTGTAACGTGACTCTAACTACTGCATTACAGTGCACTTATGTGTTAGCATATGGGCCAGTTATTCGTTCTGCTCCAGTCTTGTTAATTTTGCTCGGAGCCACTGTGAGTTTTTACTTGAGATAACACAAAAGGCGTTAGGGCAGTTCTGTCAATACTTTATTTAATCATGTAAATGTCAGGATCTAGAAATGGCAAATGTTTTTTTTATTATTTTAGCGGTTTCTTTGTGATGTCAGAATTTATTTAATAATTTGATTTATTTCATTCTCTTTTTTCATAGGCACCGTTGCACAGGGGAACAACAATTTCAGTAGTTTTGTGTGTTTTTAAAGGTGCTTTGTGATTCATATTCAGATATTAAAGGTCCTTTTAGAAAAATGGATATTGGGTTAAAAACTAAAATTGACTTGCTTTAATTTCTTCAGTCAGTCTCAAGTTAGTCTTCTTTCCGGGTGTCTCAAACATAAATCATTTACCTTTGAACCTTTCCTGTTATATCTCTGTCTATAGCCTAGCAGGCTTTTATTTTGACAGAGGCTCAATACAACTGACCCATTCGTGTCAGTTTCAGTCCCAGTTTAGTATTTGAGTATTTTAATAAGTGCTGAGATGGTGATGACACAAGCTTCCTTGTCATTTGAAATGTGCTTCTTTTAAGCAAATGTTTCTTACAACAACTAGTTGATTTTGGAGCTCTGAGTTTCCGAAAGAGGGGGTGAGAAAAAAACGTAACTTTGTTGATTTAACAAGAAAAGTGTGCTTGTACTTTCATCACCAGCTTGCTTTAGCTGGATTAATAAGTCATTACTTAACATAAATCATAAACCGTTATGTTAACATGTTTTTTTAAACCATCTCTGCTATTTATTTATTTATTTTTTTACTGAATGTCTTGGTTTTTTTTTTGGCAGTTTTGGAGAAACTGGCTCATCGTGGCCATCATTGTGAAATTTATCTGAATTGAAAATGTTCAAAGAACGGCAGAATAAGGTCACTGGACTCTTTTAGCAGATCTTAGCGGTGGTGTATGGAGAGAATGTAGTTTTTGGAGTAGTATGAAATTAATAATAATAAGCCTAAATTAAATTTGCCCAGTCATTATAATATGAAACTTACATCCATCTGTTATTCAGAAACAACTCAACTTATGCTAAGCATATTCAATATATAAAAAACCCTAACCAAGAGAGAAGAAACAAAAAGCCCATGCTTTAGATGACCATGACCTCTACTTGGGTTCTCACTCATCAGCGAACTGTGGTGTCAAACATTTTAAAGCAGAGGATTGCAGAACCCCCATAAATGCAGCCAAGAGGGAATAGTGATCAAATATAGAACTCCCAAATGAATGAGACTGAGAAACTCTTCAGGGAGCTTTTTCAACTTTGCTGTCGTCAGTCAAGGATATTACCATGCAAGTCTACACAGGACTTCAAGAAATAGCTTCTTTAAGCTTTTATCTGGGAGGCATAAAAGTGTACTTATGGTCCCTCCAGGCGAGTATAAAAGAAAAGATCGGCAAACATGAAAATATAGTCCTCTTCTGGGTGCCATCTAGTCTTGTTCAGCTGTGCTAAATCATAGATTTAAAGAACAGCCTGGTGGTCCAACAGTCCAGTCTGATGAAGCCCTTTCTTGGAACTGTGCATTACATTTTCCACGGAACCTGTTATTCAGCACTTTGTCCTCATGTGTGTTTTAAGCTCTTTAATGAACATTATTTGTCTTACTCTGCACGTTAATAAAGCTTGTAGCGCAGTGCATATTATACAATGTTAAGATTTAAGGCTGCTGAGGATCCTGTTTCTGCACTAAACTCATGTTGAATTGATTTCTTTAATGAATATATGAATCAGATGGGTCATTACTGAGCTCGGCTCTTTAATTTAATTGAGCTATGCCCCCAGCTTCAACACATTCACTTCCAAAAGCCCGCTATCAAGACCTCCACAAGCTTTAAAAAAAAAAAAAGCATGTGAAGTATGGCCTCATTTATTCGACAGATGCAAAACATTGATCCTATGCAGAAAAAAAAATAGTGATAACTTAGCCTTTTAACAATTCAGATGAAAGTGGGGGACTGGTAAATGTAGTTATAAATGAAGAACCTTGTGCAAATACATTTCCAAGAAATAAGCTGTGTACTGTCATGAATAGCAAGTTCCTCTCCAGAATCCTTTAAACTGGATATAAGTGATCACTGTAAGTCACCCTCCAGAATATTTCTCTCATACATACGAGCAGTATTGACTTTTTGAATAAAAACACATTAATGAAGATAACAGCCATTCTGAATCCTCATTAGTCACTGGTAATCTAGAAACACGGACGATATATTAAGAGTGGTGTTCACAGCCAGTCATTAAAGGAAAAATAAAATACAGAATAAATCCAGCCCTGGAACGCCTCAGTTAATCATGTTGGCCACTGCTGGCTGGCTGCTTAACAGTTTTATTGAGTCATTTATGCTCATGTCCCTGATAATCCATTTATCCTGAATAATGCCTCCCTTCATGCTGAAAGTGCTGCGTTCAGGTGATACTGCTATAAACTGCGTATTTATATATTTTCAGTCCCTTTCCTCGAGACAAATGCATATTAAACATTTACATGCTACAGCTGATAGAGGAAAAGCATAAATTGCACATTCTTCTTTTCTCGTAAATAATTTACTGCACACTAATGAATTAGAACAGTTTTTGAGCAACAAGATGAGCAACATCTGTTCAACTCTGTTCCTAAAATGGCTCACGGAGCTGCTTAACATGATGCAATGTGAGACAATGGAGTGATTAGCAATGATTGAGCTGTTCCAGTGCATAACACAAGGGAGAATCGCAGGCCAAGAGCCACTGTGGAACCTGTCCAAACCCTTGACATGGCTTGGTCAATAATGCATCTGCATCCCTGTGAGCTAGAAAGATGTCTGAGGTGTAAACAGAAATGCTATACTCCAGAGTCACACTGACCAGGCTAATGTTCGTGTTTTCCCTTTTTTTTTAGATGTTTCATTTTTGTTCCACTGACCGCTATTGTAAAAGAAAAATCAGTCAAGTTTCACTCTTTGTATAATAAGCTTGTACTCAGTGGGTGTTTCACATTTGTAAAATCTCAGTAGAACCTAAAACGGAGCTGGGGTAAGCGGGCTGCTTGTGTACAAATCCCCACCTAAGCAATATTCACTTCTTTGTGGAGGAGCCATATTTGAGTCTGGTGTCGAGTTCTGCTGAAATTCTGGAGATTGTTTCGTTCCAAGCTTTTAAAAGTGAGCAGCTAAACAAGCTGAATGTGCCAAACGTGTTGTTTGTCAAATGTGTCCTTCTTGTGTTGTAATGCTGTTGCTGCTGTTTTGGCAGAAGAGAACTTTGATCTCGATGAGATCCTGGTTAAGTAAAGGTTATAAAAACCATGATAGTGATCAAACAATGTGTCATATTCCGGTGAAGTAAAGTGATGCACTCATTCTGTTGTGTTTCATTAATTTACTTCCCTTCTCTATAAATTGCATGAAAACTCTTTGATCTGAATCTGAGTGATGTTCTGTAATTGGACTGTGCTGCTAACAGTTTGTCCACCGCAAACACAGTGTTTGAATGGAAGGCTGTCCAAGTCCTGTGGACTGAAGTTGGAAAAAGGACTCTTGGGCAGCGCGGAGCAGAGGCAGAAATTCATTAAAGATAATATCTGTTCAGTGTGCTGGTGGACTGATCTTCCTTCAAAGCTTGGACTTCAAATCCTGAAGATCCTTACCATCTGCTAACACATGTTACCGTCTAACCGTGGTAACACGATTAAGGATTTGGAATGGGCTACCAAAAGAAGGGCAGGCTTGTAGTTTTTTTTTCATGGGTCTCCCAGTTCCCCAGACCTAAATCTATATCAAAAGGCAGAGGAGCGACCCAATCAATGAAAGACCAACCAAGATTCTGCCCGAACTAGAAGCCATATGGTGACTCAGGTTTATAAAGTGGTCGTCCTCCAGTTGGTAGACCAGAGGTTCGATCCACAGTCTCCTTTTGAAGACTCTTCAGGAAAAGACACTGAAACCCCTTCATCACCCTGATATACTGTATGTTCTGATGGTTTGTGATTAAAAATGAAAAAAGGTTAAAATACACTATATAAATGTGGCCCATATTGAAATAAAGAATGGTTAACACATTTCCAAGCAAACATGGAAAGTCTCAGAAAATGATTTTATTTAAATTCATTCCCTACTTTTTGAAATGTTTTATTAACAGACAGTTAATCACAAAGACGACACTCCATCGAAGAATTCTTAGTAAAAAATGTCACAGCTGTTACTTGCAAGTCAAACACAAGTGATCTGTTTCCTTTCAGTGGACGTGCATTTGTGTATTTAGTAATGAAGATTTTCAGGGTTCTCAGCAGCGCCTGGAGACTTTCTCACAAAGTCTTCACTGAGAGACTGAAGCATATTAACTATCTTGCACAACACCAGTCCTAGCACCTGACGACATGGTTCTGCAGGGAGTTACTGCTGTCACAATAAATCAGGAATGGACAGGATACAGTATAATCATACCAGTGTCTCATTTCACTCAGTCTCTGCTGAACGCTTCAGCCAAAGCTGCTCTGTACTCTGCACCACATTCCACAAACAGCCATCTGCACAGTTGTTGATGGCTGGTGACGAATAATCCATAGGAGATAAAGTACAAAGAGCTCTTAATGACTTATTTGGCAGTGTTACACCTGTATCTTAAAACATAACTCATAACTTATAAGGCATTACATTCACATTACTAGGCTTGAAAGCAAAGCACTCTCCCTAGCTGTAAGAAAGCCTATACTTTTAAATCAAAGTAAATTGCAATCTATGAACTATCAGAGCGGAGACCTCAGTTGAGCTTATATCCGAGCTTCATAAAGGTGAATCATGATGTCGAATCCTCACAAGTTACCCAAACATTCTGTAGTTTTCTCAAATCCAACACTGTTTAATCTGTGTCTGGAGTATTCGCTGTCGCTTCATGTTGCAAGCACTCCGTTCACTCTGGCAGTTCATTGTCTTTTGATGGGCCATAAAAGGCTTGCTTTGATGGATGATAACTCGGGGCATCTCTCTTTGTTGTGGGATGTGACGACTGAGTGCATGTGAGATGTGAGGAGAAGATGCAGTGTGAATGGGAGATGTCATTGATGTCTTGCACTGACATTGAGGCCTTAAGGGTGAGCTTTGATCATGGTGAATGACTGCAAAGCAAACACAAATAAAAGATTCCTGCATTTTACAGTTTTCCAGAGAGAAAGTTGACAGTTTTTTTTTTTCTTCTCAAGAGAGTTCTCTGTGGTGGACAACACATTTTTAGAAATGGTATGGCCTGATAAAGCCTTTGTAGGTAGAAACGTGTCTGGCCTCTGTATGCAATCCATGATTTATCAAGAAGGGAGATGATTTATGTTATCCTCTTCTCGTCCAGTCCAATAAATACTGTGTGCCTCAGACCCCCTGCTGACCTCACAACATCTGCTCTGGCCCTTGATACTGAATATATTTGCTGTGAGAACAAGGCAGGTGTTTTCGGCTGGAGAACATGAAAACCAGATTACGCCTCCAGCTCATGCAATTGAATAACATGAGTCACAACCTGCTTTTCTCATATAATAAAACCACAAACAATGGTATGCCATGAAGGACAGGTGGGAATATTTCATAAATGTGCTTTGATGGTGGCAAGAAAACCAAAAGTGTATAATTGGCTGCAGAATACATAAGGAATCTATTGTGAAGTAAATATTTCTGAGATAAATATACTTTATATAAATCATTGTTATGAAAAAAGTCTCACTTTTCACCATAAATTACTATCTAGAATATTGCAGCCATTTGTTCCTGCAGTGCAGCTTTAATGCCTGCATGAGGCTCCATGAGGTATGTGTTTGATGTTCTCTTAACCATCTGAACATAACATGTTTCATGGCCTTTACATTACAGATTAACAACTGGAACACTTTAAAGGTCTAATTATGAGCAAATATTTACAAGAAAATGTTTAGAGCTATAAGCTCTCCTCTTATAAATTACAGCAATTAGATAATTCCTGAAAGAATTCCCAGAGGACTCGAGTTTGATTGAAGTAATTACAAGACACATGATAAATAAGTGCTGTTACATGAGATATGTGTCTGGCATCAAAGTGGGGCTTAGAGAATTTTCCCTTGAGAAAATATTTAGATCATTATAAAGCCAGTTTTTGTGTTTTACTAAATGCAAAATTGGTCATGTTGAATCATTTGTTTGAACCATTTGTGCTCCGAAGAAGACATGCACATGTATCAGACTTGATGAGGATGATGTGGATGATACTGCGTCAACTTCAGCTGAGGGCATTGCACATTTAAACCTACGGTTGGGACCCTGTATAAACTGATTAGACTGAGTAGAGCCTTCATCTCCTTGATTATAAACCAAATATAGGAACTTTACTTTTTAGCTATCCACATATGTATTTTTTAAATATTTTATTGGAATAAAACTTGGCTTTGATGTTGCTGAGAGTAAACAGATTTCAAAGCTAAATTCATTCATTCATTTTCATTTTATTGATTCATTCCAGACATGTCAAAACAAGTGTATAAAGCATGATAACGTTAACACTAGCGTGGAGCTATTGTAGTTTCATATCCGGATAGACATTGACATCTAACTACACACTGATACTGATACACACACATTCACACTTCAGTACAACTACATATACTTCACCCTGCATATTCACAACCACACACACAGTGCACCCTGAGATCACCCAGATACCCCCCCCCCCCCCCCCACCCCCCCCCCCCCCCCCCCCCCCCCCCATCCCACCATGCTGCACTCTGACACCAAACCCACCTGAGCCCAGGCCCCCCCACAATGATGGTGCAAGAGCAGAACCAAGAGGGTCCCCGACCCGGTTGGCCTGCACAAGACAACACATCAACACAAGCCCCCAGGCCCCCGACAGCAAGACCCATGAGCCAGCCCAGGCACCACCCACCTCCCTCCACCAACCCCCAAGATCCCCCCACCCCCCCCACCCCACAACGGAAGCACTTCTGCTGGGGCAAGTTGGGGGCGCCGGCCCAACCCACCCGAGCAAAGGTGAACCCCCGCCAGGCAGTGGAGACAAAAGTCAAACAGAAAGACAAACTAAAAAGACACAAAGACAAACTAAATGCTAATGTCAGTACCAAAATTTACACCATTTGCTCAGTCGATTAACTCATTTTGACTTTGATAGCATGAAACACATCTCAAAAAAGTTGGAACAGGGTGATTGTAGTATTCTGCCCACTTTTAACAACTGCCTGTAAACGTCTGGGCAGTGAGGAGACCAGTTTTGTCTCATGCAGGACTCCAGCAGCTCAACTGTCTTTGGCCTTCATTGCTGGATTTTTTTGTTTGATGATGCACCAAATGTTTTCCATTGGTTTAAGGTCTAGACTGCAGGTAGGCTAGTTCAGCACCCAGACTCTTGCTGTTGTAAAGGATGCAGTCAGCGGTTTAGCATTGTCTTGCTGAAATATGCAAGACCTTCCCCGAACGAGACAAAAGAGAAGCGTATGTTGCTCTAAAACCTCTACGTGTTCTTCAGCATTTTCAGATGTGTAAGCTGTCCACACCATGGACACTAATGCAGCCCCATACCATCAGAGATTCAGGCTTTTAAACTGTCTGCTGATAACAAGTGGGATGGTTCCTCTCCTCTTTACTCCACAGGACACAGCATTCATAGTTTCCGAAAAGAATCTCAAATATTGATTTATCTGACCACAGAACAGTTTTCCATTTTGCCTCAGACCATTTTGGATGAGCTTTGGCCCAGAGACGATGACGGTATTTTTGGATCGTGTTCACGTATGGCTTTTTGTTTGGATGATGCAGCTTTAACTTCCATTTTACGGCTTGCACAGCAAACTGTGTTCGCAGGCAGTGGTTTCTGGGAGTCTTCCTGAGCCCATCCAGTGATGTCCAGTAGAGAATTGTGCTTGTCTTTAATTCAGTGAAGCCTGAGGGCCGGAAGATCACATACATCCAGTTTTGACCTTCAGCCTTGTGTTTTGCACACACTGCAGAATGCAATGATTTGCAAATCTCATAAATCCCATATTTTATTCCCAATAGAATATAAAGAACATATCAGATGTTGACACAGACCTGTGGGCCTGAAGATGACATACATCCAGTTCTGACCTTCGGCCCTGTCCCTGCACACAGACTACTGCAGATGGTGGGACCTTCAAAGTCTCTGTAATTTCATGTTGAAGGAACATTTTTCTGAAATTGTTCCACAATTTTTAGATGCTGTTTGTCAGAGACTGGTGAACTTCTGTCCATATTTACTTCAGAGAGCCTGTTCTTTATTTTTATTGGGAATGAATTATGGGTTTGTGAGATTTTCAAATTATTGCTTTTATTTTTATTTAGGTTTTACAGTGCCCTGACTGTTTTTGAAATTGGGGTTGCACTTTACAAGATAAAACCACTGTCTGCTTGGGGAACATGATAGATTTTTGCTGGATAAACAAGGATTATTTATGTTTTAAAGGTTGACTAGCTGAATAAATATCTCAGTAGATGCCTGAATACCAACCTTGCATTGACAATGGTGGACCAGCAGATCAACATTAACATCAAAAATGCGTGGCAAGCAAAACTGTTGCCTGTTTTGGTTATCTTTAAGATTTTGCATTCAAAAGCTAAAAATATGGCTCAATTACTGTGCAGTTTTATTCTTTGTTTTATTGATGAGCATATTTGCATGCATACTGGTGTGAAAGTTGTTTATATAATTCTGGATAGAGAAACTAAGGGCCATTCACATTCCTGCACTTATACCATTTTCCAGGTTGCAGTTACAGTTGTTTCATTTTTCAAAATCTCAGCTACCACAGATATTTGACACCAAAAAAGAAAAAAAGTGATATTTAAAAGCCGAAAATTTAAATATCGTGAAGAAACGTAACCTCTTCACTTTTTCATTTACTCCCCCTGACTTCTGCATTCCACTTGTACCTCATTATTGCTGTTTACTGTGATGTAGTTGATACGCTGACACAATAGAAGATCATTATTTGTAAAGTTAAAGTTTATCTTTTAATATTTGGGGTATTTTTTGGGATTTTCTAAATCCCAAACACAAATAAAAATGCCTGTAGATTTTTCGCTCCCACTCACCTGTGTGGGTGTAAGACTGACTGAAACCACATTTCAATTCTCCTGTCAGCTGAAAATGAGTAATGCACTGCAGATCACAGCCTGAGGATAAAGTCGTATCTGCAGCAGCACTTGAAGGAAATCAAAAGCCCAGGATACCTCAATTTGACCCCCTGTCATTTCCTTCAACAATGTATATGCTCTTTTTCAACGTTTAGACTCTTATGTCTTTTTCTTTCATAAAAGCTCAGCTTTATGTTATAAACAGCAATCCTCAGCCAGATGGTTTTAATTTCCTGTGACTTCAAGATGGTTGGAGATTTTAAAAAAAGAATCCCGTTTGAACCGGGGGCTAATGTAGTCAGGATGGAATCTGTCACTCAGTCTATTGCATGTTGATGACTAAGGGCAATTTCAGCTGTAAGCAGTCCATGATTTATGGACACCAAGTAAGCAAAAGCCAGCTAGGAGTTCAGAGCAGCAACTGGGCCCATTTTTGGTCGTGGCGTGCCTGCATTTTCTTTCCATCCATGCCAAAGTGTTTCGCACGGCAATTAGCTCTGTCCTCATTTTGGTCTGCAGTCCCGCAGGGTTAGCAAAGTCATTTATCATCCTCAGGGCCTGGAGCTCTGCAGCTCGGTCGCAGGTAGTTTTTGGAAACAGTCACTGGCCCGGCTCCTTTCATTTCTCTAAATGAGAAGGCGATACAGTAGTTTTGAAGTTCTGCCATCAGTTCCTCTTTCTCATGCTTTACTTTTTTCTCTACAGTTCTGAAGGGAAAAGGGCAATATCGTTTCACATGGCTCATTTGTTATATGCTAACTATAGGATGTGGTGACAACATGGCCTTGTTCTTGTTTTAACTGTTTTGGAAATTCAAAGTATAAACTAAAGAATATTTCATGAATGTATAATGTGGAATTATCAAAAAACTAAAAGGATGGACTTTAATCTATTTTTTTTGAATAGTAATGATATGAAGTGTTTTTATAAGGCAAAAATGAAACATTTTAATAGAAGACTTGACATTTAGCACATATCCACACTGATTTTGGATGTGGCCTTGTTAAGTGAAATTATAGAGCACCTCCTGCTGCTGATCTACAACTGGAGTTCTATTGAAATGCGTTGGCTCTGCTACAAGTACCGACATAGCTGCCAAATGCCTGCAGGGTGTCATTAATACATCTATTTGTGCAGCCAGCGTCATAAACATATGCTGGATACATTTTCATGCTCTTAATCGAGACATCTTCACTGGCAACCAAGAAAATAACTGACTGCAGTATGTGCATTTTTCTACTTTTCTTACTTTACAAAGAGCTTGCCAGCTGATTCCAAATTTGTCATTTACCTGACTGATATATTATGGTTTCTGTCACAGCTTTGTCTTTATCAATCAGAATTAAATGAAGGCCTTTTGGTTTTCTCCTTCATAAGTGGAGTCACACTGCAGTGCAGGCCCAGCGGTAACGGCCAGTATCAGAAGGGACTAATTGTCAAGGTTATGACTCAGTGGATGATTGATGTGGGGCCAGGCTGTTTTTGTCAGCCTGTCAGGTGGCTGGAATGTTTAATGTTCTCATTATTGGTTGCTCTGTTGTGTATATTTCTCTGTCAGCGCCGCTGAGCCATCTGAACTGCCAGAGCACTTCAAAAGCCTGCAGGTCATCCGTCTTCCTCCTGACGCCCTGAATGTTCAGCCTCAGCTGAGTGCTGGTGATTTGCTATGACTTGAGAGCCAGCTGACAGACAAGTCTCCTATAAAAAAAAACAAAAAGACATGCAACCTTTTCCCTTTTGTCATGCAGTGAAAGCATCGATACTCCTGTAATTAAAGGGGGGCTGCCACAGGATGCTGGGACCTGACAGTTGTATCATCTTCTTCATTTGCAGACAGAATGACATGAAGTATTTTGTCCTCTTTTACCTCAATGTGGATTTTGGTTCTGATGCGCTGGACTCTTAGAGGTCATTATCTGTTATTGAACATCACAGGGAAAAAAAAAGCTGAGGGGGATCACTATATTAAGACACGTCTTTATATTCATCATTAGTCCAGGGCCCAGTTTATGTCATACGATGGCAGAGAGCATGACAGACGGAATGCTAATGGCTGTAAAGTCAGTCATGCGAGAAACGCAAGAGGTGAGATGCTGAAGACAGGAGACAGAAAAACAGAATCCAAATCTCAATTCTTTTCCCAGGCCTCTTCACAAGATTGATTGTTTTTTGCTGATCTAATTTTGGATCATACAAAAGCAAACCATTTGTCTGAAAGAAAAATGATGTGCTACATAGTGCAGATGGAATTTTTTTTCTTTTGAAAGCTGGAAAAGATTAAAGAGAAACTCTGCTCCTCAGTCCTAATTACGAGCTGTAGATTACTCTGTCGATTTTACCAGATGGCAGGCTCGATTCCGCAGGCCTTCCTGTATATTAATGAACAGCACTCTGTTATATTTGACTTAGGTAAGTGAAATGTCTATCACCTGTAATGGTCTGCCAGCTGGCAGTGAACATTTTGCATCACTTTGGGTCGAGTTGGCATGTTTTATATGCAATGTTATTGAAGAAATAGTTGTGACATTTTTCAGTCCGACACCTTCTATTGTGTGTGTTTATTTATATATATATATATATATATTACTATGTAAAGGACACACGTTTGATAGGAATATGATTAAATTAGTGGTCATGGCTGGAAACACAGAAAAGAGCATGTTAACAAACATAACAGTAAAAAGCAGTGGAACACTTGGTGGGGATGTTTGCACTGTTTGGAAGTTGTGTCCAATGTCTAGAATAGCTTGTATGGGCTTGTTTTATTGTTAATGTTCACCATAATCATTTTTTTTCTCTTGTGCTGACTCTTTGAAGGAACCGTGTTTGTTCAGACCTCCTTCTCATCTGCTTCCTGTTCTTTGTATTTCAGACCAGTTTGCTAAAGAAACTGATTGTCTTTGTCTCAGCATGTCAATTTGAAAGGATTGCCAAAAACTTGAAGCAACGAACACATGTTTGCCAGCCCAAGATCCCAGAAACACTCTCAATGAATATGCCAAGCCTAATTTTAAACCAACAGCGGGGGAACTTTGGCTGTGTTTCTCAGCCGGAGAACACGAACAGCAAGGAAGCACAATGCCAGTGTGTCATACATTTAAACATGGTTAAATTAAAGGCTGTTTACTGTTCACAGAGGCCATTCATCTTACTCAACGCTGGTCTGCTTCTTGCAAATTTGTCAGTAAGAGCTTCCACATGCCAAGACAAGGAGAGGAAAAAACCGGGGTTATCAGAGGCGGGTTTTTATACGACGTTTCTTCAGTCAGCCTGTAGTTAATTAGCCACCTCCACACAATAAGGCCATAAGTCATTAATCACCCAAGCCGTAGCAGAAGCCGACTCACTATGAGCAAGACGTTCGGAGACAAAAAGTTTGCTGCCTATGACAGACTTCAAAATGGCCCCTGTCAGTGGTGTGTAAATTATAGGGCATGTTGAGTGCTGAAAGACAAGGGCCCACTGTTTAACTCACTCTTGCTCTGTCTTTTGTGTGTTGACAGGCTCGCTTCTAAAAGAAAATTCCCCTTTCTTCTGCTTTCCATTGGCTAACTTATAACTCAAAAGGAAGCACTTCATTGTGGAAATACAGATTACACACACACACACACAGACACCAAGTTCATTAAGATAATCTCAGTATACTAAGATAATTTTCATTTTAGGATGCTGCTCTAATAGAAGAAGACAAGCTCTAAAGGTCAACAGCAGAGTAAAACCCAGCTTTAACTTTGCATTTGTACCGTTTACTTTTCTTGTCAAAGGGAGGAAATGATGGAGCGACGATAAATATGGGGCTTGTTTGGAGAAGCAAAAGCCTTTCTCCTGCAAAAATAAACCACCATGTTTCTCTGGATGATGGAAGACACACTTTTCAGCTGACTGAACATGCAAAAGGTCATCTTTTTTTTTCCCTTTTGTGTCTATAAACAGAGATCTGCTTGCTTTTCCAGAGAACATAAGCACCAGGGATGGTTTACTCAAAGCAGCAAATGTTTGTGTAACTATGGGAAATCCCTTGATTGGATCATTAATAATGCTGACAAAAGGGTGTTAAATTCATTACATGACTGCAACATTTGTGACAAGTGTTTAAAAGCTGGTTGATGGATGTATTTCATGTGAAGCATACAATTTTCATACATGACCTTGAGCGTTTTGAGGAGGAGCGTCAGTTCAGCGTAGCAGAGATGATGTCCATGGCCTTCAACCATAACAGGCCATGGACAGTGGAACACATGGCGTGCAGCTGTGCAGAGGTGACCATTTTTAACACAAACATGTGTCTGTGCTGGTGCAACGCTGTGCTGATCTGCTTCTCCTCACTTGGAAGGCTGAGAGTCTTGCTCATGCTGCACTTCAAAGAAAAAGCAGGTGGGGCCGTCGCAGTGATTCAACATAGAGTCACGAAGCCCAGCGGAGTATCATCAGACAGCATTTTACATTCGAACATGGGAAAGACATCCTCTGTCATGAGGGAGGAGCTGGACAGACTTGATCATGCTAGAGCAGATGTGTGTGAGGTACACTGAGCCAGTTCATGGAATAAACGCAACGTCTTAACTTTAGAGGCGCCGCGACACTTTCCCTTTAACCTCCCTAATTAGCATATTTATCCCTACCAAAACTCTTAAGCCTATTAAAATACACGTTTTCTATATTTATTTATAAGCAGTATGCAAATATTCAATCGTTGTATGGATTAATTTTATATATATTATATAATGTGTATACATGTAATATTTTTAAAGTTTTAGATTGAGTTAAAGTGTACAAGAGCACTTTATTTATGTGAGGGACTTTGTTTCACTTATCAGAAGTTATGGAAAGCTGTTAGCTGGTAATTCTCGAAAAAACCTGAATCAAATGCAGCTGGACTCCTTCTACCTGGTTCTTGAGGATGTGTCAACTTTCATCCATATTCGGAAATTGAAAAAGCTTTCTGGATGGAAGGTGAAATGTTTTCCAGAACTTTGATTCAAGCCTTTAAGAATTAGACCTTCTAGAAGTCCTCAGTGATGCTGCCGTTGTTTTCCCTGGAGTTTTATATTGTTCATTTTCTTGTCTCGCTTGAGAAAACAGCTCCTGAGATTTCCTGTCAATATTTTGTTTTTCAAAAATGCCTTGCTTAATAATAATAAAACATTTATATATAACCACATACAAAGGCTCTAATACTGAATGCAATTGAGGACTTGCTGGCTAATGATTCATTTTCTGAACATTTAATGTAGTATAGCTGCATAGTATATACGTCCTTAAATTCAAAGTAACTGATACCATAAAACTGAAACTAGTGAATAATTTATTGACTGGTTAATTTGCTCTAACGTATTAATTTGTGGTATCCACACTGCCGTGTCACACATCAAGAAAACACTGAGTAATTGCTTTTCAGATTACACTCCAATTTGTTCCCATCATATTAATGTTGTGTTTGTGAATGAAAAGAGATGCATCACATGTGACCTGGCGTCATGGTTGTCTGGGTGTAGCGCTGAGTTGTGGGTTGGCGGCTTTATCACCATCTTTCACTGAGTTGTGTTTGAGCTCATCTTCATGAATGATGGCCGGATTTGATGAGTATGACGTCTGACCGTGATGGTGAATTTTACTGCAAGAGAACAGCATGATTTAGCAAGGAGGGCTAATGGCTTTGTTGGCTTTATCTAGTTGATTTGTTTTAGGGGACTGATTAAATAGTAAAGTCTGTCTTTGTTAATGCTCTGTGTGGCTTCATTAGAGCAATCACAAACAACGTGGAGGGATCCCACATCTGTCTCATCATAAATTTTTTTGCTCAAAGAGCTCCTCCTTGCTGTTTTTGCAGATCAATTGTTAATATGCTGGACTGCAAAGATTCAAAAGTGGAGATGTTATGTCTGAACACATAAACTGTGTACTGTAGCAACAGCGACAAGGCTTGTAAGTCATCTTAGCCTCTTGTCACTATAATTTAATAAAACAAATCCATTCATGCTGACAGAAGCTGCACAGAGGATATTTGTTGTTCCATATAAAACGTGTTTATAAGGCCTGCTGTCAAACTTCAGAACTATAAAACCACAGTAAAGAATATGAATAAATGAGCTAGAGTTTGCCATTAAGATCTTAAAAATTAAATATAAAAATGTATTAAAAATACTTATCACAACCCCACTGTCCTGCCAAACTCACTATCTTAAGATTGGAAAAAAAAAGATAAATTTCTGCTTTAACCTGACTTGACTTAAATGATTTATGTGTACTAATATTTAGTGTTATAATTAAATCTCCTCCATAAATGAAGAGGGGGAAAAAAATTCTGCAGTCGCAGATCAGTGTAAAAGAAAGAAAAGAAAAAAGAGTGGCTTCATGAAACGTGTTGCCTCCTGCAAAATAAATCAATGGCAGTTCTTCAGACGCTCTGATTTTCCTACTTCCATCATACTGTCAGCAACAGTTGATCCGTCTGAGTGCAGCAGAATTAAAACAACTTTTATTCTGCAGTCAGTCACTCGCCGTTGATTTCAGGATGGAAAGTAAAATCCATCACGTCCCACTTACATCCGCTGTGATAAACACCAGGCAAACGGGATCTTATGTAAAATAATGCACATTGAAGCATTTGAATGTTATGTTATAATCATTTTTTATTTTAGTCACGCTTGAAGCTATCGCAAATAAATACAGTGATCCTCGCATGGATCCAGTCCCTGCATGAAATACGATATAAAACTCATTGGGTCTAAATCTCCTTTATAAATGTAGAATTCTGTGTCTCTATTGGTATCCTAAGGCCGAGGCTGTGGTCAGTCTTTGTCCATACAAGGCGTACGGGGAGTAATATGGCCCGGTGGCAGCGGGCACCGGCACCGGCACCGGAGCTCCGGGAGCGGGCAGGGGGCTCTTTGAATACGGGTGATAGCGGCTGCTGAGTCCGAGGTGGTGGTGGGAGCCCCTGAGGGCCAGCGCGCCGGGGCTCCCCGGGCTACCGTTAGGCGGAATATGCATGTGACAGGCCATGGCAGCGGCGGCGGCTGCGTTTGCGAGAGACGTTGACCCCGGATACCCGGATATTAACTTCTCCGTGCCGGCGAAGGCCGTGTGAGTCCGCAAGTGGCTCAGCAGCTCCTCGGAGGAGGAGAAGCGCTTATCGCAAGGTCCGTTCGCTGACACCCAGTTGCACACGTGCGGCAGGGGGTCGTTGGGCAACATGAACCCGTAGGGATACAAGGGGTGGCCGCTGAAAGACGGGGCCGAGGAGTGCACGCCGTGCAACGGGTGCGTCGGGTACATGAGCGGGTATCCTGACTTGAGCGCAGAGGCGGCCGCGGCGGCGGCGGCAGAGTCATGTGCGCAGTTTGCGCTGGACGCGCCGGACAAATGGCTCGTGCAGTGGTAGCTCAGGCAGTACGGGTCACGACACAGACTGGCGGACATGAGAGACGGCGGGGACGCTCCAGCCAAGGGGCTCGTCCCTGCTTTACTGCACCCCAGCGAGCTGGCGGCGGCGAACTGTGCGCTTAGAAGCTGGCTGCTGGATTTGGTGGGGTCAAGGCTCATTCCAGGCGGGAGAAACGGCTGCGGGTAACCCGCATAGGCACCCGCTAAACTTCCCAGGATAGGAAATACCAGCGGATGGCAAGGGAAAAACTGTATGACCAGGCTTATAGGGGGAGACGGGGGCCACCAGTCCAGAGCCGAGAACGGAGGAGGAGGATGAGGTTACAGATAAAGAGTCTGATGTGCCAGTCTTTGGTCCGGATGTGCTTTCTTGGTGTTGGTTGCCATCAGAGATAATTCCATTTATCCTTTGGCTGCCGCTGCTCTCCGTTGTACTGCTTTTATTGCTTTCAGACTCTTTCTTGTCCTCTTTGTCCCCCGCTTTGCCTTCAGACGGCAGTGGAGAAACGGAGGGGCAGGAGCTGGGGCTACCTGTCCTGGGGGTGAACGGCTGACAGGTGGCGCTAGGCACTCGGAAACTGGTTTTATCTCCACTGAGGCTGCTGCTCGAATCCTTCTTTTCTGATAACTTCGAGTAAGGTTTGAAGCTGGATTTGTCGTCGGCTCCGATGTCACTCATCTTCAGCGGGCCAGATTTGGTCTCCTTGTCACTAGATCCATTCGAGGTCACGGAGGACAACTTGGAGGAGGACGGCGGGTCCGGCTTGCCGATCTGCGAGCATGTTTGTGCCAGAAGGGCCAGCGGACTCTTCTTGGCGTCCAGCTGTGAAATAACACAACGGAAAATTAATGAAAATCGCAAAACTCTCGTGCGCATCGCGTTCAAATTTTACGGACAATTTCAGGACATGACAGCTCCGCGTATTTTACGCACCACTCAGAAACTTATCTGGGAATAAAACTGAAAACAGATCAGCATAATAAACGAAAACAAGTCGTAGGTTTACACAATAATGTTACAATTTGAACACTTGAAGAATGAAATTCTAAATATGGGCATTTTTTTTCCGGGTGGATCCAATTTAGACTTCGTCGTTTCTTATTCTCGCGCAAATCGTGGAAAAAAAAAAGAGATCAGGTCCAAAAATAACATTAGCGGGGTAATTGTTCATACTTTATTTAGTTCAATCAACTGATCACATCAGTAACACCGTAAACAGAACTGGTCAACGCTTTGAAAGCTTTCGCGTCCATTGAATTCAAAACAAACACTTTAATGTTCGTGCGTAAACGTCTCCACAAAATTGCCGTGTCGCTTACCTCTATGGGACTGACAGGAGTGGACGGCAAAGGCTGAAGGTACTCCGGGTGTAAAATGTGTCCTGCCCGTGCCGTGAGCATTTTCAAAACCTTTATGGGAAGGCGGCTGGCTTGTCGAGAAGGATCTGCGGGAGAAACGGAGTTGTGCAGGGATAGTTGGCCGATCTTCACTGCGCCCTTCTCCCCCAAAGAGGAGCCTCTCTCCCACGCCGGATTCGTGCTATTTCTCAGGACAGAGACGGCGGGCGATGTGATCATGACCCAAGTCTCGTAAAAATGGTCGAAAAAGACATGTGTGACACAAAGACAGCCAAAAAAAAACACGAAACTGCGAAAGCCTCCTCGAAAACGGCGTAATATCCTTAAGACAAGACGCGGAGCGAGCGGGCAGAATCCGTGCGTTTCACATCCGCGTTGCTTCCTCCTCGGCGTCGCTCTGACAGTGTGGCTGTCGGTCCGAGAGAGGACTCGGCTCGCTCGGGTCGTGGGCAGGAGGGATCACTCCGCCTCCTCTCCAGCGGCATCAAAATCAGACTACAGATCACTGCCTCTGCAAGCTCCCAATCAAAAAGAGATCGCGATGTGATGGAGGGTGGAAGCGATGTGACGCTTTGTCTTCACATTGGTGTCTGTTTCATTTTTCACCCACACAGAGCGCTTTTAATTTTGAGATGTTATAAGCGTCTTTGCGTAATTGGCACTCGGGCGCATGCGTGGACCGGAATGACCGTTCGTTTTAAGATGACCCAAACACAAGGTACATATTATTAACAGGATTTGTGAAAGCTTTATCGGAACATTATAACATCCAAATGATGTTTTCTTACAATGCTGACATATGCACTTAGACTGCTTCTTTCAACCTGAGTGATTATGATTTTGCGCTCGTTCTCTTTTCAATATTAAATAAGAGTTCAAGGAGAGTGTCCATAAGGAAAGAATAATTGAATCGTGAAAAACTTTCAACTCAAGAGAGAGAGAAAGGAAGAAATATAACAAAGGAAGCGCTATCACACATTCCTTCAACGCGCATCTCTATCGATCTCCGTGTTTTATAGTTTTTCAGCAACTTTCTCCTCTGAAACCCACAGCTGGCGTCCAGGACAGGGAACTGACAGATGACAGGCTGTCTGTCAAACGTCTGCGCAATTTTTGTCTTGCCTCATCTCAGTCGGATTCAGGTCAGGGCACTACATGAGAGAAGAAGTGATGTTTCTCTGCTCTCACACATCCATCACATTTAGGGCCTATTTCAAACTGCCTGGTCTTGTAAAACTCAAAACAGCGATTTGTTTAATTGGAGACAATGCCCGAGGCATTTTTATCCAGACATTTGACGTGTTAAGTATTTTATATTTTCTTGGAATTACAAAAAAATCCCTCCCAAAACATTCTTTTTATTCAAAGAAAGCATATAACACCCTCTCGCGACTGCTGTTAATCATTAAAGCCTACGCATTACTTCCCGTCGAAATGGCCACTTATCTTATTACTCAATAGCCTACAAATGCCTTGCTGATCAGGCGAAAGTTAAACATATGCAAGTGTTTTTTTGATTGATAACCTCGGCGCTGTTTTCGGCAACGGCTGTCAGGCTCTGACACAGCGCTCTGAGTTATTAGGGCAGAGAAGGGCGACCATAAATTTCGACCGTCAGGCAAAAACTCCTTTATTGTGGACGTGATGGATGGCTCACAGCAGCAGACATCAAATTCTGCTTTATCTTTAAACTGGCTGAATATTTTTTTTCTACTTTTTTTTTTCTCAGTAATTCATTACCTTTAAATGGAAACCTTGAAAATAAAATAAAAGGAGGAGGGGGCGTTTTTATTTCACACAAGGACACTTTTATGAACCACCTAGTTCAATATCCTACTAACATTTACAAACAGTGGTGCTTAAATAGATATAAGCCCATGTGCTTTACGTTAAATATTAAGGGTTTATATATGTGAAGGAATAATTCACTCTTTTTTTTTCTGAAAAAGTACCTGTCAAGCCACAGCTGATCTTTTTGGAAAAAGATGACAGAACTCAGACCTGGAGAGCAAACTTAGTGTAATCATTTCTTTCTTTTAGCACAATCTGACTGCTCTGTTACCGACATTACAAACCAACCAATTCATACCCCCCCCCCCCCCAACACACACACACACACTTTTTTCTTTCTTTTTTTATTTTCACAAACATTAAAAACCTTTTATGAACCACCGAATGTGTCTATCCTCACTCTTTTCCTCGGCCTAAGGAAAATCAAAAGTTATTAAGATTAAAGGCAAACCGTTGTAATCTTGATCTAATTTTTAAACATCTAAATTATCTAAATTAGTGGCAAGATTTTCCCCAATATCACACAGCACTGTGTAACCTTTAGCTTTTCATTTGATGTACTGGTTTTCTGCGTTCAACGGCTTAGATATGCGTTTGAGGCAACTTCACAATTTATCATTGGAGTTAATTAAAGATTGAAAACAAAAGCAATTATAGTCACTGTGACAGGAACTACATTATGTATAATTATATAGTGTGCATTGCGTAATTCAGCTCCGTAGGCTGATGGTTAGTCTCCACCACTGGCTGATTAGAAAAATGCATCCAGTCTTTTTTTTTAATTAGATTGTACCAACATTTTTCAAACCACTTAAAAGGTTGCAGACATAAAGTGGAAGATTTATCCAGCCGGCATGAAGATAGGTCCCTGCAGTGTTGATATCCTGCTCTCCATATGCTCGAGTATAAACGCAAAATCATGATTCTTGAAGTCACCATGGCAAACTAGGAACTAAAAGTATCAGAAGAATGACTGGTGCAGAAGCTCTTGACGTAGTTTCCTTAAAGAAAAGAAAAGAGGGGATGTGGTTGATAACTGAAGCATTATAATGTCAAGCAAATGGAATAAGAAATTCCCTCGACGTGACATTAAAATTTACCCCCATGGCAGCCGGCACGAGTCGCACCACATCAGAAGCCAGACAGGCAGACTGGATCTGACAGGTAAAAAGGCGAGATGATGGTTAGAAGGTGCTATTGTTTCACGCCGCTTTCTTGACCTGTCAGGTCCCGGCGCAGAGGCCTGGATCGAGGACCTCTTTGTCACACGAAAACAGCCTTAAAAGGCTGTTATCCAGACTATGGTGATTGCTCCTCTTTAATTGATTTGCTTTTCACCGAGGCCTGTCACATTAATAATGGTTAAGTACAGGCCCAGTGTGTCACCCACAGTGCTGCATCTATCGGGAAATTAACAGCCTTAACTAACTGCTGTCTTTGAGGCAGGAACTGCAGGATCATATGAGATGCAGCAGTTTCACAGAAACTATTGTTGCCATGCCGATTTGCTATAATGGGAAACTTTTCCCCTTCCTGCCTTTTGCCTCATATATATATATACAGATCATACAGGGTGTTGAAAATGTACATATATGCATATAATATGTTTGTGAACTACCATTTAGAGTGGAATAGTATGACTAAAAATTGCCTTTAAAGGACTGAATAAAACTCTGATTATGCTCACTACCGCTTCACAGGAGCCGTTGACAGGTTGTACCAGACACTGGAGTCATTCTGATATTTCCATGACTGACTGACAGGTTGAAATGGCTCCCATCACCTTGATAGCATAGTAATGCACCTTGCATGTAGACTGTCTTTAAAGTGCAGGAAATTAGACTCCAAGTTGAGAGTTCCCTTTCAACCAAATATGACAAGAAAATAGACTTCTTTTCTTCTAAGCCCGGAGAAAGGAAGGAGGCCTCAGACAAGCTGGCAGAGAATAAGAGGTTATAGGCGAATGTGTCAGGTAATATTATAGATATTATGTGTTCAAGACAGGACATTTCACATACTAAGAAGTCATAAGCATTCCTCTTGAGTCTGCCCAGGATATTTTTCACGCCACCCCCCCATATGTGTCAAAGTGTAGCACTGACTTCATTTGCAAGAGCTCAAGTCGGAGCTGACATGGAGAAGTAACACTATCTCCCAGAAAGTCAGACGATGGGAGTTTAGCATGACGGCGAGAGTTAGAAAAGTTGAGGTGCAGCCAAGATTGCAGTGGTGAAGGGTCTTATTCACTTTGTCTCCTCAATTAGTTAAAGCTGGTCAGGAGTAGAAAGTAAAGCCTGTGGAGATGATGTGCTGTCGTCCACTTGCCATCAGGTGGGTGAGGATCCTGGTGGGTTTGTAGTCATGCTGTAGAGAGGAGTTAACTTCACCTTCCTGCTGGCACTGGAACCAGTAGCTCAATTCAATCTGACAGCTGCCATATTACTGGTTTAAAACTTGGTAGAAACTTCAAGAGGCATGTTAGACCGAAAGTACAGCACGTATATGTTATCTTTATGTGAACCATCAATTCCAGGTTTTCTAACATCAAAGTATGGCAGCGGACTGGATTTCAGAGATTATGATTAACACTGTCTGTCAAGACTCTGCTGCAATATGTCTGAGCATCTTGTTTCGTCTGGTTGCCGGTTCCAAATGCAAGGATGTAAAACAAAGAAAAATAGTAAAGCCAAGATCAGAGTAAATATTTTATGCAAATCTAAACATTTCAGTATTTTATTCAATCAGCTGATCAGCTAATAGTAGCAGTCCAGTCATTCAGTTTATGCCTTTGACATGAACATTAACAGTACACCACTTTTGTTTGAGAAGTAATCACTTTAAAATCTGTCTTTGGCACACATCCAGTGCTGGATGCTGATCCCCCATATTTACTTGTCTAAATTTAATTTCTGGAACCTAATTCACGGTGAAATTGTACAGGTAGCATGTTATGATGCAGGAAGCGCTGTGCAGGTCGGGATGAATGTCTGTGATGGGCAGATTATTCTGACTAAAGCGGGCCTAAAGAATGATCTTGTCACATTTCACAGGCGGGATTAGGGATACACAGGAGGAGCGCTTCAGTCAGGAATTAATGTCATGTGGTCGGCTACAGACAAGCATGCAAGGTATTCGTAAAGACAAGCTTGGACACTTACCGCTCCATTTGTCTACTTAGTGATCAAATACTGAGGCTGATGGTTATTTCTCTGACATTTATTTTATGAGGTATGTGTTAATCTCTATGTTTTGACTATATTCCTTTTTGAAACTGTATGAATTTTAGATTAGAACAGCCTACAACAAATACCGTCTTGATGTGTTGCCCGTAGAAGCACCTGCTGTATATTTATGTCTTTGCATGTTAAATGAAAGAGTCTGAGTGTCTTCAGGCCATCACAATGAGCTATTACCGCGATGATTGAAAAGTGAGGGAGCAAGTGAGCTGAAAAGACAAAATGGAAGAGGCCTGACAAATGAAATCAAACTTCATAAGACCTGCCAGTGGTGTCAGTTGTTATCCATATCTCAAGCGCATTATGGTAGTGCAACGCAGCGTACTCCCTTCTCATCTGTCGGCTCAAATTCATCACATTCTCGACTGTTTCTTTTAAGTCACAAGTGTCAGTGTGAAGAGGAGTCTTAATTGACAACTGAGTGGCACAGACATGGACCACAGCCTTTATTTTTGTGCCAAGAAGGGTTGTGTTGTTTTGATGAGCTATTATTGGCAGAAGCCAGGAGCAGATAGCGGTGGGCCTGGAAATGGGAAGTGACATCAGACAGAGAGGAGCTTGTCATTGTCTTCAGGCCAGTTTTCTTGCTGTGAGTTAGAGACAGCCTGTTGAGATGTCTTGTCTTTTGGGAAGAAAAATTTGGGCGGATTTTTGTGAAATTATTTAGACATCTGGCATCGTGTTGTGAAATATACTGGTATGGCTTCAAGAAAATTCTTTCTAGTAAATTAGATTTGTTATGTCAAGCACAGAAAGCTATCATGAGCCCGCGGCCTTCACATGCAACACATTTGGGATCTACTGTCCTAAAACTTGCTGTGCTGTTTCTCAACACTGAGTTTGTCTGGCGGATTTCACTTGCTGTCTGTGCCTATTCTGTGGCATTAGATGGAAATAAAAAAGTAAATCTTAATGTTTTATGTTTTAGTTTGCAGAGCTGCCACTCCTTCTCTTGAGCTTGCAGATGCAGATTTGACTGTTCATGCTGAGGTCTTTGACTAGTATTCTGTGAAGCTCAAAGTGACTATATTCAGAAAGGAAACGGTTGAACATGAATACAGGGAAGTCATGTTGTTGAATGGACGTCTAATTTTAGCTCATGCCCCCCCCCCCCCCCCCCACACACACGCTTGCACTCATTTTGCCATTCTTCACTTTTTATACACTAAACAGCCTTTTGTCTTACCAATCACACCCTGGGGGTCAGTGTCTTGCTCAAGGGCATCTCAGCATGGGCCAGGGATTGAATCATCAGACTTCCAAGTGGGACAAACAGCCACTTTACTGACTGAACCACGGCCACACCATGGCGCCTGCAGTGATCAAGACAAATATCTCTAAAAATGAAAAAATAAACCCAAACCAATCTGTGAAACTCACTGGCTTCATTCTACCAGAGGAAAAAAAAAGAAAATATAATTTGTTTCTAATCGGAGGACCAGACTTCTCCCATCATAACAACTTATGTAAAATATTGCTCTTACGATAACCAGCACTCGTAGCCCATATGGCATTCATAACCAGCTCAGAGTAAATCAATAAAGTGTCTGTAACAGGGAGCTCAATACCAGCACTTCATAATCACAACATTCTCCTCTAATATTCAGTCTGCTGGAGTACAGTGTAAATAAATAGCTCTCAGGGCAGTGCATCTTATTGTACATTGATCATGAGCACAAGACCCCAGGCAACAATGCACAAAAGAAAAATGGCTTCCTTATTTTCACTCATCCGAGGCTCTGTGCAGCCCTTAATAGACAGAATCAGAACGTCTGCTGTGGTGTTGCAGGCTTTATGAGACCATTACCGCTTTTTATTGTGTATCCCTGGACTAATGGCTTTTTATACTTCCTCTGATTTACGGCCTGTCAGCTTTGTGGCTGTCCATTAGAAAGGGAGGTTGACATCAAGCCAGCGCTTGAAGTGCCCACTGTGAAAAGCAAGGAAGTCGTCTCTCACACATAGACGCCAGGCTCTTTAAAACCCGGTTCCAAAACATTCATGGCTGCTCATTTACCAGCTTGTTTTCACATGCTCCTTTTCTGCTTAATAGGTGCTTCTATTAAGTCTTTATGTGACATTAATGACACATGTCAACTGTAGGTGAAAGGAAAATAAAAGTCTGTCAAATCTATTACCAGTTTTACATTGTAGCAGTTAGTGTTTGAAATAAAACACATCAAACACTTCTTTTTCTGTGTGATTGTTAATTACAAAAGTGTTGTCTTAACTCTGAAACATATGATTAAATTAACTACTATTACTATTAGAATTATACTTTCAGCTTTATTTTTTTAAATGTATTTATGAGATGGGTTGTATGCTTTAAGTAAAGTCCTGTACGAGTCACTTACATGGTTGAGCATTACTAGTCCTTTTAAATGAAAAGAGCCCATGCTAAGGTAGTTTACAGGGTAGTTTTGAGGGTCAAGTGAACTAAACACATAAACCCTAATGTTTAAAAGAAAAAAAAAAAATCACATTTCTCATGATGCACATTGTTGCAGCAGCTTTTGACGTCTTCTGCGTGTCTGTGCAGTTTAGTCCCTGTTTATTTAAGGCAGCCGTCACTAAAGGCCCGGTCTGCTCAGACTGATCAGCAGGCGACAGACTGTGCATTCAAAATGATCCCAGGAAGGCAGAATATTGCCTCCCCAGTGTGTGCTTTCACAAAGCATTTACGGCGCTCTGCAATCTGAAGACGGTCCCTTTCCTTGTCTTTGCGGTCCACGGCCAGAAACAACCATCTCTGGTACTAGATTGTCCTTTATTCAGTTGGCGCTGAATGAAACACTGGCCTTTATAAACACCAACATAGATTAAAGTTTCTATTGATTCTTTCAGTGGGATACACGCAGCAGCGCAGGCCTCAGTTTTACAGTCGCTGCTGACGCTCGTAATGTTTCTGCTATTGTTGGAGGAAGATGCTGCGTTGGTCTCAGCAGACTGTGGCTGCTCCAGGTGGCTGAACGAGGCAGCAGGGTTCACAGGACGAGGAGACACATTTTATAATACGGTCAGTATAGCTGACCTCTACCTCTCTGACAAGGTGCTCACAAAGCTTTTGGTATTTTCTTTAGTTTGCTTGTCACTAGAGCTTTTGTAGCCACACAGATGATCTTTTTTGGCTAACAGGAGGCCTTTCACCATCCCTGTTTGTCTTCTGTGATAAATAAGTTCCTTTTGTTTGGACATTAAGCTTTCAAATAATAATAAAAAAAAGACTATAAGTGCAAAGGCTGTATTACAAGTTGAAAAAAATGGGGGGGGAAAAATATAATATGACCGAGTTTATAAGGTTTATTTCAAATTACGTTCATACTAATGGTTGATGTTTCTGTCAGTGATAACGACAGTATCATCAGTAAGAAATGAATCAGTGTAAGCCTTATTAGTCACGGGGCTGGAAAGAGGTGGCATGAAAAAGTGAGATGGAGGCTGAACGGCATCTGAGCTCCCCAGCAGGAACTTAACTGGTTAAAAGCGATTACTATGACTGTCTTATGGTTCTTACAGAAGTGATCCCTCTCTGCGTCCTACACCCTCCCAACCACGTCCTTCATGTGAGACAAAAATGTGGTTTTAATCCAAAGAAAACCCAAATCAAATTAACAACATACCAGCGACGGTGAAGTTTCTGTGCTCCTTTGTGCCCAGGATCTGAGGATCTGCATCTATAACGTTACCAGAGGATGCAGGCACAGCCTATATTAAACGTTTTGGCCTCCTTGTCTGAGCAGATCCGACTGTACTGCTCCGCTCTGGTCACCTCTCAACTGCTGGCCTTCACATTTGCCAGTGCAAACATTCATAAACAATATACTGTACAGCTTGTGCAACTCTATCACTGCAAAGTATCATTTTTTTTTGCTCAGTTTTTTTTATTTTTACTTTTTTGCATTTAAAAACAAGATATCGCTTTCATAGCGGTTAGCTTGAACTGCTATGAACTTTATGAGGTCTGAGTTGTTTGAGACGGTGAAAATAGTTCCACCTCTGCTTTTCCTGCTTTGAGAGTACAAAATGTCTTCTGTGAAGGAGATGAGATCTCTCCTCTGGTTCCAAATTACACATATTTTGTAATAGAATATGAAAAGTTGAGACAAGTTACAGATATTTTCACAAGTAAAAAGAAAACCAAAGATTTGTCATTCAAATCAGATCTTTGCTTGCCTTGCGTTTGCCTCTCAGAAGGAGCACATGCAGACAAACAGGAAGGAATGTTTAATTTAAAGAGGATCGTAAATGGATCATTGTACAGGAAAGCCCCGTCAGACTTTTATCTCTGTTGGCTCTTCTATGACCTTTCCTTCTGCATTTTTTGTGTTTACAGCTAGACCGATTCTAAAGCCCTCTGAGTTGCAGGACATTGTTCCTACATCAGATAATCTGTCCTGGATCATCCATAACCCTCACTTTATTAGCTCATACACAAGAATTACCCATGAGGTATTTGAGTAAAAATAAATTAACTTGGACAGTTTAATTTTGTTCTGGAAATCCCATCACACAGAACATACTACGCTGTTGTTACAGTATATATTTGGCAAAATTTTACTTTAATAATCATACATAAATCTTAGTATTTGAGAGTTTTTCTCTAATTGTTAGTGCTGCATAAGAGAGACTGGCCTGGGTAAGCCAGATGATCCTTGATGGGGGTGGAGCTGGTCCTGTTTCACACAAAATCAATTCTGGCCTTTGGTGTTTGCAAGACAGCAGGATCGGGGGCGAGGAGGGGGAACACATGTCTGACACCTTCTGACTTTTTCATGAGGAACTGTTTGAAGTTTTAAACCCCCACAGAGGATTCTTGGGGCGATGAATATAAAAAGGTGCAGCTTAAAGCTCAAGGCGTATTATCATCAATGAAGTCCGTTGCAAAATTTGATGAAAAGAGTCAAATCGTTTGAATTTTAAGATCCGAGGAAAAAAAAAAACCTCACAAATTTGAAAGCTCCAAAATCTCATATATTTGATCATATATTGATCATACCACTATTTTGGCTCTTCGATAGTGGAATGTGTTTTCTTTTATGATGGACATCCGCTAATTATAAGCTTCTCTTAAGTTGCTCTTGTCTAAAACGGTTCTCTTCACGCGCTGTGCTGGGCACAAAGAGGAAGAGCATGACCTCAAAGCATCTTTTGTTGCAAAGGCAGTGGAGGGTGGTGACTGGAATTCATGTGATGGGGTAAGGGGGTGTGGTAGCCGCTGAGGGCCGGCAATGACAGGCTTCACTTCTGTAGTCCTGGTGGTCCTGTCTTGCAGCTGTTCTTGCACGAATGCCGCACTGCCATTCTACGCAAAATGTTTGAAAGCAACATGTTCATCTCCAGTGGCCTTTACACGGTGTTTAATGACTGACTGTTGTGCACATTTCTGGTCTCAGCCTGATGGCGTTGCTAAACATTGTGTCAGTTTGATGTGTCTTTTGTTGGCTGCTCTCAGATTTCTTGACTCACCGCTGTGTTTCTGGACCTCATTCATGCCACTTTCTTTGTGCATCAGCAGATGAGTCTGGGGTGGAAGTTTTACCTCTATAACTCCTAATATTGATTTAGTATATTTTTTTTAACATTTTTATAAGATTTTGCATTTTTATGCTGATCTTACACTTGATGATTTTACAAGGGTTTTCAAGGTTCCAGATAAATATCCACAGTTGGAGGAATGTCATGAAGAGTCTAGCTTGATTTGGGGTAAACTCCCATGGCCTCAGTTGTTAGGTTTAATGATGCAGCTGGAACAAATCATTGTATACTTCCACATCTTGGGATTACAACATTAAATCATGTTTAATATGATCAAGCCTTTAGTCTTCATTTGTGACCCAGTTTGCGTCAACAACCAGTTCACAGTAGTGATAAAAAGGTGCTATTGTCCTTTGGTTCACAAAGGAATCTGGCTGTAGTTGAAAAAATAGTCATCTGCAAGATTCCCAGTCTTAAGTCTGCAACTTAAAACTCTGTCTTTATAGTCTTCAGATGCAAGAGGTCGTTGTGTTTCATCACTTGCAGTTGCAGAATTAACTAGCCCTTGAGCAAAAAACAGCCACATGCACAAAACATCATTGTACTGCACGCAATGTAGCCTGTTTTGTGCGGACTGGGCCTCTCCACATGCACAAGAGGTTCCTTCCACGCACACAAGACTTTCTTCCTGGTCCCTACTGTAACGCATGAGTGATTCTGCTCTACACTCGAATCAAGCTGACTTTTGACAGATTGGGGGTGGAGACTAATGATCGCATTTACCACATGATGATTTGCCCTCTTTCAAAAAGTGCCATGACTTTAGGCTTTTGCAACGTCATTTCTCAGTCAAAGTCATAAAGTCAAGGTGGACATCTGTGTGGGTGTGTCACAAAAACTGTATTTCTTTGATATGCATTTCTGTTTTTATTCATTTATTTATTTATGTAGCCTGGCCAGCCATCCTAATTCTTTCCTCTTTGATGCAAAGGATTAGTCTGATTTCTCTGGATTCATCTTTGAGTTCCAGGAGTTTCCAGAGAAGAAATGCCTCTGGACCACTGGACCAGTCATTAGACCATTCAAAGAAATAAAGAATGTGATCCAAAATAGTGTGCAGTAGAGTAGGAATGCTGGTGAATAACTATTGAATAATATATTGATCCATGGTGTTATTAGCAGTTCTGCATATTGGCTGTTTTGAATAGCGGCTCTTGGATGCTGGTGTTGGAGACGTCGCATAAACCCCTCCCCTTCCCTGATGTGATTGGTTTAGTATGTTCTGTACTTATGGAAATGGCTGTGAATGGAAGGAGTAGCAGAAATGAATGAGAATGAGGCTAGTTTTTTTAAACCTAAATTCTGCAAACATAAGAATGATATGCGTACATACAGAGCTATCAATCAAGGCTTTGCCATAAAGATAATATTTTTGAAAGAAGGTTCTGTTGCTCACTCAGCATTTAGGCAGATTAGGGATGCACTGATCCACTTCTTTTTGGAGATCTGATCAGATTCTGATATATGCCTTCTGATAACTGATATTGATTCTGATAGCAAAAGACGAATTGTTGTTGTTTTCAAATGGAATATTTGCATTAAATGCAAAAATTGTCCAAAAAAATGAACATATATATTATTCAACCCTTCAGATAACTTAAAAACAATATTACAATATCTGTACACAGGATAAGTAGAGCTATTATTATAAAGGATTAAATTTGAATTAAATGTCTTTGATCGGTGTTGTCATTTCCAATCAGTAAATTACATCAGTATCTGCCTTGATATTGGATTGGACTGGTCCCATCTCTGGCCCAGATATTAGGCCATGCCTTCTCTTGCCAGTGAATGGCTCATTCAGAGATCAACTCCCTTGCTTGTTCGAGAGAAATGTGTTAGCTTACAGGAAAGCAGGTGGGCCACATTGCATCACGCCACGATATCTTACACTGCTCTTTTCACTCAGCTGGTTCCACAACAACAGCTGCAATTTGAAAGTAAACACTTATAAAATGCCACACTGCCTTTTATTCCTTTTTTTTATCTTTTGGCCAGTATGAAGGATAAAAACCTAACATCAGCAACTAAAGAAGATGCTGTTTGTGTGCTTCAGTGTAGCTTAACAGCTGTGTGAGACCATGTGTCAGAGATTCATACAGGATGAGCTCCTTTTTTCTTTATCTGGAATGTCTTTCTGTTTCAGAAAAGTCAACAAGTACCCTGAAAACACCAAAAATCAAGGCTGGATCGATCTTAATAAAATATTGTCTGCATTCAGAGCCTGACAGGCTGCATCTCTATTTGTCATTTTTAACCATACTGTTGAACTTATGGGCATTTTGTGTAAAATTGATGTCTTCAGTGTGCTCTGGACTAAGAATCCCTTTTTTTCTAAGCTGACTCAGATAATGCTAGACTTCTCTGTCAACTGCAGAGAAAAAACTGCTTAGGTTGTTTGACATGAATCTATAGAGTAAACTTTTACAACCATCAAAAAAAGAATTGTCAACCAATATAATTAATTTACTGTATATGGCTCCTGCTGAGCACAATTGCACAACACATATAGAGTAAGATTTTAATAGTTCTGAACAGAATGTATCGTTCCAAAACATTGCATTAATTTGTAGAACTGCATATTTTGGTTTTAGATAAAGACTATTTAAAAAAATATTCTTGAAATTTCAACCAACAAATTTGAATATGCTTTTTATTCAGTTTGTTCACTGAAGAAAATGGTTTTCAGCTACTTTTTAAAAATAAATTTGTTTATCTATTTTACCCAGCTTGACAGTAATGGGCATAAACTACATAGAGCAGTGCTCCGAACCAAAGAAAGTGTCATTTGCTGACTTCCTGTAACAGATACTGGTGCTCATCTCAGGGAAGTGCAATGTTCTGGATCTGGTGGCACTGCTATATAACTGTTGTATAAATAGATTTCAATGACAGAGTCATTCATCTCCAGCCATGAACACATCAACATTAAAAGACAGCTCACCAAGACCTCTCCGCTTGTTAGGGCAAGATCAGCAGTCCAGATGCCCAGCATTTAAACTTGTGAAGGGAAGATTAATTTATCTGTCATCCCTGCCTTTGACAGTAGTTATAAATCTGATTTAGCTGTTGAGCAGGGACCATGAAGAAGGGCAGTTGGACATTAAGATTTCAAAGAGTGATATCAAGAGGACTAACTCGTGACACCCAGCCTGCCACAAAGAGGTCAAAAGTTCTTGTAGGATGTGTTGTGACGGAAAAAAAAAGGGAGAGAAAGAGAGAGAGTTATTCTGCTTTTCTTGTCTTTGTGTTTATTTCAAAATGGTGGCGATCATGTGAGGTGCCTCCGACAAGCAGCGGACACAGGGTGTCAAAGGAGCTATTTAGCGGTGGATGGATGGCAACAGGCAATGTGTGGTGGTTGCATCCTGTGACCATCTGCACGGGAGTCATGCTAGTTATTCAGATCGCACGCAGATGCTCAGGCATACCATGACACGCTATCTAGATATTTGGAGGCGTGACTAAATGGCTAATGCCACAGTTCATGCAATATCAACCAGATTCTGAGTTTATCTTTTTTTTTTTCTATTCCCTAATTTTTTTTAAAGTGTTTTCAAGTGTGGTTATTTTTGAAAAATGAATTTGATCCTCCAGAGAAATTTAAATCTTCCAGTTTGAACTCACCGCATTTCTGGTTTAGTTTGACTTTCCTCACACTTTCCCATTTGTCTGGCTTAAAGCCATTCACTACTAGATGTTCTGCTAGTGTCAACATTTTCCTGTGATAGGGACATTTACTTCCTTTCTTCTTTTAAACCTTCCAGAGGGTTAAGGAAACTCAAGGATCTCCTCATACCCATATTACTCCATACATCATGCACAGCTTTAAGATTCTTAAGGTGGGGATAAAATGTCATAGCACATTAAACAGCTAAGTGAGCTGATCACACTGATGTGTCGGTAAAGTGTGGGTGGGAGAGGCGACACATGATGATGAATCTCTTCCTTTGAAGCCCCTTTTAAAGGTGTCTGTGTTGCTTTGACACAGATGAAACCACATTCTCTGTATCACAAATGAGATGCTTTTGTTACAAGAACAAAGAGTCAGAATTGAGTTTTAAAGGAAGGCTACTGTTAACGCACATAAAGATGTCAATGGAATGGACACAATAAATTCAAGAGTCCATTACGGACTTCTGTAATCTGACTGCACATTAACTGGAGTATTCTCGTTGATAATTTCCACTCACAGTTATTTATAACTAGGGTACACTTCTCCACTGTATTTCTGTGAGAAATATTGCACACGATCAGTTCAAAGTAAGAGCATTTACTCAGGCAATTTTAAAAGTAATTATATTCTACTTTACTAATTTCATTTTAGATTACTCTATTGTGTAATAATACTGTATTTTTGTCCATTTTTTTCTACCTTCAGACCTTTTATTTTTAAATGATAAAGGTTGAATAATTAATTATTGACATGAATTAGATTTGAGTAATCTGAAGTCACATAATATGATATATATATATATATATATATATATATATATATATATATATATATATATATATATATGGCTAACCCAAGGCCTCATCATGAAGGACCCCCAGAAGGGAACAATACCATCTAACTACCAGCCTATAGCCTGTCTCAGGATTACATGGAAGCTCCTATCAGGCATCATAAGGTAAGTAGGCACGTGGATCAATACATGAGCAGGGCACAGAAGGGACTTGGCAGTAACACCAGAGGAGCCACCCTTCAGCTACTGGTTGGCAGGGCAGTTGCCCGCTACTGCATGTCCCAAAGCACCAGCCTGGATTGATTACATGGAAGCCTACGACTCAATGTCACAGACATGGATACTGAAGTGCTTGAAGCTGTACAGGATCAACAGGACACTGACTGCCTTCATCAGGACTTCAGTGAGGCTGAGGAAGACAACTCTGGAGGTTAACTCCTATACATGGATGACATCAGTGTTGTACCTGAAAGAGTTCATTGAACAAAAGTTCACGAACTAGTTCATATTTTGTGCGAACGTGAACTGAACGCGCTCTCTTTCCCTTGGACGAGCGTTGGGTGTGAACAAGTTCATTTGTGCAATTGTGAACAACGCTCTTTCAAAGTTCACCCACGGTCAAAACCGTGCCAGTTTTCCAGCGAACCCCATTTAAAATACACCACAAACGAGCCTAATATGTATCTTCGGAAAGCAATCAAACATGGCAACACGGGCTGTCGTTTTTTTGTCACGCTAACAATTGCGTCATCAAATGTTTAAAACAATCATGGAGGAAGATGGAAGCTGCAGTCGGCCAGAGCCGGAGGAGCGCCCCGACTCCCGGGGGGATTGAAATATTGACATGGGGTAAAAAAAAAATTTGCATCTTAATTAAGGACGTGTTTCTATCTTATAATAAAGACCATTTGGCAGCAAGTTTTTCCTCATATTTTTAATGTACTGTAGAGAAAAGCTGAAAGGGAAATGACAGTTTTACATGGGCTGTTCCTTCAATGCTAATGTGAACCCTGGTTGGTTAAGGATTCAGAATTGGACACATAGATTTTCGACAGATAAAATGGATAAAATAATTGCAGTTTGTGGTGGTGTAGTATATGGGCAGTGGCAATCGTTTTGACTAATAATTGCGCGCAGCAAGATTAAAAAATAACTTAAAAAAATGAACTGAAATTGAACTTTTTAGTTCATTTTTTGAAATGGTGAATTGGACTAGTTCGTTTTAATTTCTGTGAACTATGAACTGAACTACAGTGATCCCTTATTTTTCGTGATTAATGGGGACCAGGCACCCCCCCGCGAAAATCTAAATCCGTGAACATTAGCTGGAACCCCCAAGGCTAAATAATGTGTTTAAAATATGTTTAAAAACCACAAAAAAGTAGCAAGGCACAATAGCGAAACAAGACAAAGGCTCAACTGTGGTCTTTCTGTTACCTTCACAGCCTCTGGTCTCTGAGCCATAGTAAAGAAACCGCTGGTATTGTGCTATTTTTGGCTCATAATTAGCAGTAACACGCTAACAACAAGAAAACAAAAAGTCCAGTTTTCTCTGCATGGAACGGGCACTTTATTCTGGCGCTGCAGGAACTTGTAACATCACACAGGTTTTATTGTTCGGCTCCTGTCGGTTAACAGAGAATGTAAATCTATACACGCTGGGCTGCTGTTTATGCTCACTCCACTTTTCATCTAACCCTGTTTTCGTTCTGCCATCTCACGAAACACACACACCATTACCCATAAGGCCACATCATTACCCATAAGGCTGCCTTCTTAAAGGGGCCAGGCTGGCTCACAACATTTCTTCGCTGTGAGAGAACGCGCACAACATCCTGTGATGTTTCATGCGATTTTTCCTTGAACGCGTCTGCCAACTGAACCCAGCACGGAGAGGGTACACGAGGGGTTATCATGGATTTCATGATTCTTTCTCTCAGGTCAGCTGTCCTTGTGTTAAAGATGGGCATGGTTACTGGGGCTTGGCACCCAATCCTCAATGTGTGTGGAAGGTGGTGAAATCCCCCCCTCTGACCTGTTGTCCTGGGTCCCTGTCATAGCATTTTTGTACCTCATCTATCTCTAGTAGTAGCGTTTTCTTGCAGATATTAGTACACTTAGCAAGTAGTTGCTTCTTTGTCAGTATGAATGTGGGGTTTCGAAGTATTCATTCCTTCCACATTCTCTGCATGTACCCCCTCTCTCTAGGGTTGCTGGTGTAGTAGCACTCCAGTAATAACATGTTCCTCTGCTCTGCTCCAGGAGTGTCTTGTTTCCTGGGTGTCTGGGCCAGTGTGACTCTATTTGTATTAATATCACTCATTACGAGGCGTAGGCATGTAGTGTATTGGACCTTGGCCAAGGATCCACCTGGATCTCGCCATTGCATCTATCTATCTATCTATCTATCTATCTATCTATCTATCTATCTATCTATCTGTCTGTCTGTCTGTCTGTCTGTCTGTCTGTCTGTCTGTCTGTCTGTCTGTCTGTCTGTCTGTCTGTCTGTCTGTCTGTCTGTCTGTCTGTCTGTCTGTCTGTCCGTCCGTCCGTCCGTCCGTCCGTCCGTCCGTCCGTCCGTCCGTCCGTCCGTCCGTCCGTCCGTCCGTCCGTCCGTCCGTCCGTCCGTCCGTCCAGAGCTAGATATCAGCTAGATCAGTCACAGTGCGCTCATAGAAGCTAGCATTCACTTTAACTAGCTGTAATGGAAGATCACAACATAGACGGCCCAGAGATAATTCAGAACAACTTAGAAGCAGGTTTTAAAGGGACAGTGTGCTGTGTAAGATGACATATCATGACCAGATCTGTTATGTTTTTGTCGTGAAATGAGCTTTTTCGATTTAAATAAGCAGTGGAGGACTGACTTTAAAGAGTAGTAGTGAAAAATCTAAACATTTTATGGGTGGTTCGGTCACAATTTAAAATGACATTGAAGCCCTTAATAAGTATATAAAGTAATGTGTGATATGATGTAATGCTAAAAAAATTTCATTAATTTTTTTTTTTTTTTTAACCAGAAGACTGCTCTGTTAAAGAATCTTTCATTGGAAATTAAAGGTTCTTTCACTTCCACCCCTGGCTTTTGCTAGCATTAGCTAGCAAATCAAGCAAATACAGTATATCTTTGCCCATTCGCGGTTCACCGTTCGCGGTCTTGAATACTCGCGGATTTTGCTCTCAAAGTTTTTTTTAATAATGTATTTGAATTTGTGGTAGCCCCAGCAATTTTGTGAATTCCTTAGCCCATTTTTGACCAGAAAAACTCTCACATTCACTAACTGGTAAATAATAATAAGAGTATACTGTATAACTTTAATTCCTTGTGAATACAGTTTCCCAATTCTTTGACTGTCAAATTGTGTTGTTTTGTCTGGTTTTAAGAATTTTTATATCTGAGGAATGGCTACTTTTAGTTAAATGGTGTGAATGCCTAACCACTGCCCTATTGACAATTGTGACCCATTTTTCATATTTAGTTCTTGTAATTTACTAAGTCTTAATCAAGTAAATTTCAGTGGTCTCTTCTCCCCAGTAAATATCCATATATTATTGGACAAAATAAGTCATAACATACTGCTGACTAAAGGGAACATAATTACATTAATGATGGCGTCAATTACTCCACTGGTGCGGTTTGGCTGCTTTGGTACATTTTTCCCAAAGCTGTGGCACAGGACAGTAAGAATTTTGACATGTCAAAGTGTTCAGGGCCAGAAACAGGATTAATGGCCGCCTGCCTGCATCCAAGGTCCTTCGGCAGTAATTGCAAGCAGAATCTGACTCTATGATCTCAGCAGTGGTATGCAACATGCCAAAACAGCCTGCCTTTGACAGATTGCCTTCCTGCAGTAATAACTTAAGCACATTCGTTCTCTCAAATTAAACGTTCCATACCTCCCACACCACAAAACAGGAGCAATTACTTCTTTCCACCTCCTCCGCATATATATATTTTTAGTATACATTTCCCCATTTTGACAGATGTAAATTTAATTTTGTTTTGAGTTTACAAAGTGGGCTTTTGTTGCCTCTGTTATTTTTCCTTCTGTTGACAAGCATTAGGAAATGAAACATTTTAAATAAAATATAGAATCTTATCTATTTTATCTCTTGACTTCATGAAATGCTTATTCAAAATCAGCCTACAAATGTCTTCAAGGTGTTTTGCTTTTTAGTTTCTCTGCTGTGTTAGCCTCGAGGCCTGTGCAGGAATAAATCCCACTGTGGTTTGCACTCTCATTCTCTCAGTTGATCGTTTGTGTCCAGCCTCAGGACAGAGGGACTCCTATGTGCTGCTCCGTGGTGGGTTGTGTTTTCTGGAGCAGTTAAAAGTCTGGCAGCACCACCCCATGACTGTCCAAACACAGTTGACTCGAGGCATTCACATCAAACAGGGTTCTCTGCAAAGTCCACTGGAAAGTTAACCATGAGTTGCTAAGCTTATTTATATATTTTACACATATAAAAATGTCTCTGACGTCATATTCTTTTGATTTTTTTTTTTTTTGTTAAGGAAAGACTTTCTCATTAGTGTTTGTAATTGACGGGGCAAAGCTACATTTAAAGAGCAGTTTTGACACTGCACCCGGTTCTACTCAGAACTGCTGGATCAAATCGAAGGCAAGATTCAGTGAGAGTAACAAGAAAAGACAAGTTAATGAAAGATTCTTTCAGTCTGCTCCTCAGCGGTGCACACAACGGACATGTCAGAGTGAAATGAATTTTCCCGACTGTGTGCTTTAGAGCACATGCACTGGAATCACTAATTTATGCTGCCATGAGATCCTTTGACACTGACGTTTGAGAGTAGATGCTATGTCAAAATGTAAATAAACTCTAGCGGAGCTTTGGCTCAGTGTGGGACAGAATTTATAGTTTTGGCATTTTCACTGCAGTCATCATTCATCTCCCTGTCAAGAGCAAAGGCCTTGATCAGTAGAGCCTCCGTTGGCCCTGAGATGACCCGGAGCCCATCTGACCAGCTGTGGTTCAGGTACCTTCGTCTCAGATATTCACATTTCTGTAATAACTGAGGTTATTAACTCATTCTCCACACCGATGGACATATTTTCTCGCTAGCACGGAAATAAGGCTGGAACTATAAAACATCAGTTCACACAAATACGACACACAGCCTAGACTCGTTAGTTATCTTTAGTGAATTATGTTACCCAACACAATGAGGACTTTAACTGTCCTGAGTTTTCTGGAAACCTCACTTAAAGCAAGTTTTCAAATTGTTGTGTTTAACCTCTGAGCACCATGCAATAAATCTACTTCTGCTGAGGCATCACTGAACTTGACACAAAATAAATCTATCCTCTAAAACACAAGTGATAAGCATTCCTTTTGTGATTTAGTCGAACTGGCCCTTTAAATTTGTAACAAGATGCCCTCACTGTGTAGCTTGGCCTAATGGTTTTTGCACTGTGTCACATCAAGTTAGCTCTGCAAAAGCCAAATCAAAGTCTAATAATGAGAAGGTGGCCTTCAAAGAAAGTGCCACTTTTTAAAAATTCCTCCATTAAAGGCATCGGTCACAACTGTCGCGCTTACATCAGCACATAGCTGCACACTTCTGGTGGTTTGAGTTCACGTGGGTGTAACCACAGTGTAATAAACACATGCAGTTTTTCACGACCCCATGAAACAAATGACTTTGTTTGCTGACTGCCTGCCATAACACATAACCGACTGGCAACAGGAAAGCTAGACATTTTCTCACTTCAGCCCAGAGAACAAAGCATCTCACTGTTTTCCTCCTTTTAACAGGTGAGTGCTCCAGCTATTAATTTGTGCAGGGCCACCTGCTTTAATTGGTCTTAATCTGGAGTGAGTGGCTTTGATCTCTCTGACAGTTTGACTGCATTAGCACGAGTGTGGAGGCTAATCCTTTGCGTAGCTTGTTCTTTTTTCGCAGCCAGAGGCCTGTCCAATGATAATATGTCAGCTGAGGGATAAGCCCTCATCAAACAACCAGGTCTAAGCTTCTGGAAAATGGGGGTTGAGGGCCCACCATCATGCTGTGTCTCAAACAAAGATGGAGACGTAGACCAACTCTGAATTGTAGCTTGTAACCTTAAGAGGAACACTTAAAGGGCTTTCACAGTTCATGTCCTTTACTTCAACTTGTTTTTGTGTTTAAGCATCTTATATCCTGTGGCCTCACACATCTCGCTCCATGATTAACAATATAACATGGTCCTTTAACCTCGAGCAAGTCCTAGGTGTTACAGTGAATTCTTTATTTCTATCCAGCCTCTGATCGTACACACACTGCACACATGATCCACATGTCCAAACAGTGGCTTTATCTGTCTTGTGTCATTTTATTGGGACATAACAAACATGTGAAGTGTTTGTCCTGAACTTGAGTTGAACTGCTATGAATTATGATAGCCATCTCACAGTCAACAATATCTGCTTTCAGGAGAGGAATAGAGAGATAGTGTTTGAAATCAAACAGCAGCACTTGTGCTTGCCCAGTGATTGTATCACACGTCATGGTGATTTCACTTATCACGACTGGCACATCTTTACCTCAGTGGATGTTTTATTTTTATGCTTTGTGATAGAGGAATGTAAAATGAGTTTTCAGCTTTTTTTCATGGTTACATGTGAAACAGCTAACTGAGAATTCAAAGAGGACAGTTGGAAGCAAGCGGGATGGTATGATAAATTGATGTTAAAATCTTCTTTGTTTTTTTCTTCTTGTGATTGGAATTGTTTTGAACATTTTGTCAAGCGCTGACATTTATTGAGTCTGTTTCTTGTTAGCCGACTATAAGTTGTTTGAGCCCCGAGTAAAAAAAAAAAAAAAAAAAGAAGAAGAAGGAATTTTAACACAAAACTGATTTTCTTTGTTCTTTAATGCTGTACTTGTCATCCTAAAGGGCAGAGTTGAGCCAAATGTGTATTGTTTTAGTCGATTAAACAGTAATGTTCAATTTATATCATTTTGCTGAATTCTATTGGTTGGTAATATTGTTCCCAAACCAAACTGCTCCCACACAGACAACAACTCTGCTACATGTTGACAAAAAGAAACAAAGGAGGCATAAAATGTTAAAGACTCAAGAGAATAAATCTTACTTGTCTTAAAACTAAAAGTAGCCCCCCAGCCTCGAGCCTTTATAAAATCTGCCCTGTATCCATGTAGTGATCATTGTTTTTTTTCTCGTACTGCTGGCTGTAAAACAGATTGCCACCAGGAACTTAATTAAAATGATCTTGAATCTAAAACTAAGCTAATTTCCAACTTTCATCAATACATATACGTAGGTATTTCCTCTCATCAGGAAAGTCAAGAAGCCTTTTCCAATAACAAACTAATCCTTTAAGTTTCTCCTGCTTTTGAAAAGGCTGCACATGACCATAGCTCTATAAGCATTTTAGAAGAAGTAATAATTTCTTTCTTTCCCATGTCCTAACTTGATTATCTTGTGACAGCTCTGATTCATCTTGCGGTTGCATAGAAGGTGTGGACTCACAGACCGTGAAACATGATGATAAAAAATATACCAACAAACCTTTTATCTACAAGTGAAACTCCATCAAGAAACAAGATGTTGAAATTGGCACATTTACAGTTTTTATATTATCAGATCTGATAAGTCACACAATGTCTTAATGGTAACCTTAAACGTATAAACTTTGTTGATGAGAATTTCTCAACTTGCTTCAACAGGCCACCTGAAAGTGCTCATCTGCTCTTAGTTATAGTTGTATGCTTAGGTGTATAATGTGATTGTCCTTCTCTCAGAAAATTGGTGAAATATTTAGTGCACCAGGGATGTGATTGGACTCACCACTCATGGGCACAAAGTAAAGATTAATCAGATGTTATGTGTGCTATCACCAGCTGGCTGTACCGGCCCCTAAGCCAGGGAGTGAGTTAGTCAACAGAGAAGCCTGTGGCAAGCTGAGTTTGTCTTGTAAAAGTGCAGCTGTCCAAGACATGACAGCTACAGCATTAGCAGGGCCATTAAGAGGTGTAGAACACTTCCAGGGAAACCATCTGAAAAATGACAAACACTGGCGCTGCTGAGATATTAAATATACATAGCATCCGTGGAAAATGGCAAAAACAATTTGAAAAACAAAGATGCCTTGTTCTCCCCACAAGATGCCTCATTTGTGGATCGAATGAGCAACAGACATCGGAAGGAAGTTGTGAAAGCTGTAAATTCTCACCACTGTCAGTTGTAAACAGTTTTAAAACACAGATGACCGGAGTAATGACTAACGCCTCCCGGCCTCTTTTCCAGAGCTAAATGACTATTCAGTGTGAGAATTCTTGGTCAGGAGAGAAGTTTTATATCAGCCTATTCCTAAACAAAATTGCTTTCAAGAAAGAAAGTAGCTGCGAAAAGAATTATTCTTTTTTGCGCATAAATTAAAACTTCCTTCCTCCCTTGACAATGATGTCCCAGACTACAACACTGTTTTAATGAAGAGAACTGAGTGGTCATTATAGAATTTTATAATGAGCACTGATTTATCCAACAATATTATTCCTGCTGTTTAAGTGAATATTCCAGGACTACTGGAGAAAAATATATAGATAAAAATCCTAATTTGTTTAAGATGGAATAACAGTCTTGTCACTTCACACTGGAATACTGTAATTTACCAATAAAGGTACTAATTGTTTTTTTTTTTTTTTTTGTTTTGTTTTCCCTGACCCTTTTCTATTGAACATTCTATTTTCTTTTCTGACAGAAAAAGTCCATCTTAGAGCCAGTAGTTACTGGTCACATCCTGGATTTTCAACGTAGGACACTGGGGATTGTGTCTAAATGGATACCATAATGCTATTTTGATTACCTTTAGACCTAGTTTTGTTATAGTTATATATGTACCTACCTTGATGATTAGTTTAATTTGTTCTCAGTCACTGTAAGAATTTAAAAAATAATTTTTAGATTCTTGTTTTCAGTTATTTTTCTTGGTCTTAAGAGAACAAACTATTTGGTTCGGTTTACTATAATATAATCTGTGCCTAAGTAGATCTTTCTACTCCATCCATCCATTCATCCCTTTTCTGTTATTTATTCAGGAGAGGGTCATGAGGGCTAGCTCTACTGGGATGACACCAGCGTGTTTTACAAGCTAATCGAGAGATATCTCTGCAGCTACCCCTGGACCTGGATCAATGGGACATGTCTGAAACACCTCCCCTGGAAGATGCCTGGAAGGCATTTTGACCAGATGCCCAAACCACCTCGACTGGGTCCTTTTGATGAGGAGAAACAGCAGCTCTACTACTACAAATCTACTACCTTAATTTTTACAGATGTTCAGGTTGGCGAGGTGACAGTTTCTGCCAGAAGACTATGCCCCAAAAATGTATGCAGTTTTCAATTTAAAACTAATATGATCTTCCCTGTAGAGCATTGTACCTATCCTACATTTGACTGGTCTGAGAGAAGCTTCCTGTAGAAATGAGAACTAAATGAGAAATAGAGGTGGTTTTACTGAGTGAGTGCACTTTACTCATTTATAATTTTCTATTTTCCACGCCTGTAAAATAACTTACCATGTTGCCACTGGTAAGTGGACAACAGATTTTCGGTAAAGAACGATTCCTTTTTTTTCTTCTGTGTTGTTATAATAAAAGAATGAGGTAGTTGATCTTGTTTTCTTTAGGAAAGAACATGGGTTATTCATCAAAGAAAATAAGATTAGACCATGAACATATGGGATATTTTTGATCCATTTATGTGGAAAGCAGTTTTATAATGACTAAATCTGCCTGTAGTATTAATTGGGGATTAATTTACCATGTTTTCAGTACGTTGAAGGCATTAACTTGGATCCAACAAGGTGCCTCCTAATTAAAACTGCGAGTCCCTGAGTGTGTTCTAATTCCCATAAGAATGTAGTTCATTAATTGGTCATAACTAAACCCTGAGTAGAGCTGATTACAGTGATGGCAGTGAGCCTGGTCAGAGTAGCTTAAATTCAAAAACTATTCCATGTACCGAAACCATTTCCTGTCCTCTCCTAAAGAGAATGAGAGGAAGTGATGATAGCCATATAATAACTATTCACAGAACCTCAATGTAATGAATGAATGAAGGAATGAATGAATGAATGAAGAGCTGCCCCGGGGGTACAAACTATGTTTATTATAGCTGCCTGAACTTCTGTGCCAGCCCTTGGAGTTACTTATGCAGATAAATGCAGCGCTATTCATCATCACCTCTATTCATAAATGGCCAATAACTCATCTCTCTCCATATGGAAGATTAGACCTTGGATAGTGACTTAAGCACAGGAAGTATTCAGTTCATGGAAAACATGAGTGATTGCACACATAGCGCTTTACTCATTATATCTTATTCTACATGTCATTTCCCTGCTTAGCTATCATCGACGAGGCCCATAAAGAACCGCAGAAAAAGCGTCTTGGTGGTATGCTGACTGGGTAGCGGATGAGGTGTTTTTTTTTCTTACTGTAGTGTGCTGGTTTGCAGGGAGGAGGCCACAGAGGTGCGCAGACTGATGAGAGAGGATGATATATGTAGCGCCTGTGTCCTAGCTCTCCTCTGGCCCATTGTCATTAATCACGGCCATTAGGCTCCCCCTCTGCTGCTTGCATTGTCTGTGCCGAGCCATCACAGCCTCCCTTTTGTCTCATACCCATAAAGGGAAAGACTGTATATTTTCACCTCGCCTCCCACTGCAGAGATACAGGGTTGCTAAAAAGGATGCTAGGGTGTTTTCTGGGGAATTACAAGTTATAATTTATCTCATTATGGCATGGTAGGCATTTTACTACTCTGCAGCAGGGGTTCAATTCTGAGGTTTAACTTTCCTCAGATTTCTTTTTCCACACCTATGGTGAGATACACCGTTTTATCTAGAAAGGAGCAGAATTGTTTTAATATAAGCACTCACATTATCATCGTGTTGTCACTGTGAGCTAATCAGCAGTCAGAATGGCTCCCTTCTCCCCAGCGCCGTCCTGATATCATTAACCCCCCTCTTCCCATCCTCCATGTCATCAAACCCAAGAGGTCTGATATGATAATATGTGTGAACTCAAATGTGAAAGCAATTCATATCACTTTCCAAGGGCTTTGAATGTTTGATTTGCATAACGAGGGAAAATGATATTAGATGGGCATATTGATTTAATTTCATCCTAGAGCACTGTTAATTATGGTATCATAAAAGTGTCATCTCTTTATTATCAGGTTCTCAATGGGGGCTGATGGCTGGTGTTGGCAAAGTATTGGTATTGCTATGCGAAGGCTATCATCACGATATTACCATAATTTCACATGATGAGGCTGGGTCATGATATGGCTGAGATATATTTTTATTACTATTGTTATCTTTTGATCAAACTTCTATGACTTTAGAGGATTAGCTGGATCCATTCCTCCTTGTTCTTTGATAATGTATGAAATCAGTACATCTTATGAATGACTGCATCTGATTGTTTTACATCTGCTTCACTTTGCATACCACTCATCCAGCCTCCCACTCCATCCTTTTCCCATTTGACTGCGCTGTACGTTGTTATATCGCCAGAAAAAGGTTAGTATGTTCTTGCTTTCAAGTTGATGAATAACACATGTCTAGCATGCGACCTTTTTGCGTGTGTTTCCATATAATAAAGACTGTTATGTATTTGGGATTATGAGATACCTTTCCTCGCAAAACTATCTGTGCACATCTTGTGCACTAAGAAACGGAAGCTGGGAGGATGCAGAAGTATTCCCATTGTGTTTGCTTCCAGCTGAATTCAGATCTTTACAAATGGATTTCCTGAGTGTAATTCATCTAAATGAACTGTGATCATTATTCTAGAACAATCCCATCCTTAATGCAAGAGCAATATTGAGCAGATATCTCTTTAAACACAGCAAATAGGTGGTCTGCACTGAAGGAAGGCTGAGTACATTCATTACTTCTCCACCCTCTTTTTTTCTCCTCAGGAACTTAAAGCAGTGCATAATGTGCAATCTGATAAGTGTTCTCTTGCGAGTGCCAGAGTCCCCCCGCCCCTCTTCATTGTCCCATACATCACTGGCCGGCTCAGCTGTGGTTTGCGAGAGTAGAACTCTGGGATTGGTGTGGCTGAAGTTGATGAATAGGCCTGCAAGGGTGAGAAACTCCAGGGCCAAGCTGTAGGTCCATCCCCATGGCATGTGACGCTGATTGGCTTTGTCCTGTGCGGCCGCTCTGTAGAAGCGGACATTAAGATTAAGTGATGCTGTCGTGTCGGGGAGCAGTGCACTGCATCATCCCAGGGAAGAGACAGCTGTGGTAGTTAATCCTTCATCACCAAGGGAGCTCTGGCAGAGCAGAGATATACAGCCAAAGATAACCCTCCATAACTTCTGCTAAAGATCAGAAACTTTGAGTTCGCATCCAGCTGTACTCAATCCACACTTAAAAATGAGAAATGAGTACAGGGAATGCTGCAGACAGTGGAAAACAAATGGAACAAATGGCACCAAGATGAGGTGAACGTTTTAGTCAGAGGTAATCCTTCTTTAACTAATGGCACGTAAAAACCATTCACTGTGCAGCACAAACTATAGCTTCTGTGAGTGGAGGGAGAAGAAACATGGACAAACAACAGAATCCCATTTACACAGTTTCTCCAATCACTCTCATGATAGTGGCCAGTAGACAGTGGTGTACTTCATCACACATGCTGCATAGTGGGAATTCCCAGAAGATTGAAAATCTAGTTTAAACAGACAAAAAAGGCCACTCAGAGCAAAGCTAAACTGTTCCTGCATTTATCCGTCTGCACTTCGTCAGCATATTTTAGATTGCTGGCTTTGCATGTTTGCTGTAGGTTTGATGCAGCTGTCATGATGTGATGGATGAATATCATCATGTAAAGAGTAAACGGAGATATCTGAGCTCCAAGAGAAAGCGTACTTGTTTTATTGTCCAAGACAACCTGAATAGACATTACAGCAGGCTCAATCTCTTTCTAGCCATCTTATTTTCTTGTTGGCCAAAGCCAGTCTCCTTCCCTTATATTTTCATACCACTTGTGCTCCTATACTTTTCTGAATATGGTAATTTCTACTGTGCGATGATATATTTGGTATGGCATGGGCATACCTGCAGAGAGCACTTGTGACAGTGACATATTAGTTACAGTTGCTCTTGGAATCTGATAACTTCAAATTTGCCACCTTGTTAGGTTTTGATTTATGTGATACCATTTCACTAAAGTAATTGGCCTGGCCTGTTGTAGAAAATAATCAGCCTTACCATGGAACAAACGCTGGGCCATGCTAATGAGGCAGCCCATGTGCTGAACCGATGATGGCCACTGACAGTTATTAATGGTTGTTATGATATATAGAGGATTCAAGATTGGACTGAGTTGGGTGACAGCAATATGACATCAAAAAAAAAAAAAAATACAGCATATTGGGAAGTGGTAATGAAGTAATATGCTGCTAGGAAAATGATCATGTGTGTTGTCAAGGCAATGTGTAATTACCCAGCAGCTACTTGGGGGTAGAACTGAGCAACCTGGGCTCTAGTAGATGGAGCTCTGCTGGCAAGAGGCTAAACTGCACAAAGCAGTGACAGAGGTGCACAGATTGATGAATTAATTGGATCCTCCTTGGGACATAAGGGGAACCGTTGCAGCATATGCTCTCCTTGTTACTTTGAAAAGTCTACTGACCCTGAAAGTGCAGTCATCCCACGCAGGGAGTGGTGGCTCGTTTTATTGCTCTTTTTCTCGATGAACTGGACTGAACGCACTGAAGTATAGTCACCCGAAATTTTGTTGCTACGTTATATGAAGTTAGCGCTGAACAAAGTTGGATAATTATTCTGTATCACTTATTTGTTTAGATTTATACTGTGACATTTTAATATGACGTAGTCATTCTGTTATTTTATGTAAAAGCTGCTATGAGGACTAAAGCAAAACCAAAAAAAGTAAGTTGTAAGTTTTTGTTTTACACATAAAAAAAACTTAGAAATAAGGAAGATGCATCAAGGAAAATGTATTCCTTTTTTTCAATGTTTTTGGGCATTAGTGGTCTTTTTTTTGAAGGTAGGAAACAGGACAGAGAAGGACTCAAACCTCCACACATACTATTATCAATAACGACTGGCCTCGGTGGGATAAATCGTTGTACACTTAGGTTGCCATATTATGGTCAACTGCCACAAAACTCCAAAGATGTTAAATTGTGTAGCTTCTTGTTCTGAACTGTGAGTGGAATGTTAGCGATATGCTAACTAGAGATGCTTCATCATCAATATGTCGGCAAAACTTTGTCACCTTATCATAAACTCTCTGGAAAGCATGAACTAGTGAAGGTGCACGTGAAATACTAGTGAAGTTCTACCATTTTCTCAGTTTTGTCATATCGTTGACATTTGAACAGATGATTGGACAAAACAAGAAAGTTAAAGACTTCACCTCAGTGTCTGATCTTATGAGGATTAATCATTTTACTAACTGTTTTTTGTTCCTCAGAGATTTTGGACATTTTAGTTGTTTGTGCTTCAAATCATTGAGTGAAAAGTGATGGTCTTTGCTGGATCCAAACCAGACACATGAATAGTGGATCAAAGAGTCTCATAAATGACATCACCTTCTTCCTGAGTGCTCTAACTCTCTTGTCCACATGCTTGCAGAGGTTGGCACATAGTTGTCATTTAATCACAGCGCTGCGACACCCCTCTGTCAAACTTCTCAAATGCTCTTAGTTTGTGCTGACTCCTGTTGAGTGAGAATGAAAGTTCTCACAGATGCTTACTGTCACTGTAGTCTCACTTGAGCAAGTACCCATCGGCGGTGACCCACCCCCACCGCTCCTTCCATCTCCCATCAAGCCGATGCATTAGGGTCGACTGCCGCCCGCATCAGTGTGCCTCCTCAGCCTGCAGAGAGTCCCAGGCCCATCACCACAAATTAAACTGGAAGCTCTGGTAAAGGCTCTGCTTTTGGTGCCACTGAGCATTACACTGGCACAAATGCTGAGGATCTTTGTCAGCTATTATTTCAATACATGAGTGTGTGGTGCCTTGTCCATTCCACTTTCTTTGAAGCTCACATATCCTACTCTTGCCTCTTGAAGTAATTTCTCTTTAAAGTGGAAGCAATCTTTTGGATATTAATAGTTTAATTAACATAATCTTTCAGTTTTTGTCATTTGTGAATATGTTTTCCCTAATAGTGGGCGTGCCACCCAAGGATACAGTTCTATGTAAATTTTATTAAAGACAACAGATTATTTTTCACCTGAACCTCCATCAAAATGGTGATTGTGATAAAAAGACAAACCGATGCAAGATGTCTTGATCCTGCAGTTTACGCCTGGATATACAGTATACAGGGATCCCTTGCCAATTAGCGCTATAAGTTCCGCAGTTTTAGTTATTCGTGGATTTTTCAGAAATTTATAATATCATAAATAATCAAGGAAAATTGCGGCAGATTCACAGGATGTTGTGCGCGTTCTCTCACAGCGAAGAAATGTTGTGAGCCAGCCTGGCCCCTTTAAGAAGGTGGCCTTATGGGTAATGGTGTGGCCTTATGGGTAATGGAGTGTGTGAGTCGTGGGACGACAGAACAAAAACAGGGTTAGATGAAAAGTGTAGTGAGCATAAACAGCAGCCCAGCGTGTATAGATTTACATTCTCTGTTAACCGACAGGAGCTGAACAATACAACCTGTGTGATGTTACAAGTTCCTGCAGTGCCAGAATAAAGTGCTTGCTCATGCAGAGAAAACCGGACTTTTTGATTTGTTGTTGTTAGCGTGTTAGCCGCTAATTACGAGCCAAAAATAGCACAATACTAGCGGTTTCTTTACTACGGTTCAGAGACCAGAGGCTGTGAAGGTAACAGAAAGACCACAGTTGAGCCTTTGTCTTGTTTCGCTGCAGTGCCTCGCTACTTTTTTTGCAGTTTTTAAACATATTTTAAATACATTATTTAGGCTCGGGGGGCTCCGGCTCCAGTTCATGGATTTTGATTTTCGCGGTGGGGCGCCGATCCCTATCAACCGCGGAAATTAAGGGATCACTGTATCTGCGTAAAGATGCATTTGACGCATTTATTACATTTTGCAACACTATCTAAATATGTATATAATACTGGTTGGTCCTGACTACAATTTGTATTATAGTCATTTCAATCTTACAAATGGTGGGAAAGATTTAGATCCTTGTTGTTTTGCACTGAGCATTAAAACGTTTCGAAGGAGGCTCATTGCTCCTCTGCCTGGAAACCATGGACTTGATGATATACCTGACCATGTTGGGGAAAGTTTCCTTTCAGGGCATGGCATCCAAATAGTTCACAAAGACTGATTTACTAGGCTTTGCACTACGCAATTCACTGCCAGTTGCAGTATTATTTACCACAGAAAAAAATCATGTCTCAACATTTGTGCTCGATGTGGCTGAGATGCTGCAGAGTAGACTCACAACAAACTGTGCAGTACGTATGTTTGTGAGTTTGTACGTAATAAATACGAAAACGTCTTGCTTTTCCTCATCAAACATTTTAACTGAAGAGGTGGTCAGATTGACTCTTTTATGACCTGTATTATAACCGTGTTGCAACTGGCTGCTGAATCTTCTCTAATCTGCCCTGTTCCTGCTGTTATTCACAGGGAAACTTAACTGGTTCCACTTGTGTTTACAGAGAAATGTAATAAATGTAAGAAGACACTCCCTATTTCCTAGTTTGTATAGTATGTTGACTCTGAGTTACTGTGACTTTAAAATGACATCGTTAGCGGAGCTCCATTACCATGATTCACCATGGCAACGGCAGTTAAACGGAAAAGATCCTCCTACTTTTCTTCGTTGAATTAGAGCTTTTGTTGAAATCATGTGGTTAATTTAAACACATAGTTCTACAGAGGTAAATAAGATGGCTGCAGCGGTGAAGGAATGGCAGCTGTAATTTAAATATTCAGTGACTGTTATATAATGGTATGAGTCACAAATAGTGACTTTTTAAATGCAGGTTAAATCCAGCTGGCATGAAAATATACAAAAACAAACTTTGAGTGAGTTGATGAATTATAAAAACTTAATTTAGACAGATGAATCAAATGTAACAGGCTTGGGTGTACTCACTTTAATAACATTTCACTCAAAGGACTAATCATTCAAAGGGCTTTGATGGGAAACACGAATGCAGTCAATACATCCAATCACATTTGGAATTTCTAAAGGAAAAATTTATGTCAGAGATGAAAGCAGGACACTATTAAAATGTTATTTTTAATCATTGATGACATCAACTTCTCAATCGTGTAGGCTGTCCGAAATTGTGAGATTCTTCTTCTTCTATGAGTCTTATGGTAAATAAATGGGTAAAAACCATTTATGAGCCAGGAAACTTTTCTCATAGCTCTGCACATCATTCCCTCTCTCACAGGCGATTGTTATGAAGAAATTGATATTTGCAAATAAACAAATAGATAATAAAATAAAATAACCCAAGGTACTCCTCAGGTATTTTGTGTGAAGTATGTGAAGTATATAATGAGTGAGATTCATGATGGATGGAGGGATAAGATTCTATGTAACTGTGCAGAAAAACTGTACACTAAATGCTCCAAGAAAACTCATCAGGGTATGCCAAATTATCTATTCAGATGTCTCTAAAGTGCACATTATAAGAATGATTGTGTGAAAAAATTAAAGCTGTTTCAGCATTATGAAGGGGAGGAGCAAGAAAGAAAGTCTGGATTTGTGGAACAAACCTGCTCAACCAGATTATGTTCACTGATTAAGTTACCGGGGAACAGACTTCAAGTAGTTACCTCTGTTTCTGAAATGGTCTTGACTTAACCCTTCTTTTCAGGGTTAAATTAGCTCACTTTGCAAGAACTCTGGGTCTTCCTGATTTTAGGTTTAACATAGTCAGAATTTGCACTTAACCTGTGAAAAAGGCCCCTGAACAGTCCCAAATGTAACTGTTAATGATTTGCAATCAAACACTAATTTTCCTGGCCCATTGTCTTTTATTCAAAAACCTCCTGGTTGAAACTTTTCACACATTGTTCAGTATTGCAGGGTGTTGCGTCTCCTTTTAATTGAGTGTCTGACATATCTTTAGATACAGCTCTCTTCTTTTGGGAAGCCTGAGATGCGATCGATCCAAACACATTTTACATCACACTCATCACTCCACGGGATTCCTGCTTCTCTTCCACTAGCCCCTCACCTCCCTCTTTACTCCCTCTGCTCCATCTTTACATTTAATAGAAGAGACAGGTGAGTTATAGCATGCTCAACTTCAAACTCTCGTAATTGTTATTCATACCAAATGGGAGCCGTGGACTAGATGTGGTTTGTAGTGGAACAACAGGGATGATTAGCGTGCTTTAGCTTTTCTTGCTGGACCATTTTGACACCTGTCTCTAGGCTCGCCCTAGAAACCGGACCCACTCTCTCTATACTGTCAGTCACACTGTTCAGGATAGAGGGGAGGAGAGAGTGGGCAAGATAACAGACTGAGGGGAAAACTTTCCCCCTCAATCATGTCTTTAATCACAGCTTGAAAGTCTCCATGGTGGAGCTATCTTACGTGTGTTATCTGCAGCTCATATTCTGGGGAAAATAAACCTCAAGAGCAATTAAATGAAATCACTTTTCCTTTTCTGTTAGAAATTGGTGCCATTTTAATTTTAGATGGATTGCACATTCACTGAGGTATAAAGTTCAAATTCATACGTCAAACATCAAAAGCTAATGCTGGCCTTTAACAACATTCATGTCAAGCTTATTTAAGAATTCATTGAATAGTTGTGTCCCCTCAGAAACTAATGTATGATATTCAAAATCTGCATCCCATCTGGCTGCATCTTGTTTACAGAACACAGTGGCAGCCTGGGGTTATTAATCATGTTTGTCTTAATTACCCCGTATAGCTGCTCTATCCCCAACTCTGTGTTTGACCTTTTTTCTGGATCCTTCCAAACCATTAATCATCCAAAGATCAACGACAGCCAAACAAGAGTAGATTGCATTGCATTGCCTTAGCTTCTTATAGAGGCACTCCCTCGTAAATATATATGTGTGTATATATATATATATATATATATATATGAACTATTAGCACAGCCCACAGCTGGTTTTCTTTTCCTCAACTTGCATTTTAGAAAGGTAAAGTTTGCAAAAGTTTCACGTAAGGAACTAAACACTTTTGGGTTAAGGGGAAAACTGTCTCATACCTCAGAATAGAAAAAGAAAATACCATTCTCATGATTTTGCTTTTTAATGTTTTCTGATTTTGGTGAGCTAATGATTGCTGACATTTCTCAAAAAACAATTTTTTTTTCTCCAAGTACTGGTTTTGTGTTTTTTGCCATATAGCCCGGAGCTGAGCAGCTCTTAATGTTAACTTGACAGGTAAATGAGCGCCTGTGTGTGGTCTAGCGGTTGATGAGGGACAGTTTCGTCCTGTGGGCTTCAATGTTCTTGCCAGAAAGTCGATACGATTTACTGAGAAGTCTTAAACCAGACGTTTTTATTTATCGCCTGCCTGACAAATGCGATATTGCCATCTTTAAACACATCAGCGTCACCACACTGAGCAATTGCATGATAAATTTAGAAAGAGCCACTCTGAGCCAAAAACTTTATTGGAAAAAAATGTAATCTGAGCCGGAGAGCCAATGTGCTGATGCTTGAACCTGCATCACAGATTGTGTTTCAGGTTAAAGTCCTGATGTTTATCATATACTGTAAGTTAACCATGCAGTGGCTTAAATTTGCATCCCATTGTACTGGGCTTTGGATAACTCCCTTTTCTACTCCTCCTCACCTCAAGTCAGTTAAACAGATGAACTATTGCAGGAAAAAGGATTAAACAGTAACTGTGGTGCCACAGTACTATTGTGAATAGAGCTTGACAGACATTTTATCAGTAAACCAATTAACATGATTTATGGTTGGGGGGGTAACCATGAGATTTGTCCATAAATACAAAGGGCTGGTAGAACAGCTCCTTCTGAGGTGCGATGTTATCAGATTCCTCTTGATTCCGCTTTGCTGGCGTGGAGTCAGCAGGCATTTGTAAATGGAGCTACTGTGCATAGAGGACCACCCCCTTCCAGCAGGTCAGGAGTTCAAAGCCCAGCCTGAGGAGTTGAAGACAGGGGCATGAACTTCCGACCCCTTTAATGTAACAGCACAAGCAGTGGTCTTATCAGGGCTCTACCAGCCCAGCACTTGTCTGCTCTGTCCATCACATGACATGGAAATTATTGGAAATCCCCTTATTATAGCAAATTACCAGCAAAATCTGATTTAGGTGTCCATAAACCCGTGATGAATTTAATGGGTTAAACTCAGATCAAGAGCAGCTGATTTATAACTGTCAAGCTTTCAGGCAGCCACGTGGTTAACTGGCCCACATATTCACTCTTTGACTGTGTGGAATTTGGGCCTTTCCCGTGAGTTCAGGTACAGTATTTGCTTGGGGAAGATTTAGTATTTCCCAAAAACTTGTTAATTGGGCTCTGTCTTTTTCCTGGTGATGTGCTGTTTTAACTCAAACTGTCAGAGGTCACCGGTTCTTCGACACACACTTTGTGTAGATCTGCTTTATCCACACGGATGGTTCATGCTCCATCAAAGCTGGGTGAAACAGGAAAACTAAAAAAATAAAAAAATAAATAAAATATATCACTTGTCTTAAACTTGTTTAAGCTGTAGATGTTTGTTTCCTTTGGTGCAGACTTAAGTTGGATATTTGGAAATAGTAAGGGTGCTCCGATCAGGGTTTTTGGGGCCGATCACCGATCACTGAAATCAATATCGGCCGATCCGATCACCGATTGTATTTATTTCCCTTTGTTTCTTACTGTCTTAGACCTTTTCGACTTGAAAATTGTGGACATGCGCCCCCTAGTGGCCCCGCCATAACTGGAGGGTGCGGTGCTCCACCAACTAACCCAAACACAGCAGCGTGGAGCATTATTTACCGATAACGCAGACATGTCTTGGATTGATGATGTTAGGCAGTGGCCTCCAGTTACAGATGAAGGTAGTTTATCGCTGTTTTTAATGATTGGTTATGGAAATAGCATGATCTATTCCCATAATCAAACACTTAAAACCGTGGAACGCTGCAACGCTGGCTATAACTAATGTCAACAAACTATAAAGATTATGCTACTGTAACATTAACGCTAGCGGTAAATTAGGCTATGTGTTAATGTTATATTTAATTTATTTAATCATTCTCCTAAGTCATTCATTCATTCATTCATTCATTCATTCATTCATTCATTGATTTATAGGCTTGTGCTAGTGCCGAGGGCTACAGTAGCCTCATACTGCTGTTCTTTCGGCCAGAATCGTCCGGGACTCTCAGCGAGGCTATAAGTAGTATGAGATTGAATGTTAACGAAAACTCACCCGGCTGTATTCATTTGGAACAAAGTCCTTTCTGTTGATATTTTTCACCCACGTCTTCCTAACTTCTTGGTTGTCGGTGCGCCCAGGAAATCGGTGCAAACTGTATGGCTGCAAACAAGGCAGTCTTCGTGCAGTAAAGGCTTGTGTATTTCATACTTTCTTCTTCCATTGTTGAATTTTCACGCCATTGTTGGCACAGTTTATAACGGAACATGTATTCCCACTCGACTGACTCGACATTATTAAAAATATCTATTTGTAGAAAAAGAAAAACACTGGTTAATCTGCGAGCCGGTGAAAGTGTCGCTCTGTAGCACAACCCCGCAATGGCGGACGGGGTACTTCCGGGGGGCTGGCCCGAAAAGGTCTATACACAGTGTATGCGCACGAGAATAGAGCGTTTTTGATCGGCTCTTTTGATCGGCTTTAATGACAATTCTGACCGATCCCGATTATATGCATATCGGCCGATCCGATCAGGTCACCGATCGATCGGAGCACCCCTAGGAAATAGGCACAAATTTAGGTATTTTAGCAGCTCAACAAAGCATATTTAGATTCAGCTCTTTCAGAAGAACTTCTTTGAGTAATATTTCTTTTTTGTTTTTGGATCCCCAAGTGTTATTTTACAAATATCACACAAGTTAATTCACCCAATAATAAAAGTCAGCACCAAAACTGCTTGTATTTGATCCGAGAAAGCTTAGTTTTTTTTATTTGGTAGACCTGGCTGATGATATTCTTGCAAATGACTCTCAGAATTGACTTGACCTGATTAACTGAGAAAAAATAATGATGGATCACAGCCGAACATAACAACAACAAACAGCTTTTGAGGCAATTTCCCAATTATATTTAAGTGCTCTAAACCAGTGGTTCTCAACTGGTTTGGCTTCAAGATCCACCATCACCCTTAATGACAAGCCGTGACCCAAATCAAGGAAAATTTCAAACTTCTCAAATTTTTTGAATGAAAAGATCGTGCAGTTTGAATCTGAGATAGTAAAATAGAATATCACAGAATGCCAACACAGTTTATTGGTGAACCAAAATGGCATAACCAAAATGACCTCAAGTGGGAAATATTCCCTTTGATGCTCAATTAGCTGCATTTTAATTAAATCCAAAACACTTCACTTCAGTAACTTCAACCTTTTTTTAACAGACTCAACATGCACAAACATGAAATAAAACTGTGCAACCACTGAGCAGTAGTTTCAAAAAGAACTCAAATATGTAGCATTTGCTGAGTACCCACTTCCTATAACAATTTCCTATCAAAACTATCTAATCACTTATTTAAGCATTAATCATAAGGCTGACATAACAGTAAGAACATTTCAGTAACAGCCATTTTTAAGACTCAACAGTGCTTTTATGCACAAATAAAACAACCACTGAGCAGTAGTTTCAAAAAGAACTCAAAATATATAGTTTTAGCTGAATAACCACTAACTGACCTTTGTCTTCAAGATAAGAAAATCCATATCTCATATATTCTTTGTTGTATCTGTGTTTCATCATGCTCAACATATGGAAACAAACTTTGAAGGTCTTTTTCTATGGCATGAACTGGCGGGTGTCAACTCGCATTACAGGGCATTATCGCCATCTACTGTTAAGGAGTATGAATGACATGCATTTTTTTTTTTTTTTTTTTTAAGCATTTCCTTCCCCAGGCAAAGGCTCACGACCCACTGAAAACGAGTCTGCGACCCACTTTTGGGTCGCGACCGACCAGTTGAGAACCACTGCTCTAAACTATCCCTCTTTTGAACATAGGTCATGTTTAGCAGATGCTCTTTAAGCTAATATTTACCGGTCCAGCTCATGCAGAGCAGCTGCCAGCAGCAGCAGATGTATTGTAAACTGCAACCCAGACCCTTCCAGGCTGGCCTTGAATGGTGCAGGGGTGAATGTGGTTAATCTGGAGCAGGCAGCTAAAGTGGCAACCAGCTTGGCCCAGGGTTCCTGTCTCTTCCGCTGACTGCAAGCCACCGAGTTGTTAAGAAATCAGCAGAAGACTGGCCCTCTTATGGGCTCGGCTCTTGGAGCTCTGAGCTATTTGACAGCCTTCACCCCCCATACCTTTTGAGATCAACCCAGAGCCAGTTACGGTGGTCTATTTGAACAATTAACAGTACAACAAACCATATTAGCTTTAAAATAATAGTGTTCATGCTCGCTTAGTTCTTAATTCACAGCTCACATGTCAAATTCACTGCAAATGCTAAGCACTAAGTAACTAAAGTGATAACAGCAAGCCATTAACATCCAAGAAGACAATGCAGTTGTCACTCAAAAAAAAAAAAAAAAAAACATGTCCCTAATTATGCATACATTTGTTGCTTTACATCATTTTACTTGGTGAGGCACACACACACAGTTGTCAATGCTGTGAAACATAGCTATGGAGACCAAAAGGATTTTTGTGCCGTGTTGTAAATATGTATATTTCTACTGCAAAATTTTGACACAGGGGTCATTTTTGAAGCCAGCCTCTAGTGGTCAGTTGAGGAACTTCACTTTTCCATACTAGTGGGATCAAGTCAGATGCAGCCTGTAGTTGTCAACTAAATTGAAGTTGAAGTTTCTCATCTGTGTCATAAGATGAAGCCATAGATTTTCATTTCATCCATGTTTTTACCTTAATTTATGAAAGGAAAGGGATACATTTTACTGGAGGCCCTAAATCTTATGATATGCGAGGCTGTGAAGGGATCCACTCGATGCAGCTTTCTCTGCCTTTACTGAGAAGAGTCTATGAACTGGGATCGCACACTGCTGTGATACAACTGGCCTTCAGATGCATCAAATGTAACTTTGAAACTAGCAGTAAGCTACGTAAATTATATTCATTTTCTCTCAGCTGACAAATGGGGAAGTTGTTTCAGCACTAATTTAGATAATGGAAGGCGTTAAACTTGTTATGCATATTTTATTTTATTTGCTGATAAATATATTAAACATTTGTCTGTTTTACCTATTCTAAAAGAAACAAATTTAGCCTTATGAATAATCAGACGATAAAGATAAGTTCTCTCTCTGTGTGGTAGTAATAGTACTACTAGTAGTAGCTGCCTTTTAAGGAGACAGTCAGTGTTATGAGACAGTGATAACGAGCTCTTTATTCTCTCTTAGAGATCAGTGTGATCAAGTGCTCATGATTAATCATGGCCGAGTGATTCTATGATTAATGTTTATGCAGTCCCTAAAGGAGCAGCAGAACGCACTCACATCTCTCAGCATGTTTACAATTTTACACCTATTACAAGGGAAGATGGAGAGCTCCATTTGCAGTTCACTAACCTTTATGACGGCCAGCTCTCATCTGCATTTTTATTTTCGTTTTAACACCTCAAGTCATCTACAAATGTCAAAATAAAACAGGCCCGAGAAGTGTTCAGGCTCGCCTTTTGAAAGAACATCATTCTTTGATTTAGTTGAGGGCGTCTCACTTTCATTTCAGCTTTTATGAGAGCTTTTAATTTTTATTGAGGGATGCAAAGTAAATGGTTCCTCATCTAAGGATGATTAAATGGTCTCATACAATTTACAGAAACACGAGGGCACAAGGGACAAAGGCCTTAAATGAGCTTTACAGCACATGTCCTCTCAATAATTTGAGGGGAGGAGGCGTAGAGTGAGCCGAGCAGCCAGGAGGACCTGTTTCCTCTGCAGACACATGTAAATCAATTTGTATCGATCCAAGCAATACAGCCAGCAGCTCTGCACATTCATCGATTAAACAATTAGATAACTGCTGAATCTTTCCAAATAGAAAATTATATTTGATGTAGCTGAAACTTGACAGTTATCTATGTTCATACGTTGATCTCCTCTGCCCCTAAGCCTTCTTATAAGATTCATTCACGGAGTTCATGGTGAAAAGTTACAAGGTCCAATTACTCAAATGTAGTTTTGTGGTTTAAGAACCTTTGCTATTTCAGTTTTTTTTTCCCGGTCACCAGATAAAATAATTTTGGCATCAGACATTTCTGGAAACCACAATGGACATCATTTCAACATTAGTGAACAAAGAGAAGCCACACTATCAGCTCCTCATCACAGACCACCTCTGTGCAAGGACACCTTGGCCACATGCCGTAATGCTCTGAGAAGCCTTATGCTGATCTATGGAGGGATGTAACATGAGCCAAACCACAACCTTTCTGATCCGAACCATGCCATGGTCCCCCCCACCTAACTATTAGTATTTCCTAAACCAGTTATAGGAGACATTGGCTGTTGTAAGCTGATTTCTTTTGTTATGGCGCAGACACGAAACGATACCTTGTGGGCATCTCAAGTCTTCTAAAGGTTGGTATTATAGGTATCCGTTCATACATTCATCATTATTTATGATTATACCCTGCAGAGCTCAGGTCAAATATTTTTAAACTCTGTGTTACTTTATTGTACTTTTTACTCCAGTACATTATGTGTTAACTTTTATAGCTTGTCATTTGTGGCGTAGGGTAAACTGTTAATCTTCTGATATTTCACCCCCATAGCACTTGGATTTTTCTAATTTTTGAGACACTCTTGAAGCCCAGTTATTAAAGCTGTGGAAATTTGTCAATTCTGAGATGCATTGCTTGCACAAAATTATAATATGCTTTTGTTAATTTATGATTTTTTTTTTTTTGACTCAGTTGAACAATACAGTTTCAGACTTACATTTCTCTCCTGCATTCATATGGAATGAAATCAGCTTCAACAAAACTGATTTATATCGGTAATTATATCGGCTACATAGGAAATGATCATGCAATATAATTCTCTCAAAGGAGCTGTTCTGTTAAACAATTAACTTTTTCGACACCAGTACATTTTGAAGACTTCTGTTACTTATCAAGCCTTTTTTTTCCTTTTCTCTTTTTACTTGTTCTCAAAAACAAATTTTACCTGTAATGCAATACTTTGTTACTTTCTCTTCATTAGAAGATCCACCTCTCAAAATTCATGACAGAGCCAAAAAAATATCCCATTTAAAATTGAGAATGCTTAAAGCTATCATGTTTTTCTTTTCTTTTCTTTTTTTAACAGTGTAACATTTAATGTTAGTATTTTACACACGCTCATATGTTTTTCATATCTTGGGCTGCACTTTGGCCTTGTTTTTCATGTGCCTTTCGGAGCTTCAGAGGGCAGTAAACTATGCCTTTCAATTCCCCTGCCGTGGAGTTTTCACTCAGGAATAGGAGTGATGAGCAAACGCTTTCAGACTCAATCCTTGAGCAAAGGGCTGTGCTGACAGGGATTATTATTTATTTGTCATGGTGGATGTAATAAGCTGTAGATACAGGATGGAGGGCCTGTGATTTATTGCTCTGTCGACCGCCACTAGCAGGACGTGCGCTCTAGCGTGCAGGATGAATACCGCACTGTCAGTTCTGTCCATCCGTCACCATCAACTCTCCCCACTGCAGCCCCTCTCAGACACCCTCCCATTTCATGCCACAATATATAAACAATCTTTCATTATTTTGATACCTTCTTCTCCATATTTGTTTTCCACACACAGTGTTATGCCTCAGTTGCACGTGTCCCATTATTTTGATGCACTACCTTGAGCTGCATTCTTTGGAGTTATTGTAAAGTGATTGACTTCATCATAAAGAGAATTAAATCTGTATCTATTCATGCACTGGACTTATTTTTACATTTTGTGCGGCTGAATTCATGCATTTATCACAAAACCCTCTTTTCCTTTTTTTCAATGGCAGATTTTAAGTGTCATATTTCATATTTGTGGACATGCAGTACGCTTCACCGTTGTCCACTTGCTGCTGAGCAGGTTGTACTCCAAGTAATTATGGTCATTTTCTGCTGCTGCTTTTAATGTTATTGGGCCACATGTCACAGAGTGGGGGACTCTCTTGCATCTCTGTAGGTCATGTAATCTTGTTAAAAGCCTTCATGGTTTTAGGATTATGTTATTGAAATGTCATTTAATTGGATAAACATTTTTTTTATGCTGTAAACACCAGCACAGAGCTCTGTTTAGCTGCTGTAGATATTGTTTACACGGCAGGGGGATTTGCGTAAGTGGAACTGACTCTGTAAACGGCGACTCCCGATAGAGGCTTTACTGTATGTGAAAAGCAGGCTGAGAGTGAGGCATCAGGGAAAACGCTTAGCCCACATATCAGGACTGTGGACATGTGCCTGGCGAGAGGGAGCGAGCACGTCGGTGACAGGCCTTAATTAATATGAGGAATTGCCTTTGTGTCCGGGTAAACGACTTGAGCAGGAGACGCTTTGTTGTTTAAGCCCATTCAGTTGAGTGTTTGGTGAGTTTTTTTCCTGTGCGTGTGTGTGGCGTAAACTCTAAGCTGCCAATAACATTACAGGAAGTCTCAGGAAACAAACAGCAGGTCAAGGCAGTCAAATTTTCATCCCGCTTGATCAGACTTTATAGAACATGTCTCCCTTTCTCTGTCCCTACCTAACAAAAAAGACTTCCCAAATGTCTGGCCCAAATGTCATTTGTTATAACACCTTCGTATCTGTCTCGTTTAAGCTTAATTTTTGTCGCAGCAAATGGTTATTTATGGACTTTTGTTTGTTCTTGGGCCTCATTACTGACAATACACTTCATAGCAATCATTTGTTATTTGGCGCTTGTGCTGATGCTCAGGATGGAGGCAGTGAAGTGAGAATAGTCATTTGGAGGTTGAGGAAAGTATTGACAAGGCCCATTTATAACAAGATCCCTCTGGAAGATCCTTCTAGCATATTAATAACTCATCCTTGCAGTCTAAGTTGGGGTGCCTGATGTAAACCAGTTTAAATGATGGTGTTTATGAATTTTTGCTCTTAAGATTGCCGTTTTTTCTTTACAAGCAACCAAAATGAGAAAGTCGATATCATGACTTGCTGTTCTTGCATTGGATTGCATCTCTTCTGATATTTTTGGAGAAATAAACTTTTAAAAGTGTATCTGATCTCTGAAAACAGGTTTAAATTTGCATTCAGCTCCAAGTGAATGGAATGCATGCATACCTGTGTCATTTCTGCACATCCCTGTGGAAGTCTATGTCTTGATGAGGTAGCCCGAGTGTGCTTCTAGTAGGTCTGCAGAGGTGATGCAGAGAGATAATGGCCTCTGTCAAAACCACATGCTGCTGTGCATGTGGCACACAAGGAAGACAGCCACTAATCAATACTCTGTAGAAGTGTAATACGTAAGTGTAAGTGTAATAACCACCAATGTTTTTTGCCCCAGGAGTAAGGGGTTGGTAAAAAATGACATAGTTTTTTGTTTATGTATATTTTGAAGTTCTTATTATTGATTTTGACAACTATTAAATTAAAGAAATGTTCATAAAAAGTTATTTTTCATCATGTACTTTTTTTTTTTCCAAATAACAGAACAACCCACCGAAGCAGCATCATGGCCAATCAAAGGCTCACCTCAAGACATTCACTCACATTTCAAAGTGGTTGCTGCATTTTTAGTTTATCGTAAAATATCATAATTAGGTATAAAATAACATCTGTAATGATTGCTTTCCAGAGTTGTCAAGTCATATGCACAGAGACAGAAAACAATCATCATGTACAGTGAAATGTCACCTGTCATTTTCTTGACCACTGATTTTAAACATTATATTTAGCTTTTTTTTTTCATCTTTTTTTCAGACTATAAATCCTGTGACTCATTATTCACTTATTCCATTCATTAATTCTCTCCTTAGACATACCCTGGTTTAATGTCTGTTAATCACTAAATTGGACCTTAATTTACAAAATGAGAATCATGCTGTTTTGAAGAAGACTTGAAATTAGCAGCTAAACCCCAACCTGAAAATAGATCTGAGGTCAGTTAAGGTCTGTTTCACACAACCTGTTTGAGGTGAGACTGGTGTGCTTTATAGAGCTCTTTGGGCCCGATCTTCAGTCAGATCTCCTAAAGGCACTAATTAAAAGATAGCGGATAGCGGGAGGGACGTTCCCCCGCAAAGAACGTCATCTTCCACCTTGCTAAACCTGCTATCCCACCTGCGCTACCAGCTATTTTATCCATAGGAGTGTTTAGGGCGTTCCACCTGTTAAACCAATCAGTGTGTCAGTAGCCATTGCCTTTAAGAGCAGGTTGCGCTACCCGCAAACCGCTATGGAGCGTCTTTTCATCCAGATCGGAGCAGCTCTCAAGCGCAGCTCGTCTGGGACTCTGCTGTAGAGCTTCCTCCTCTTCTGCACTGATATATATACATAAAAAATATTCTTACACAGACAATTCCTATCGGCAACCTGAAAGTCTCAGATAGTTGGTGCGCTCCCGGTAAACACGCTCTGGTTGTCTATGGTTTAACTGGCGAGCTCTAAGACGATCTCTGGTATTTTCTCAGGGGTTCAACTGAGGCCAAATCACGCTTTTTATACAAGAGTTAATTCGAGAGGTAGAGCCGTTTATGCACCTGTGACCAGGTGGACGGACATTGATGCCATTTGGACGCACTCTTGTATGCACCGACAAGCTTGGTATCTTGCGATCGCGGGTTGCGGGTGGTCTGACCACCCGCTACCTGCTACCCGTAACCCGCGATTGCAAGATACCGAGTTTGCAGAAAGGGCAAAAGACACGCCCATTGCCCCACCTACAATGTGAGTAAGGGAGTCGGCATAGCGGGTAGCAGCTTTAGGGAGTGGAAGATTGCTTTTGCTGTTAGCAGAGGTTCCTAAACCCGCAATTTGCGGGTAGCGGTTAGTAGGTAGCGGCTAGCGGGAAGTGTACGATCAGGGCCATTGTCTTGACCCCCCTCAACACTGCAGAGGGAAGCTGTTACTTAGATTTTTCACTCTGCTGTAGCACAATCACAACCTTTTCCTCAATTTAAACAAGTCACTTTGATGTGATAGCTTTACAAAAAAGTGGATGACAACGAAAGTAAACTGAAAGGACATGAAAAATGGAAAACAAAAATTAATGACATTCCTTAGTTTTTTTTTTTCTTCATAAATCTCCTGAGTGATTGTTGTTGGCGCATAATATTGCTGTCACTTCTGGACCAGCTTTACCAGGGTCAGAGGATTATAAATTGGAGTTTTCACAGTCACAGATCTAGAACTCAAACAAACTACTTAGTTAATCCTGAAAAATAAGTGAAGCGATATTCTCTTATAGTACAGTCTCTTACACTTTTTTAGAACATCTACTGGTGGTTAAGACTCAACACACATCCCTGGTTGTAATCATTTTCTTTCACCTCACATTCCCCAACTCTACTTCATAAATGACAATATCATAAGCTGCTACATTTGAAAATTATACACTGATTACTGTAGAAAACTGGAGAGATTTAATGCCAGATTCAAGTTTAATAAATTATAAATGATAATTCAGTTTTAGCTATATATTTTACTTTGCTTTACAGCTGAAGACTTTTGCAACCTACCGACTCCCTCCCTGTTCCTTCTTTTCCCTTTTCTTCCAATTTCAAAGTACAGTTGACTTGCAGCTTATCAAGTTTTAATTAGTGATACATTTTCTAACTGTGATGTCTATTGATGTATTTGAGCAGAAAAGACAAATTGAGCTGTTGCCTGACCTGAGAGCCAATCCTTTGTGAAAGTGGTCCCCCTCTTTACCTCCCCGTCTGTCTCAATCTCACCTCATTACAACCCCCTCACTTTCACTCTCTCTCTCTCTCTCTCTCTCTCTTCTTGCTATGTGAGGCCGGGAGTAGTCTGAAGAAATGAGGTGCAGCATTAGTGTTTTTTTTGCTTGCCTGTGCAATAGAAAACACTGCACGTCAGGGGCCCCGTCAGCAGATCGGGTAGATGCAGATGGGAGGTGAAAAAGCTCCCCAGTGGCGGTTGGGCTCTGCTCGGATGTGATTGCAGCAGCCAGGATGAAGTCAGCACTGACAAAGTGTGCTCCATTGATGGATGGACAAAGCCGGGAACTGGATGTGAGAATGGATGGGGCCGGAGTGGGAACTTAACGTAGACAAACAAAATGAAAGACAGAGAGGAATTACCTGCTAAAACATTCCGGCAATACAAATCCCAGAGCAATTTACCTGCAGCTAACTGAGCACAAGAGGACTATTTGCATCGGTTCAAATGCAGCTGGCAGCGGGAATAGCTTTTATTGAGGTTGCCTGGTTTTACACTATTGTTTTATGACTCGCTGTTTTTCCTCATACAAATACATTTAAATATATTAAGTGCAGACAATCCCTGGTGTAAATGTGCCTGTGAACATAAAGATGAATGCCCTCATAAATATGAAGAGACACATGTTGATTACAGGGCACCAATGTTACTACTCTGATAACTGTTTTCATTCCTTGATTCATTGTTTCCATTTTGACAAAACTGACGTCTGACTACACCGCTGACTGAAACATTATCTTTATGTTGATGGATAACATTCCAGAGCTCAAGTCAACGCCATCAGGTTGTTTTTCTGAGTTTGCCAAAGCACTTTAAAACTAAGATTATAAGATTAACTTCTCTTTCTTTTTTTTCTTTTTTACAAATCAACACAGAAGGGAGGCAAATCTTTATATTTCAGAAACAGGAAACTAAACATTAAGCATTTTAAGCTGAGTGACTGATCATAAAAATCAGTCAGATTTGAATACTGTTGGTGATTTGTTCATTATAACTCCACGTCAGACATAATTTAGGCCGTATATATGAGCTTTAAATCATCTCCGGCCTCACGTCCCGCCTCAAAGTGGACCATGAAGCACAAGATATTTTAGGCAACTCATGGCCTGAAGAAAACTAATAACCCCTGAAACTCAGGGCCAATAACCTTCCCAAGTCCAAGACCTATGTGGGGGGTAGAAGAGTTTACTCCCTTGTTGGGGAATGAATTCTCATTACCATTGCACTAGCACTACATTAAATGTCAGTGTTGCTGCTGGATGGGGGCTGGAAGATTAAGACTAATGCTGTTGGCCTCAGGAACTCCGATTAGAACTATTCTCATTAATCAGAGTCACAGAGATGGAAGCAATTTAAAGCCCTGGTCCTCTTTGAGCAAGGGGCAGGGCAGCACCCTGACACTGACAAGGGGAGATGCACTCGCACCCATTTGCTATCCCTTTATTACAATGCCAAGGGCATGTGAAGGCCAGTAACCCCTATATCCTCACTCCTAATTAATCTGATCACAGTTTATCTCCTTTCATTCACCAACAAATTGTGAGATTGGGGTAATAAAAGTTTGTATGTAGTTTTGCACTTGGTGCATGCTTGTAAGTTTTTAAAAATGCTGTGAGATCATTTTGGGCCATGATGCTGAAAAAGCACCAACTGTGCACGCTCAGGAAAACCAAAATACATGCCTGACTTTGAAAAGGGGCTGGTCGAAGAAGCCAATAATGCCATGTATGTCATTGACAGTCGATGTGTACGTTCAAGAAGATCCACAGAGTCTGTTTCAGGAGGTTTAAGGGTGGTGGATGACATAGTTCTCAGGCAAGTTACATGGACCTTTTTATATTTAGGGTGAATTCCAACTCCTCCCTTAACCTTCAATCTCAACCCTCAATCTCAAAAATGTGCGCTCCCGCTAAGGGCAAGTGCTGTCCCGATTCTAAGAACGTCAAATTGAGGGAGAAGTTTGAGGGCTGTATCAGCCTCAATATTGAGATTCTCCGGCACCACCCTTGAAAGTAAGGGCTACCCAGAGGGCACTAGGTAATTTAGCCAAGACAACTTCGAAAAGGATGGCGACAAAAAAGCTAGCTACAAATGTAAGTATCTTCGTAGTTCTTAAAGATATAAATGTTACGAAACCATCTTATTGTCTTTGTTTGAGACATTTTTCATGGATTAACATAGTTGTTGCGTAACATTTATTTTTTTACTTTACGATGTTTGTTGCCAGACCGGCGGTCCTGGCCGGCTTCACGTTACTTGTATACCTTGTTGTGTAGCAACGGAGGCCTGAATAATGTATCCTCTATTTGGAGAATATACAGCGCTGTTTTCAATGTTATTCTTGTGTCATTTCAGGAAATACAGAGACAACACGGGCTCTGATACATTTCAGTCTGATGACGTAACTGCACTCAAGGGGTGTCCCATTTCTAAGTCACAAGATAGCCCTTACACTTACTTTCAAGGGTTAAGATTGAGGGACAAAAATTGAGGGTTAAGGGCGAGGGTTGAGATTGAGGGTTAAGAGAGGAATTGGAATTGGCCCTAAGATTGAGGGCCAAAAATTGAGGGTTAAGAACAAGGGTTGAGATTGAGGGTTAAGGGAGAAATTGGAATTCACCCTTGCTTTTGCACAAAGGTTCCATTTTCAGTCATTTGCTTCTGCTTTTCCTCATCGTTTTGTTTATGTGTACGCCTCAAAAATACATAAGTTAGGGCAAACAAAAGATCTATGTAAGGGTTAGATTTGACTCTTTCACCATGTTTACTACATATAATAAAACTTTATTGTTAGTAATAGCAATAATTAACTGTAGATTTCATGTGCACATTTTTTTTTTTTATGGCTACATATTTTTTAAGCTTACCTTTAATACCAGTTTTCAAACTGTATGTCTTTGGTGGTGATGTTGCTCTGCTGTCCATGCATGGAACATGTCCTCCAAGCAGACTTAAAACAGGACAACAATGGATACTCACGGGAAAATAATACGACATTTAGTTAGAAAGAGCCAGGCAGAGGAAGTAGGCTGAATACTGAATTTATATCTGTTGGGCAGACACGATTATTCATTGCCAAAATATATTATAGTTAAGCAAAAATAACCTACAGGATACATATTCAGTTATTTATATATATAATGTGGAATGCTGTAATAAAAAGTTAATGTCTGTGTATTATATTGGAGGGTGTCTCGCATGAAAAACTATAATAATAAATAATAATATATAATAATAATAACAAATATAAATCCTCACAAAGTTATTCTAATGGAAGGTCCTAACATGAACCGTTTACATATTCTTGCCATTTCACTTCATTTGGGAGTCATAACTGATCGGATTTAGTCTTAATCCATGGCTTCTTAGTGATTTTTATATTGAAACACATCATGGGACTTTTCTTTTTCCGCTGCACCATTTTCTAAGGTTATCCATTTGGGTTGGTATCAGAGGAGCTAAGGTAAGCTTTAAGGTTTAAACTGGATGCACCCTGTGTTTGGTTCTCAATTAGCACCTGTCACAGCCAACAAGCTGCAGGGCGCATGCTCCCTGTGACACCCAGCAGATGAGCTCCTGTGTCGTACACCTCTGGGGAAGGAAACAGCTCCTTGGTGGGAGTCAATGTATTCTGTAAACAGGGAGGCAAACGGGAGTGAATCGCTCATAAATCTTGTGGTGGAGTGGTATCATTCCTTTCAGCTGACCTTGGCAAGGTTGCAGGACGGAAAGTCCGGGTGGTGAGAGGGAGTAAAAAAAGTGTCATGTGATATACGGGCAAGCGGAATTAGAAACAATATGATTCACAGTGACCTGTGATTAGCTGTGAAATCTTACACATGTGAAATCTCCTTTTGCTGCTGCTCCTTATCAAGAGTATCTACCTCTCATTTCTTTTCATGTGGGAAGCTGAAATCAACCTCGAAAATGAGTCTAGTTTGGTCAGAAATGGATAGAAATATTTCAAGTAGATTTCCCCTCCCCCCCCCCATGCTAGCTGCACAGCAGAACCATAGAGCACATTTTTCTTCCCTCATTTGCCTTTCAAACAAATACTTATCAACAGGCCATGAAGTAATCAATGAAGATAATCCATCTAGGAGCCTGTCGATATGGTAATGACTCTTTCTCATCATTATTGCTCCACAGCCATAAATCATTTACTTTACCAGAATGTTCAGCAGCTGTTGCAACAGTCCCGTGCTTGTGTGGAATAAACTGCTGCCTTTTGTGATTAATGTCCCAGCATTGTGTTGCACTGCACGCCGATTGTTTTCAGATTTTCTAAGAAAGCTGGGCAGATTGTATATCAATAAACCAAAGGCCATCTAGCAGAAAGGTATGCTGCATGTATATCACTCGCACTTGATCAATGTTTCTGTTAGGCTTTGTTAATGGTGCATTCATACAACGTTATGCCCAACGGTTATCAGAGGCACAAGTTATAACAGGAATGTGAACAGAGTAGCTGCAGCATCAAACCTCAGTCACTCTAAGATTGATTGACACGTCTTTCAACACCACTTATGATTAAAATCAATGGTTAGCTTTTGTTGGTTATAACAGTTAATTGTGTTATCATCAGAAAATAAATAAAACCTGTATGATCTACAATAGGGATGGAATGGTTACCGGTATTACGGTAAAGCGTGGTAATATTTTACGCGATAACGATTACCGTTTATCTTTGACTCATTCAAGTCTGCGAGCGACTCGTGACTGTGTCTCGCGTGAATATGTAGCATTGGTATGGTAACGTATACATGGCGGAAAGTGGTGATAGCACGCAGGACATTTACGAACCCACTAAAATGACAAAAACCAAGGTCTGGGCATATTTTATTTTATTCTATTTTAAGAATGCAGAGGGAAAACTGGTGGAGGAAAATTATCCTGTCTGCAGAGCACCTCTTTACATTTTATTGTAATTTGTAGAATTACAGGAGCTAAGGCTAATGCTTCAAGCTAATGCTTCAAGCTACTGAGATATTTGACCAAGAGTAACCTGGTCAACGCGCTTCGCTAACTCACATTTTGTAAACGTTACTGTTGCGTGTTGATCGAAAAATGACCGGAACGATGTTCTTCCGATGCAGTTTAAATATTAATTCATTCCATTAACTGATCCGAAAACCATAACGCCGGCAGTTGCCGCCACAGCGGTCAAACACCTAACCCTAACCCTAACACCTAACCAATAACAGGCAGCTACCTTTATACCTGACCCTCAGGTAACAACACAGTGACACCCACAGAGTGAACTACAATTCATTACTACATATTTGGCTCCTTTACAACTGTTTATTCATTTGCACATTTATACTTATTTAAGGTTCAGCTTAAAGTCCAACATTTATTTAATTGAACTTGCACTATAATTTTTGTTCCTGATAATTGTTTGCATATTTTGACCTACTATGGTTGTTAAAGTGTTTATTTAAATTTGCACCAGAGAAATAAGCTTTGTTCCTGTTATTTATTTTGTTCATTTAAAATAAAACCTCTTTCTGTGCCAGTTGTTTGCCCTTTTAATGTGAAAATTTTATTATATATATTTATATATAAGAAAATCACAAGATTTTGTGAAATTATATAAATGTGTGTGTTTTTTGGACATTTGTACAGCAATGAAGAATACTGCGATAATATCGTAAACTGAGATAATTTGGTCACTATAATCGAGATATCAAATTTTCCATATTGTTACATCCCTAATCTACAAACATTTACTGTATGTGCGTAGGCAACCCCCCAAAATGCTAAACTCCATACAGTTTAACAGCTCGCAACATACAATCTAAAAATACAAGTTTGTCATTTATTTCTCATTTATTTCTTCCTTTGCTGTAAAAAAAAAAAAAAGTGTCATAGCAGGGTCATGTTCTGTCTGTTATGATGTGAACTGTCCCTACTTGTCCAGAGACAATCATGGGTAACATTATATGTCAATTCAGGCTGAAGTCTTCTGTATTTTAAACTCATAAAGATGGCAGCAAAAATGAGAATCATGACGACTTCTCCATAAGCTGTTGATACAGTCAATATTGTATTGTGTTCATGCACTGCAGCTTTATCGTCTCCTTGTTGTCAACTAATTATAAGTGAAAAATAAGTTGTTTCATCATTTTATATGAATGTAACTTTCAGATGAAAATGTTTATGTTTATAACTAATGATGCAGTCCAAATAAATAACGAGTGCCTGTTACATTATGTATCTGCATAAGTAAGACATGTAACAAATAAACATTCCCGCACACTTTGAAATTAAAGGAAATTAAAGGAGAGAAACTAAATTGTGCTTTTGTGTTTTTCAAATGGGAAACTAGAAATTCTATTCTTGGTGGCCAGCAGAAAAAACAGACAAACAAAAAACAACAACAACAAAACAACACTCACTAACTAACTCCTCACTCCTAACCCTAACCATAACCCTAAATTTGCACCTGTTTAAGAGTTAGCCAGGTCATCTCTTAGCATGCATTCATATACTGAGTTTTACATCGTGGCATATTAAATTATAAATGAGTGTTTTTGTTTCCAGTCATAGAAGAAGAAGTCAGACTGGTGCGTTAAGTTGTGTAGTTGAGGGATGAGGTTTCTGCACCTGTACAGGTAAGACAAACATTTTAGATCATCCATCCATCCATCCATATCTATACACGTTTAATCCTCTGCAGGGTCACAGGGATCTGCTGGAGTCTATCCCAGCTCTCTTTGGGTGAAAGGCAGGGGTACACCCTGGACAGGTCACCAGTCCATCACAGGGCCACACGTAGACAAACAACCATACACACTCACAATCACTCCTATGGGTAATTCAGAACCACCAATTAATAAACCTGACATGCATGTCTTTGGACTGTGGGAGGAAGCCAGAGTACCCGGAGGAAACCCACGCAAGGACGAGAAGAACATGGAAACTCCACACAGAAAGACCCCTGATGAGGTCCGAACCAGGAACCTTCTTGCTGTAAGGCAACAGTGCTGACCACTAAGCCACCCTGCTACCCCATTTTAGATCATATCTGCAAATATTGTTCTCTAGGAGGGACTGCAGGAGTCTTTTAAAACCCATAAATTAATACTTTTTTTTTCTAGCTTGCGCCATCAAGTAAGAAGTGAGGTAACAATGCTGTAGCTAAAACTGTACGGTTGGGAGTGTTTGTATTAAACTAGGCTAATTCACTCTGGGCTTTTGAAGAAGTGGTCATCTCATCAGACTCCAAAAAGCAAATGGTTTTTTTTTTTTTTGTTGTTTTTGTTTTTTCCAGCAACATAACATTATCACTTTCATCTTATTACATTGTGATGTTGTGTTTGTTTGTTGTCCAAATATAATGTCACACTTTTTGCGTGTGGAAAAATGGTCAGTGAGCATATTCTGCAACAATTAGGTTTTCTTTTCTCTTTTTTTTTTTCCAATTCTTAGCAAAGTTAGTCAGCATTTATATGGACCTTGTAGTAAAAAGGAAAAGTGCAGATGATGAAATGAAAATAGTTTAATGGTTATTTCGAAAAAGATGCTACTTATGTGCCAGGATTATTATTACCTACATTAAAGCCATTTATCTATTTAGAGTGTTTAAATAATAATTATCTCATTGGTAATGATAAACAAATTGTGTTCCTGTGAACTCCCAACAGATGCATCACTTTTACTAAACATTAGAGATCTTGTCTGCTGCACTGTGGTACAGCTTGTTCAGCCAAATCTCAGTCGGAACCTAATTTATTTAGTCTTTGTGCTCCAGAGAGGCAGGAAGGAGTTGCAGAGACAAGCCTAGTGACAGAGGAAGGACAATTAAAAGTGATAGCACTCCTCCACATGAGTGTCAACAGCAGCCAGGATGGAAGCGATTTATTCAACCAATCATCCGAGTACATGAAATGCACCGGTGTTCTGCTGCTCATGAGACACAGGATGCCTGCTGGACTCAAAGTGGATTGTTCAGCATCCTGATAACAATATAAATGCTACGGTTAATGCTTGGTAATGCTGTCCTGAAAATTGAACATGACACTCAAGCAATTTAATATCCTTGTATTCTTAACCTTGGATATTGGACTGTTTGTCCAACCATATCCATTTTTCATTGAGTGCAGATTGTAATTGTGCACAAATGGGGGAAAAAAAAAAAGATTGAAAAAGATGGGGACAGGATGATGTATGTGTCTGCAAGCACAAAAAAAGGGATGGTGAGAGTTATGCTAACTGGTGCTAAAATGCTTTCAGATGACACGCAGTGCAGCTGATGGGCTATATTTATCTGAGGTGAAATACCTCTGCATTGTTCTGTGAACAGTGTTTAACGTCAAAGCAGTTAAATCTTTCATGATACGATTTATCACATCATAATTTTAGGCACAGGACAGTTGGAATCAGACAAGTTGCAGATGTAAAGTCGTAGGGGATGAGAAAACAATAGCCTTCAAATGCATCACTGAAACAGCTTTTTCTTTTCTGAGCTTCTTTGATTGAGCAGAAGCTTCTAATTATTTTCTACGTAATACCTTGTTAACCACATGCCATTTGCATGAGTTTGTGACTTATGACGCAGAGGTATGTGTTTAAACCTTTCCCGCTACAGCCTCTTTCTGTCCAGCTGCTGTCCAGGGCCAGCTGGCAATTCAAAAGAAAAAAAAAAAAATACAGCACAACAAACAGATCCCCTTTCAGCCCCTCCTGGTTGTTGTGAAGAGTTTCCTCTCCCTCTGGTCCTGGGCTGACACAAGAGCTGGCCTTTGGTCTGATTTAAGGCCCTGGCCTGCTGATGACCCTGTTTGCTGCTCTCTCCCTCCCCTGTCCTATCTCTGGCTTCGGTTTAGCTTGACTTAGGGAAATGCTCTCTTATTCCCTCCACCGCTCATTAATCCAGTGAACAATGAAAGGAGCTGAACGCAACTGCCGTTGTGTGTAAATCTTTAATGTTGGGCTTTTACTTTTTTTTTGTCCTCTGTTTTACGAAGCCAAAGCTTTCATCGTAAAAACATTTTGAAAATATATTCTGTGTCTAAGGCTGCTATTCACTCTGAAGGAACAGATTATTGCTTCCAGAGTTTCACAGCTTTGTTAGCACATTATCTGTTTTCCTGTCACATGTTGGGAATCACACTGATCCTGACGTTCCCCTGCTCTTGATTTTTTTGGCATCACAGAGCATGTGTGATGATTCATGCGCTCCGGATGAAAGTCATTACTTTAAGCCAGCCCTTGACCTTGACAGTCACACTCTTGTACTGTTTTTTTGGACAGAGATTTGTAGCTTCTAAATACATGAATATATTATTTATGTGTGCTCAAGTTAATGCTATTGTTGTCTCAGAACATATGAAGGCCAGAGTCATGGCCTTGAGCCAAGTGGCAGCACAGTTTGTCACACTTTTTTCACTCTCATGCATAATTAAAAAACTTAAATTAGGTGCCATGTAGAAAATTTTGAAGCTGCAGGAAACAGACTACATGAAATTTATTTTCCTTTCTATGAATCTGACAGGAAATCAATTAATCCTGATTTATTATTTTATGCTGGACAGGCGGCCGGCTCCCAGAGAGAGAGGATGGAGATTGGCTACAGCTGTTCTCATTGGTGCAGCCATATATTATAGCCAGTGTGGGTGACAGCTTCTGAGGAAAATGGCTGAAGGGTATCAGGCAGGTGACTGGTATTAAAAGAATAACACTGAGGGATGTAAACTGTGTTTTAGAGACTGATAGAAGATTTGTTGAGGCAAAGAAGCATTTTTCTGCTGCACTGTGTGCAATCTAGGTTTTCCCATATTTGTTTTAACCAACAAGAGACTTTCATCACTATTAAAGATGAATCTCTCTGCACTTCTTAAAATATTCTTTGTCTGAGACAGGAATTTTTTTGTTATATAAGTACTTGTGTCAGGACAGGTGTCTTTCAGACATTTACTTCAAGCAGTTGTTTTTACTTTATGTCCATCTTTTTAAGTTGCTACACAAATTTAGCAAAAATTGACTGGACTCCAAAATAGCTTTTTAGTTGTTCTAACCTTGTACCCTTTCACTGGCTTTCTTTCCCACGAGTGCCATAAGACTTCCTCCACAGATTACATTACATTTAAATATGCTGCTGTCATTTATGGCTGAGTTTTGGACAGCACACATAATTGAGATGTTAAGAGATGCTAAAACTTAACCTGTGGCCAAATAACAGTAATATAATAACTGGTTTTGGACTTGCCTAACGGCCATCTATCACAGAAGCCCAAATTCCATCCATGGGAAATATTTAAACATTATTCCAGAAAATGAAAGCACTTGAATACAATCCATCCTCACTATTTGGTAACATTATAATCCAATACAATCAGAGACGATGCAGACAATGTGTTTCCTGCTCCCTACCTACTGCCCAAGGTGAGCTGAAATGAGCTCAGGTGGGACCCCGTGGCCCTGAATGGGAAGAAGTGGTTGTAGAAAATGGATGGATAGCTTGGCAATTGTTCTGACAACATTTCTTTTGGTAAATACATTTACACAGTGGAGATTCTCTTGCACTCTCCTGCCGTCACTGTGAAACATCTGTGCGACTGTCTCATTTCTGATTCTAAAAGGAAAACTCCAACAACACATATGTAAAAGGTCAGACATGTGCCCATGCTTTTCATGTACTAACTCACCACGTTAACTCACACTACGCCAATGGCCTTAATGCTTTTTTTCACTGTTTATCAATCACACATTTGTGATATCAGATCACAAAAAAAGGTATTAGTTTTGTTTTCGTTTATATTCAAGGCCATTGAGTGCGATCAATGTTAGCTTATTCTTGTTCCTTACAATAAACCACTTTAAGCAAACTCGTACTCTTAATTTTTAGACCTTTCTAAACAAACTGAAAAAACAACTTCTTTCAGATTTTCCCTTTCAGGGGTCATCATATTGATTTGGCACTACAAGAACACTGGCTTCTGTTCCTTGGGTTTTATGTGAGGTCCAACATCCCACTCACAGACACTTTGGTACCCGACGGGTTGGGGATCAGTCCTGAACACTTCAGTCAGGGCAAACTCCTAACCAAGAGAACTGTTGAAGGTGGAAGGTTTCTCATCTTGAATATCTACCAATCTATCATGAACTAAATCAAAGGTGAAGGATGTGTTGACATCTAGTGGCACAAACCGGAAAATGTAACAAACAAAATTCACTCAAACTCTGGTGGCTTTATTAAATTCGAAACAGACAAAATAACCCTCTTTGGAGTCAAGTTTTGGTTCGTATTGATATTCCAAAAAGTCAAAACAGCAGAGAACACAAGATACAGGAAAAAAGACAGACTATACGACAAGTAGATTGACTGCAAGAAGTAAAGTAAAGGTGACAAACATGAGGCACTTAAGTGTTGCCAATCAGGAGTGAGGGAAGCAACAAAAGGAGTTGAACAAGAACTCACATGCAGGAAATAAGATTTTCAAAATAAAACAGGAAGTAAAGCAAACCAATTAAGACCAAATAAGCAGAAAAGGCGAAAGAAAAAAAAACTAAGCTGAAGAAGAACCTTAAAATGGGAAACATAAGAAAATCAAAACCAATCTAAAAAAACTCAAAAGATTGACCAAACAACCCTCCTGAAAGCACAGCAAATAAACAACCAAACATGACAGACAATATAAATCAAAGAACTCAGGAAAACCCAAACTAACTACAACTCTGGATGCTGACGGAAATGATGATTAAATTTCAAAGAACTGAATGTCTTTTTGTCTAAGGTAAATCTAAACGGCACAATTTAAAACTCAAAATATAGATTCATATTGTTTTTGTTTGTCAGATGGCACCGACAGCCAGATTGGAAAAGCAAATATTCTCCTTTGGATAAAATGGCTCTAAATGAATGTGTCAGGTTGCTGGATCGGTGTATCGCCTTCAGTACACGTTAATGGACCTCTTTTAGCTATAAAAGGAGACAAAGTCACTCAGCTCAGATTAAATCCAGATGAAATATGTATTTACTCACCATCTTACTTGATATCACTGCTGTTCATTTTATTCAAATTTTTCATCACTTACTTCCTTGTTGGCTGTAATATTGATCATTTACGAGTTTTAGGGATGACAGGAATTTAATGAAATGTATAAATAAGATCAGTTTAAATCAGGTTAGTTTCAGTTCTAAGACTGGATGTTTAAGAACAGCATTACTTTTCTTTCTGTAGACATTTAAAAGGATTTTAAAGAAGAACAATAAATAAGTCAGTTCTTAAATAAAAGTCACCTACTGAGTAGATGATGTGAATCATAATCTGAGGTGTCAGAATTCAGTAGATTCAACTGAATTTTGACACCTTGGCTGATGATTTAGGTTTTTTACGGTGTTTATGATGTGTGAGTTGACTCATTCTAGATAACATAATATGGAGTCCTGCAAAGGTCAGATAACACTTCACCGGTAAACCAGACAGTCACAATATCAGTGAGTAGCAACACACAAAAGAGGGACTGGTGAGTGATTTGGGGCACTGACGGCAGCCAGGTTTTTTTCGTCCTCTCCAGGTTAATTCACTGGATGAAATGTTGTGGCACATGATGTGTCATATATCAAAGGCAGGGCATCGGTAATCTCTGCTCAAGGGCATGGATAACAGGCAGATAGACATGTGAATGAGATGGAGGGGGGGTTGGTGAGCGACTCATCCCTTTCTGCCATCACCACAACGAAGATAGAGGAAGATTTATGCAACATCACAGAACACATACTGCCAGGCTGACCATCCTGTATATGAACCACAGCATTTCTCCGTCTTGTTTTGTTGTTTTTCTTTTAATAGATGACTCATAAATCTGATATTGAGAGATGCAAGCGGTTTCCTTTAATTTATTTTCACCCGTCACTTTTGATGCACGATGCCTTTTTTCCAAGGTCAAATCCAACTTTTTGAGACACATGCCACTGACCCCACCCACTGATGACTGATTGGAGCTCAGTGAGTTCCAGCTCAGTGACTGACACTGATAAAACTGCATGACTAACTCTGTGAATGGGCGACCTGACTCATATATTCGTCTCGCACCATGTGGCAGAAATAATGTTCGAACAACCATCACATTTCTTTCAGGGATTTCCAAAGAAAGACCTATAATACAAGCATATTTAATGCTCAGGATATCTATATTTGTTTTTATGCATTAGTAACTCATTGACGTTTCATAAACACAGATGGCTTGGAGTCCGTCCAGTTTCCACAATCTACGGCACAAAGCACAATAGTCTTGCGTGTTATTTAATTGCCGTCATCCATAATGCTGTCACTGATTCCACCTCAGCTGCCTGGCATAATACTGAGGCACGAGGAAAAATCTTGCAGGCTAAAGCCTTGTGACAGAAATTAGGGACAGTAATCCGTGAGCATTTTTGCTAAAGTTAGAATGATGAAAACTGGCCGACATTAATAATAAATGAGAACAGATAATGAAGGAAGAACACTCTGACATTCAGTGTTTTCCCAGCTTTCCTGGAAGAGAGGAGTAAGAGCAGTTATCGCGTCAGCCACAGAGAGTTGGGCCTGATTTGTGAGTATCACAGCTGGTGCTTTCCCTCAGGACGCACTTGTGTGTTATCTTCATTCATTACATAAAGTCTTTTGAAATGTTTAAAGTCCCTTTGGGTGTATCAACTCAGTCGCATGTTAAAAAAAATCTTGGATTGCTGCTTTAGCTTTTATATTAAGAATTAAAATATGCTGTTTTTGGCAAAACTACAAGTCTCAAACCTTTGTGCTTAAAAAAAGTCTTTATATGCCAAACATTTACAGTTAATTTACAGTAAACTGGCAACGTGCACAAATCACAACACCTATACCCGAGAAGCAAAAAATAAACCATTGCAAACATTGTAATAATGACCAATAGTTTAAGTTGAAAATTACAGTACAGATTTGTACATGTAAGGCCTTTATAAATTCATGCAAAATGGGCACGTGCTTGATTTGCTCTTTTAATCAGTATGCACAGATCAGAGTCAATTAATCATGATACAATCTGAGTGTTTTCAACAGAAAATATGTCCCATGTTTCACATGAGTCTGCTAATTGATGAAAATATTACAAATAACAGCATCTATAGTGAATAGTCACACGGCACAAAGTGCTGTAAAGAATGATATAGACTGCAGTCAAGGAATAAACATGACAAAGCACAACCTCCGAGTGGATCAGGTTGCTTGCCAGGAACTATTGAACATTTCTTCAACATATCATTCAGACTGTGACCACAACGAAATGAGGGCGATCATCCTCAAACGTGGAAATAAACCGAGTGTGACAATTCATCTTCCGCATCTGATCCACACCGACGTTCTGGTTAGTGTTCATGTACCTGTCAGGACCTGCGATCAGAAGGAGGAAGTGACTGTGTTCGTTGGGGGATATCCTTCCTCACAGCAGCAGTGAGGGAGAACGCCCTGCTCACACAAAGGGCAGCTTCACTCCTTCACACTGTTTATTTTTAGTCATAACATCCACTACAATTGAAAGTATGGGTCAAGGTGAGGCTAGGACACTTGTGAGGGGGAGGGAGTGCCTGAGGAACAACAAACAGATGTTCTTTGATGATAATTGCAGAGAAGGGAAGAGGAGTGTGGAAAGCAGGCTTGTGAGGCATTCACTTGTTGAGGGCGTCCCTCCTGCACCTCTGAAGCCCTGCGGTGGTATGTTGTTTAGCCCCTGGAGTCAGAGTGGGCCTGCTGGGGCCATTATCCTTAGTCTCCAGAGTTTGACATCTGTTCACAGCAGCAGCCACAAATTTGAATGCCAATACTCTTGCCTTGAACTGACCTGGCGAGGGAAAAAAGTTTGTGTCATTTGTGACAATCTTTTTTAGCATGAAAGGTTAGGGAGCCACAGCCTTTAATCAAGTGTGGTTGTCAGCAGGCGCCTTTTACAATGGAGCTGTAACGACAGGCTGCCAGTATTACAGTCGAAGAGCCCCAGCACTGAGTGATTGATTTGTGTAAATCATCTTCTTTTTTGCTCTCACCCGGTCTTTTATAAGCATCAGCAGTTGTGGAGGATGGCGAGGATTCCATCATGGGATTAAGTATAGCTCCTTCAGGCTGTCCTTGTGATTAATGAGCTGCCACAATGTTCCCAACTGTCACTAAGAGGAGCATGGGTTCAAACCATGTCTAGACTGATGATCCAAGGGATAAAAATTTGTTGTGTCATCATGTCATTGATGTCATGTAGTTCTGATGTTGATTTAGGAGGCTGACAATCACCTATGGGCCTTGTAGCACTCGTCTCTGGAGGATGGCAAATTTAATATTAGATTTATTGATTAACATCAGCTAGGCATTTTGTTGTAGTGTTACTTTAAATGAGAATTTTATATTCACCTTACGTTTTCTCTTTACTGTACATCACATTTTAGTTTAGCCATAGCAACTGCACTGATTTTCACATGCATTTCCTTTGCTAGTCAACCAGAAACGTGCCTCCATAAGTTTATTGTGCATGCTCGAGTCATGTCAGTGTATTAAAACAAGTAGTTGAGGTAAAAACTTTAAACACTTAAAACTAAGTTAAATAAAAAACTTTTGGTGAATGAGCTAACAGTAAGCATCCTACACGCTAGCAGTGACGCCACTGCGAAAGTAATAACAGGAACCAAATACACCAAAACATAAATTTGTACCATAAATTCGCAAAACCAGAGAAAAACTGGCATAAGCAAGGGAAAAGTTATCGGCAACACAGAAGCAAAACTAAAATAAAATAATCCAAAGTAAGAAATACTAAAAAGATAATCGTCTTAAAAATTCAGAAAACTCAGCAGTGAGTTTAAAAGATACTGAACACATTTACATGGATGTCAATACTAACATATTAACCCAATGAAGGCTCTCCTCTGAATAATACATGACTATGCAAACACCCTTTTCAAATCATTTTAACCCATACAAAGTGATGGTCAGGGTTAGCAATAATCAAATTAAGGTATGGATGTTTCACATACGTTAGTTACATTTTACAGGCATGTGGAGACCTTAAGCATAAAATGCAACCTTTTTGAAGCTACTGTATTTGGTGACACAGATGGAAGTCGGTTGCTCTTGTGTTAGCAAAAGAAGATATGCATATGCAGTAAGAAGAACACCCTAGTAACGCTGCATGTTTTGTGTAATATGGATATAACGAAGGCTTCAGATGGGAGCAAACATCGCTAATCAGATGCAAGCTTGTGTAGGATGTAATGTGGGTATAATTCATTAATCAGCATCAGGCAACAACATGTAAATGGAAATATGAATGGAGTATCCTAGAAACTCATGCAAACAACATGAATGGATTGTAATCTCATTTCAAATTAGGTCAATTGTGATGGTATTGCTTTGCGTGGGGCCAATCTAGCAAAGTATGAGGGGGAGTTTTTAGTAAACTGTTAGGTAATAAACGCTTGATTTAAACATGTTGCAGAAAATAGGTTGGAAAAATGAACAAAGGGTACAGGTGTTCTTCTTTCTTCTTCTCTTCCTTTCAGCTGTTCCCTTTAATTGCAGGAAGCAATGAGAGGTTAGCATCAGAACCAGGAGGGAAAAAAACATTTAACCTTGTAGAAGAATAAGCCATAGTTTCAACTGAGATTGGGTTCAACAACATTATTAGATCTGACAAAAAACATGAGCTTATAGAATCACATAATAATGATATTCAAGTGGCAAGAAAATTATCTGTTGACAGTGCAATAAGATGCATGCGCATCTACAGCCCAGTCAGCCCAGTCAGCTTCTCCTCTGCAGGAGAAGATAAAGACTCATAGAGCAAGAAGTTGAACTTGTAAGTGCAGTGTGAACCAAAAATAATTAGATCAAAGGTATACAATGCAACAAAAATGTTGGAGCCTTAATTCATGAATAGATATATATTTGCAGTCTCATCTGCTCAAAAACAACAGAAGATTCCTTTTCAAACAAAAGAGTTAGTTATGGCCTGTATCTCAAACAATGGCACCTAGAAAGGGGGTAAAGCCTTAAGGATGTATTTGTAGAGTTATTTAAGCTGTGCAAGATTGCTTTAGACATACCTGTTAGTACTGTAGGATGTGAACACAGCTTTTCTACTCTCAAAGTGATCAAGACCTACTTGAGGAATACAGTGATCCCTTATTTTTCGTGGTTAATGAGGACCGCCCCCCGCGAAATCCGCGAACTGGAGCTGAAGCCCTCCGAGCGTAAATAATGTGTTTAAAATATGTTTAAAAACTGCAAAAAAGTAGCGAGGCACTGCAACGAAACAAGACAAAAGCTCAACTGTGGTCTTTCTGTTTCCTGCACAGCCTCTGGTCTCTGAACCGTAGTAAAGAAACTGCTGGTATTGTGCTATTTTTGGCTCATAATTAACGGGTAACATGCCAACAACAACAAAAGAAAAAGTCCGGTTTTCTCTGCATGGAACGAGCACTTTATTCTGACACTGCAGGAACTTGTAATATCACACAGGTTGTATTGTTCAGTCTGCGTTTGTCATGTGGCTTACAGGAGGCTGTGAGTCATCGTTTGACATTTCGCTGGCAGCTGTGGCCTCTTGTCTGCTGTGGGGTGGATTTTTGCGGAATTTCTGTGATTTTTTTTTTCTTGATTTTCTTTTTAGGGCTGGGCAAGTTAACGCGTTATTATCGCATTAACGCATTAATTTATTAATGCCGACATTTATTTTATCGCGTGTTAACGCATGTTGCTCACATGCTTTTGTTTTGAAAAGTCTGTTACTGGCTGCTGCGGAACCGGAAGACAGTAAACATGCGAAAAAGACAGACATGGAGAACGGTAAAAATCCGTGAACTTTACAGTTTGGGTAGCAACTCGGGTAGCAATATTAACAATTCTGTCTAAAAAAAAAATTCTGGACTGCAACAAAACTTTCGCGTCATTCCTCCATGTTACATCAGATCTGCTCCATGTGTTCACTGTCCTGCTGTTCTCTTACTGGTTACTTCAGTGCAGCTCCATCTGGTGGCACAGACGTGTAATGACAACAGAAAGTCCAGTTCTCGATTATAATATAAATTCAGTTCTGTGGCCCGTTTAATTTCGTATTTTTGATCCAAGTCTAAAATTTAAATATAAAAAAAAAACCAGGCATCTTTTTTTCGTTTTTTTTTTTGTTAGATTAAAAAACCAAAAAAGTAATAAAATGTCACTTTTTTTTAATTTGTGATTGACAATTGAAAATGGAAAGAATGAATGATACACAAATTGGTTAAGTTACTGAACTTTACATGGACATTTTCATTTTAAAGTTCTCCCAGACGGAGGATTTGACAGAAACAATGTTATTTGTAACAACTGCCAAGTCGAACTCCCCGTTAAAAGTTTCTGCTGTTACCTCAGAAATTACCTGTTTTAATGTTCTGATTGTGCTGAGCCACATTCATTTTGTTGGATTTTGTTTGTAGACTTTTTTTTATTTTTTATAAAAACAGGATGACATTAATGCCCTGGCAGTGGCAATAAGCTTTATTTTATTTTACATTTTTTTAAGATGAGATTTACACTAAATATGTGTTACTGACAACTGCTGATGTTAAAAATGTTTGAACAACAAATGTTATGGAGTTTTACCTCATATGGCAGCAGAACATTTCAATAAAAGTGCATTTTACACTACTTTTGAATTCATTATTTGATTTCACATATACAATGCGATTAATCGTGATTAATCAGGGAAATAATGTGATTAATCGCGATTAAATTTTTTTATTGTTGCCCAGCCCTAATTTTTTTATTATATTATATATTTCTGAAAAATCTTGAGGACTTTGTGGATGCCTTTGCTAAAATGAATGGTAACAGAAGAATACAGTTGTACTGATCCAAATGTGCATTTGATGACTAAAAGGGAGGAATGGCTGCATAGATGGTGAACTGTCAAACTGTCATGTGATGTAATTAATGGATGGACGTATTGATGGATAGTCAGACTGGATGGCTGGTATAAATGTACACTATATTGCCAAAAGTATTTGCTCACCTGCCTTGACTCATATATGAGCTTTAGTGACATCCCATTCCTAATCAATATGACGTGGGTCCACCCTCTGCAGCTGGAACAGCTTCAACTCTTCTGGGAAGGCTGTCCACAAGGTTTAGGAGTCTGTTTATGGGGATTTTTGATCATTGTTCCAGAAACATATTTGTGAGGTCAAACACTGATGTTGGCTCAGAAAGCCTGGCTCTCAGTCTTCCTCTAATTCATCCCAAAGGTCTTCTATCAGGTTGAGGTCAGGACTCTGTGCAGGCCAGTCAAGTTCATCCACACCAGACTCTGCCATCCATGTCTTTATGGACCTTGCTTTGTGCACTGGTGCACAGTCCATGTTCCCACAAAGTTGGGAACATGGAATCGGTCAAAATTAATTCCTTTCACTGGAACTAAGGGGCCAAGCCCAGCTCCTGAAAAACAACCCCACACCATAATCCCCCCTCCACCAATTGTTGAGTTAATCTGAAGGCCACATGAAGTTTGGAGGTCTGTAGTGATTGACTCTGCAGGAAGTTGGCGACCTCTTCGCACTATGAGCTTCAGCATCCTCTGACCCCCCTCCGTCAGTTTACGTGTCCTACCACCTCGTTGCTGAGTTGCGGTCGTTCCCAAACACTTCCATTTCCTCATAATACAGCTGATAGTTGACTGTGGAATATTTAGGAGTGAGGAAATTTCACGACTGTATTTGTTGCACAGGTGTCATCCTATCACAGTTCCACACTGGAATTCACTGAGCTCCTGAGAGAGACCCATTCTTTCACAAACGTTTGTAAAAACAGTCTGCATGCCCAGGTGCTTAATTTAAAACACCTGCGGCCATGGAAGTGATCAGAACACCTGATTCTGATCATTTGAATGAGTGAGCAAATGCTTTTGGAAAAATAGTGTATGTATGTAAAATAGTAAATGAAAATAAATTGATCATTAAGTAAATCTTAATGGCTTAAAGCCTTTTATTACAACACCTTACACAGTGCAAAACAGTTATGTAATGCCAGGGCTAGGTGTAGATATTGTCTGATTTACATACTGTTGTGTCTTGTCTATGCCGTTTGTGGTTTTTAAGGGTGCTTCCATGTCCTCCCCAGCATTTTTACTGGCCGCCCCCAGAAAATATTTTCTGCAGGCACCACTGATTGAAATTGCAAGAACCTAAGAGTCATGCCATCTAGCAGATGGGACTTGGATTGTCTTCTTTAGACACAGCCACCACTATCTCTTGTTTTTCTTTTTTTTTTTTCACTACACTGCAAAGAGATTTTTCTTAAATGGACACTATCTCTTTCTTTCTTTTAATTAATACCGTCTATCTCGGATATTGATAAAAATGTCAGTCATTGCTCACAGCTCGCTGTCTTGTTCTTCAGATCCTCCAGAGATTTTTTTTTAGCCTTCCTTTCAGGGTCGGTCGTTCTAATGTCTTCTGACCTTTTGCATTAAAACAGATAGCTGGGCAGAAGCTGTGAGGAAAGCAAGAAAGAGGAAATTGAGCCGCACTACATCTATCTCTCCCCAAGGAGTGTCGTGTTTCTCTTTGCACCATTTATTTGAAAGCTATCATTTCCTGGGATTCATGGCTGAAAAATGGCATTGATTCTCTGGATGATAGATGCTAAGTGTCCTTCTATCGACATGCCTATTGACAAGCCTGTGTAAATTCTGCATCTTATTACCCTACCGGATAAATGATACACCTTGTGAACAGGGAGGCTGTAGCTCAGTCGATGGCAGTGTCTGAACATCTCCTATAGTGGCTGGTGTCACTGCTAAGCAGTGTGATCCATTTTGTCAGAAAACACCTTATCAGCCATTGTGCTGAATAATTAAACATAATAAGACTGACAGAGGACAACAGCCTTCTGCAGAGCATCTGGGCTGTGAAATTGGAATAACTATACAGCATTTTACTCTTCGCTGCATTGCACCGAGGAAGGTCAAAATTTAATCTAAAGGTATTTTTTTTCTTTTTTTTTTTTAAATGTAATATTCCTGTCTGGAAAGTTTGCCGAAGCATTAAAATGACTTATGTGAAACCCTAAACCTGCACAATGTGCTGTGAAGCAACTCGTTTCTATACTGCATTGTTTACAAGGGCTATTTTTCTTTGACTCTGTAAAGTTTATTGCATCTTAATCCAGCCCTTTTGTAGCACTGCCTGCAAGGACGTTAAATAATGTCCTACTGCCAACTGCTTTCTCCATCTCAATTTGTTTTATAGTAATACACAATTTAACCTTCAGAATAGCATTTGCAGGTTCATAACACTTGGAGCAGGTGTAATTTTTCTAACAAACACCGCTGCAATGTCACCCTATTTATCTGTGTTTCTTATAATATATTGTATTAATCTGCAGCCCATTCATGACCCATTATTTCAGCAGGACAATAATTCACTCTCATTGTTCAGCGGCGCTATTGAAGGAAATCTTTTTAGTCTAGTTGTGCTTCAGTGTTCCAGCATGTAGCTGTAGGATGTGTGTGTGTGATCTGTGGGAGTTTGGCTTCATAGCTTTTTGCACAAGAATCCATGAACCATTATATGTTATGGAGAGTGAAATGGGCTCTTGTGAGTATGAATTCTTGGTTTTATTGCAATCTTTGATGTTTTAAGGGTCTTATCCAGACACAGGAAAGACTGGCAATCACTATAACTATATCTTGACTTTTCCATTTCACTATAGGAAGCCCAGTGAATGCCAACAGTTGGTAGGAGTAAGCAGTGAAATAAGATGTATGGGATAAAACTAACTTACAGTCATAATTGTATTATTTCAAAAGCAGAGATTTGTGGTTACCACAAGCTGAACCACTGCACCAACATTTCTTCCCCTTGTTCTGAAGATAAATTAGCTGCTCCTAAATAATGCAGTGAACCCTAATTCTCTTTGATTAGTAGTGAGTTAGATGATGGCGACCCACCGAAATTGGTCATCAGCATAAATAACGAGCGAATGAACTGATAAAATGCAAAGTCCTCAGCCATCATAAATCAAATGGAATCTACTGGCCGTGGAAGCGGGTGGAATTAGAAGTCCATGCTCCTATTAATTATGTTGCCTTGTGAAGGCGACAGCGTGATAAATCAGCGCTGAAAGGCCCTTCACTGGCTGAGCCTGAGGCGTTAGACTGCCTGCAAATTGCTTTGTGTATGCTCCTAATTGTTTCTTAAATAACCCACCTTTTTGAGGCAGGTTGAGAAGGTACTCTACCAAGAGGGGTCAAGAAAGTCAGATCACTGCCTCTCAAAGATAACATCACTGAAATTAATCTCTTTCTGATCAACTCGTGTTAGCTATAAACAGTCTAAAGAAGGTTCAGGTGTAATATGAAAATATCAGAATTTAAAACATTTGTAAAACACTTGTTCTGTAACTTTATTATACCAATTACATTTATCTTGTAAACTATGAGCACTGGTAATATCTCTCATTGATTATTCATATGTGTTTTACAAACATATGCCAGCACAGCTTTATGACTGCTTTTATTCGAGTCTATCTGGCTGGATTTATTTGCACGCTTTCAGTGTTAGATTTCCTGCCGATTAATATTTTTTTTGTTTTTCTCTTCGGAGTTAGAATTAATCAAACAGGTTAAATTACATTATTCCAACTTTTTGGGCATGTAATAACAATTAGACCTCTGAGGAGCATGTAATTAATGTGAATACTGAGGCAGTCATGAGCTATTGCTCAGTAAAGTACAACCATCTATAAAACCCACTGCATTTGGTTCAGCAACTTAATTTGTCCTGGTGGAGCAAAGGGACATCGTCTAGCATGAAATGTAGAGTTTCCAGGGTATTTAACAGGAATATGCAGTTAAGTTAAATTGTGTGTACTGCCTGAAATGCCTGAGTCCGTGGATGTCAGAGTATAATTCTGTGCTTGTGACTGCTGTCAGGGCGTATGATGAGGGACTGAGTACTTTGATCTACTAACAGTAAAGCAGAGGTGCTGATCATATGGGTAGGATGGCAATTCTTGTACGCTGTTATATTTATTTATTTTCCAATTTAATCAAATAAACACTGATACCACGTTGCACTCTTGGGAAATCCACCATGTTGGCAGCTACAGTCATGGAAAAAATTATTAGACCACCCTTGTTTTCTTCAGTTTCTTGTTCATTTTAATGCCTGGTACAACTAAAGGTATATTTGTTTGGACAAACACACCGATAACCACAAAGATTGCTCATAAGAGTTTTATTTAAGAGCTGATATCTTACCATTTTCCATGGTTTGCTTGATTATAACCTAAATCACTTAAGTTTTTACATCAATAGCTATGGAGTTGTACTGCCAAAACACTGCTTTTATGCATTCAGTGTTTTCTTTTCTGTCTGTTTTAGTCACATGATGACGTTTAGTGGTACCAGGTATTAAAATGAACAAGAAAGTGAAGAAAAAATGGTGGTCTAATAATTTTTTCCATGACTGTATGTGCCTGGCTCTGTGGGTCAGAGGTAGATAGTAGCTACATGTTGCTCTATTTATTTTTATTTTATTTTTTTGTGCTATTTGTATTTTGTTGAATAAACTGGCTGTGTGATTATGGTTCAATACTGATGTATGGCTTAACGCAGAAGAGCGTCACATAACTGTAATTTAACAATGAGATAACTTTCCAACGCCATTCTGCCTGGCACATTTAAATACGTATAAACATGTTAACTGTACCTCCACCTCAACTGTTTAACTCATGTATCTAAGGACCAGCGTTATTCGTTGATCAGCACTGTATTTTACTGCACTACTATTCAGTTTTACTTACTTGAAGCCCTTCTACGTGACATTTTGACTAAAAGATATGAAATAACGTTGTTTGCGGCACTAATTTGTCATGATTACTCATCTTACTCAGCTATTTATGAATGCCATCTCACTAGAAACATTGTCACTGATGCAGCCCCATATCAACACACCTCCCCCTCCGTGCTGCAGTTTAGGGATTAGCCATTCACTGTGGTAGCTTTAGTCGGGTACATGCCATGCACACAATTTCTTTCAAATCTTCCCATTCTCGCAAAAATGTTTTAATTTGTTACTACTGCTAAGGGACTCACATTTTTACACAATGTATTAATTGATAGGTGACAATTTTTAATATTAATTTCATGACATCACACTGGCTTCTTTGAGATTATACAATTATATCATTCACCTAAAACATCAGCGTAGCAATAAGCATCACAAATCCCATTTGACAATTTTTACATATTTTCTGCAAACAAATGATGCCATTAGTTTAAAGAGGACTGTTCATAAAAAACAGTAGTGCATATGAAACCCTTCCTTTGGTTTCTGAAACAACTTCAAAATATTTGACACATGTTGCTACTTGTCAATTCATTTTCTGTTAATAAAGTGATGTGTACGTAGCTACAAAAGCATATGTGTATGTGTGTTGATGGGTGTCCTTCTACTGACATTCAGCCATTTTTTATAGGTCTGAGTTTAAATAATGTTCCTGTGGGGTTAGAGAAGAATGGTGTGGACTCTCGTGACATTGCGTCAGTGCCAAGGTGACTGACTTGAAGACTGATTGCTCCCTCTGTCTCTCTCTCTGTTCGTTCCCCCTTCTCACCCTGTCAATAAGCATCCTCTTGTCTGATGGAGTCACATCAGGGCAGTGCAGCTGACACCATGGTGTCTTTATTTCCTGCAGCAATCCTTTTACAACACACATCAGTGGTGATTAATACACTGACAGTAGCCAGGAGGTTAACCCCCTGCTGCCAGGCAGCTACTGTTACTGACAAACACACTACTCACCTTACATACACCAACACCTTAGACAGCTTCTTCTTTTTTTTTATCTTCACCGTGTTTAATCAAAGAAAAGGACTGATTGTGCTGCATTTCACTTGCTTGCCCAATAGTGTTCTCCTTAGATGTGATTGATGGGAGCAGATGATACTTGGTATTCTAAAACTGTCTTTTACATTAAACCAAATGGTTGGTCCCACTTGCAGCTGCCTGCACGGTTATTAAATCTGAGGTCTTCCGATTTAAATTTACGACATCCATTATGCAAGAATTTACATGTCCAGGTGTTGCATCTGCTTGGCTTCAGGTAGGGGTCATTTTGATTTATTAATATCCACAGTTTCATCTGCTAGACAATCAGTGACATATTGTCACCCAGGGCAGCTTGTCTCTCTGCCTTTAACAGCTGTGACAACCTGCGTGTTATTAACTCCTCAGCTGATTATGCAGAGACACAGACCGAATGTGTGAGCATCTGTAGTGAGAGATTAATGCTTCTAATAGCCAATAAACAGCAAATCATAGACTTGAAGCTGAATGTGTATTTTCTCATGATGTGTCATCAACACCTGTTTAATTGTTTATCTCAGAAATCTCATGATAGAAGAGATAAGTTAACAGTCTTCAGGAGTGATAGGACCATCTGGGGTCATTCAAAGCCATATGTTCGCATAAGATTCATGAAAATGTTCCTTTTTTGGGCATAGGTTCTATAGTTTCACAGCTTTGCTTAGATCCATCTTAGATCCCGCCCTTAGGTGTGTAAGGTAACGCATAGCTTTTGCTAATACAATGTTGGTTTTCTCTGGACCCCTGACAAATCTGAGCACTGATTGCATGATATCCTTCAATCGCTAACTACTTCGGTGGTGTCCAGCAAACAATGTGGTGCCACATAACTAACTAGAAAAGATCTAGAACCTGATCTGATAAGGAGAGATAGTATCCATCCCACTTTGGATAGGTGAGGTCTCATTTATTAAATATGGAGAAATTAACTCCACATCCAGAAGTCAAACCAGGGGTCACATGGCAGCACTGTGACAGCACTTTGGGGCTTTTCCAGTGTACGTAGATCATACTGTAACTTTGACGCCGAGGACACTCCCAGTGCAGACGAGTGAGTGAGAGGTAACAATCCAGGGTTAACAGTAGAAGGAAGAGTTTTAGTTTAATGTGTAGCTCTGAAGCTGCCACCCTTCCGTGTGTCCTTGTGTGTTGACCAAGGACACAAATGAAGGAAATAAAAAAATCAGCAGGGGAAAAAAAATAGCGTCATTTGTCCTTTCTTTTTGTTTAAATCGGCAAAAACAGAAAAACCGAGACACTTTTTTAGTCTTTTCCACTGTAAAACACAGTTTTAAAGTTCCTGTTTCCCCATTTCATTTTATTTGATAAAGGGGAAACATAAACTAAGGTCATTTATTTTGTTTCTGTGATAGAACGCTGGGAGACCAAGGAGGCAGCCAGGAACATGATTTCAGTCTATCGCAAGTGACAAGGTATAAGGATAAAAACACTCTGAAATCAGTAATACTCTCCAGCGCCTTGGTGCTCCGCGGTGCTCATTTATGATTGTGAGAAGGTTCTGCATGGAAGAACCTTGAAAGAATGAATCATACTTTCAACGCCGAATTGAAAATGGTGTTTTCTTCAACAACACTGGCCAGTTTTCTCTCTCTCAGTCTTGGCAAAACTCTCAAAAAGTTAGCTAATAAATTCAGCATAAGGCTCGGGTGTCTTTTTGAGCGCGAGCAGGCACCTTGTTCACGTTGTGTGGGCGGCCTTCTCAACATCTCGTCTGTTTTTTCAATTTGGTTATGAAACAGAAAAACCAAAGAATGAACGATGCACAGATTTACAAATCTCATAAAAATTACTACTAATAAAATAGAAAAAAAAATGTTTTAATTTCCTTTAGTAAAGGACTTGACTTGCCATGTTGATATGATATCATCATTTTCCCGTCTAACAGAAATGTGGTTGTAGCAGGAAAATCATATTAGCATCATTCCTTTGCTTTTTCTTTTTAAATATGCACAGACCTCTTCACTTTTTTCTCCTTTTTGCATGAAACATTCAGCAGAAATTCAAGAAAAAGTGACAACAGTGGCAGACAACTGAGACATAAACAGTGGGCTAGCTGGGCTACAACCTTGTTTGGCAACATTCATCACAGTCTCTGCTCACAGTACAAGTCAGCAAGATGGACCACTGAGGTCCAGAGGTGGCCCAGTTGTTAGGACATAGCAAATGTCACAGGGTGAGGGAGCGATCATCCCCTTGAGTCCCCCAGATGCTGCTCCCACCTCTCATCATTAACTCTCACACTGAGATAGTAATTAGGGCTCCTCGCGGCATAAGACAGATTCTGCTTCAGACCAAATTTTCTAAGCTGTCATTCTAATTATGTAATCAAGGGCAAGATAGATTAGGTTGGTCCTGTGTTAGTTAATCTTGGTGATATCACTTCAATCCACAAAACGGTGTTCTTTGTCCATCTGAAGGTTCAATAAACAAAAGGCTGATTGTTGGTGCTGCTGTTTATCAGCTCTGTCTCATTGCTTCTATATTACTGTAAAAAAGTGTATTACCGTCTAACAGGACCAAGCCATGAGTCATCGTAAGTATTTAGCTGTGCAGTTAAGTCTGACTTTAGCCCCTGCTCCTCAAGTAACAGGCAATTATAACCTTCTCTCACTGTGAAAGCCAGGGCATGTTAATTGGATTTGACAAGGGCGTATTAAGCACAACAAATATGCATAATTTGGCAAAAATTAAACAGAAAATTGGAAATAAAAAAGGGAACAAAGTAGATTTACATGGTTGGGTAGTCTGAATATCTGGTATCATATTCTCTCCTGCCGCCTGCATAAAAAGGCACAGAACTGTAACAATGGGTATCAGTGGAAAGTGCTTTAAAGTTAAAGCTGATGGATGGCTTGTCAAAAAAAAAATAATTGCGCTGGTTGGAAAGTGGGTCTGCGTGCTTAGAGGGGGGAGAGCAGGATCTACAAAGAGGATGATGAGAAGTGACAGTGGTCTGTCAAGACACAGTGGCTGCCCAGAGTAGTGTGAAAGCCCAGCTAGAAGGTGGCAGAACAGAGCAGGCTGTCAGAGCAGGAAAAGTGCCTTTAATACACTGAAAAGAAAAGGAATCCGCCTGTCAGACCTGTTCAGGCAGTCAAGGGCGGAAGAGGGAGCATGGAGGAATAGGTGTGGACGTGGTCGGGCTGGACGAAGCCATGCCAGTGGCCTGGCTGCAGGTACAAAGCATGAACATGAGTGAGACAGACTGTCAGCTTCCAGCGGCTGTTACCAGCTCCAATGGTTCTTTTAGCTGTGACAGTTGATTAATGAGATTGACACATCCATTTTTCAAGGAATATTTCACACTTGTGCAGTTGGATTCTCTGCTTTATCTCTTGTTTTAATTTACAAAGGCTTGTTTTCTTTAAAGTGTTGTGTTCTGAGTAAAACCTTTCTACTGTATACTCATATATACATACCTACACTCTTCGAGATGACATACAAATAACATATTTAAGAAAAAAACCCTAAAGAATGTTCTCCTCATTCATCTGCTTGGTTTCTGTCGATGCATGATATAAAAGTGTCAGGCTTTGATTTAAGGAATGATGTATAGACTGTTCTAACAAAGGATCAAGTGCCCAATAAGACAGACAGCTAATAGATAGAGAAGCAAGAGGAGCCTCATTTAGAGAGGAAGGACTGTTTGTGCTGCCAATATGACAAAGGGGAAGTCGACAGCCATTGATCCATGCTTACAGATGACAGCTTAAAAATTCAGCAATAATCATGACAAATGAGGACAGGCACCACAACCAGAAAATTATCAATAATATGCGGCTCAGAAGAAATGCCAAGGTCAGAGAGAAAAGGCTACTGAAGCTGTCTGTGAGAGTGGGGGCTGCCAGGTGATATATTGGTAAGGATAGGAGAAGCAGCCTTTAAAGAAATGTAGAAGTTACTAATTAAGTTTTGGATCCCACAGGGACATGGATGTCCCTCAATATGAATTCCCTGCAAGAGCCCACTGAATGCCAAGGGCAAAGAAATCATTATGTAACAGTTTCTGGTGGCTGGTGGATGGATTTAATGTATCAATAACTCAATCCCCTTTTCTAAGTAGATCTTAAGAAGGCTTTGGAATTAGTAGCATCACTTTTCATGATAGGGCAGTGCTGATGTGAGCATGAGCTGCTGGGATTGTTGAGTCACCTGTCACCATGGCAAATGTAGCCAGCCTCAGAGCTGGATTTCCAGCACTTTGAGGTTGACTAGAGGAGCTCCAGTTGTGGGTCTGACCTCTTAAAAGAAGATGGCCAGGATTCACCTTTAAACTGTGTCAACTCTTGAACTCTCTTTACAAATAGCTCAATACTAAGAACTTTTCAAAGAGCTGACCTCTGAACCATAACTATGGAGTACGATGAGGCACCATGACCTTTTTCTTTTCTTTTTTTTTTTTTTTTTAGCCTTCTGGTGACTTCCAAATATCTCAGTGACTTCGGCTCTGCTATTGAATCACAAAGCGGAGCTACTTCTCACAATTCCTCTAATTACAGATCATTTTCTACGCCTTTTTTCATTATAAATTGTGACAAATACCTCATGATTACGTTTCTGCCTGGGGAACATACACCCTCCAGTAAAAATGATGAAGCATTTTATCTTAATTTTTTTTGTTTTCTTGTTTTAGTATCATGGAAATCCTTTACTGTGTTAAGTATAAAACATGGTTTAGCGTTTTGTGATCAAATGTGATGTTGATGGTGAATTAAATGCACGGCGAGGATGGAATTTCTTGACACAGGTCACGTTGAGCAGGATATACAGTCATCTACTGCTATTTGTCTGCTCTTTGTGTTCAGATGTTCTTTGTCTCTCCAGCCTTGTGAATTATGAGTCATCTCCAAACTAACATGGTTTACACTTGTCTCACTGGTTCATTCTCTAAAGTCTACTGTTTAGTATTAATGAACTTAAATGGTGGCTTTAGTGTTTTGATGAAATGCAAAAGTCTGTCAGAATGTTCATGTTTTCTCTTTTTTATGTTTTTTATGTATGTTTTATAGGTTTTTTTTTTATCTCTGAAAGCAGTATTATTATTCATCAGCATGAACTTTCAACTGTTTGCTCCTGACAAGATGAACACAGAGGCTTAATTCAAAAGAAGTCATTTTAAAAACTAAGCACAAAAAGTAAGTATTATTGTTTTTCCCCTTTATTTAACCAGAAAGTCCCATTGAGATCATTGATCTCTTTTGCAAGGGAGACCTGGCCAACGTAGCAGCCATACAAAGTTAACACATAAAAAAATACATGAAATACATTTCTCCCTCACTGCATTCCTTATGACACTCATCACACAAATGATTAATGCATATAAATGTTTTTTTTTTTTTTTTTAAGAGCTTTTTGGAGATTATTCCATGACCATGGTGCATGGTAGGAAAACACTGTTTTGCCAATGTCTGTTCAGGCCCAAGGGACATTCAAGAGCAACCACTTGGTTGCAGACTGAATCTACTGGAGCTGACAGTAGTAAAGCCACTGAGGCACTCTGGGAGTTTACCCAGCAAAGCTTTATGTATGAACACATACCAGTGCTGCTGTCTGCCAATAGTTAAAGATGTCCAGCCAACTAAATCATAAAGAATACAGTGGTGAGTGAGAGATTTTGTATTTGAAATTAAACTTAGAGAAGCATGATACACCAAATCGAGACTACTTAAACTGTGGAGGCTAATTGACTGAAAGATGCTTTGGAAAAGTAACACTCAATCTTGGCAAACAGATTTAAAATATTATCCATAAAAACTCAGAAATGAGGCAGTCACATGCACAGTGCCATCTCAGTTTGAACTGTGTTTGGTAAATTATTTATTGTATTTCATTGTAATAATGCTTCTTCCTAATAAATCATATACTGTTGGAAAGCCTTTTTTTTTTTTTTTTTAATCAATTTTTTTTCTTTTAAATGGTACCATATTTGTTAGGAACATGCATTTGTGGGATGAGAGCAGAGTTGATGGTTTGCACACATGAAAAATGTACTAAATCTTCTCAGCCAATGCTAAGCAGCTTTTTTGCTGTTGCTACTGACTTGTTTTGAGCTTCTGGTACCTCTAAGTGCCGGATTGGCACCTGATTGTCCTGAGCATAGGGAGAAACGTTATGTTCAGTCATGAGTCCAGATTCTGATTACGACACTTGGATCATAGGGTCAAAGCGTGGAGAAGACGTTGAGAATGCTTCGGTGATAGCAGCACCGATACAAACATCTTTTGGTGGACGGCAATGTGATGGTGGGGCGCGGCATCTCCCTCACTGGACAAACCAGGCTAATCATCACTGGAGGCAATCTCAATGCATAGAGATATCCAGATGAAATTCTGCAACCAGTGGTACTGGCTACTTCCAGAGGTTGGGAGAGGAGAGGAAGGAATGGGCTGCCAGCAGTCCTCACCTCAACCCCATTGAACACTTGTGGGATCAGCTCGGGGGTGCTGTTCATTCCAGAGTGACCAACACGACCATATTGGCTGACTTGCAAAAAATTCTGCTTGATGAATGGGATGTCATCCCACAACAGTGTGTGACCAGCATGAGGAGGAGGTGCCAGGCTGTTGTGGCTGTGCATGGTTCTTCCACACGCTCCTGTTTGTTCAATGAATACATTTAAATTGTTAAATTGCCATTATGTCTCATTTCTGCTGACTTCAATCATCCAAATGTCCAAACAACACCAGACAGCAGAAAAAGAAAAAGAAAAAAAAGCTGTATGACATTGGTGGAAAAGATTTGGTAAAGCATGAGATTTATTGCCAGGAAGCACTGATACAACAAAGAAAAAATGAACAATTTCCTTACTTTTTATTGAGTTTTTACAGCATTAAAAGGGAGAATATGAGCACTTATTGAGTGCTGATTTTTTTTTCTCTCTGAACAAACTGACCTAATGGCGTCATTTTCCATGAAAGCATTATCAGGCTTTAGCTCCATCAGCTGTTACCACTGAAACTCTAAACATGTGTCAAAGTGATCAGCAGCCGAGTGACCGCAGATTCTGACAAATGTTTACACTTCTCATTAGGAAACCTTAAACACACAGCTAAAGGGTAAGCTCTCTTAATTTGAAGCAGGTGTATGTTCCCCTGGTTTTGGTGAAAAGCGATTCACTGCTTCATAAAATCCGGAGCTCTGGCTGCTTAAAGATTTTATATACCCCGAGCATAGTGTGGAGGATTTTTATTTTTTAAATAAAATGGATTTGAAAATGTTCCATATTTTACAAATACTGAGTTTTCTCATTGCATTTGAGCCATTTTTACCACTATGTTCATACAAATGGCATCATTCTCATCACAGTCCAGATCCCAAACTGACCTCACTTAAAGAGGAACTCTGCTGATTTTATGCTTGGAGCTTTAGCATGGGCATTACACGTTGTAAAGCTTATGCTGGCATTTTGAGGCCACATTTCCACATACCAGCATAACAAATGGTGAATGGGAAATTATCCACACTTTTTAACCTTTTCTAGGTTCGAGTGAATCACTTAAAATGTGTTTCCCGTTCATACAAACTCAAGAAGTGTGTTCGCTGTAAAGCCGAGCTGGCAATTTGAAACTGCATTGCCTGCAGCAAAATAAACAGGAAAAAAAAGATCTGCACTTATATATTACTTTTGAACCTTGTCTAGCTTCTATAATGAACTTAAAACCTTCAAACACTTCAACTTTGTGTTTTCTATGATCACACATCATTTTGATAACCGTTTGAATCACTTTCTGTTAAGCCAGGTACACACAAAAACAGATGGATCAGAGGCTTTGCCTTGATAAGTAGCACATCCTTCAAACAGCAGCGTCCCCATAGATGAAAATGTGAAAATCTGAAGAAAAAATACCACATAAACACAAAGTGGCCTTGCTGACTCCACTGTGTGGTCGTTACCTGCCACTGAAATAATTGACTTTTTTCCCGGTTTGCTTGGATTGAATAGTTGAATCATTACACTTAGCCCTGTCTTTCATTTTGTCTTTGCAAAGCCCTTGGTTTTATACTGCTTTAGTAGAATAAAAGAAGAGTAAATTGTAAATCTGTAAAAGAATTAGCTGACACAGCCAACAGAGCCCATTTCAATGTGATGCAAATGCTGTAATGGAGTTGCAAATTTGCTTTTTTTTTTTTTTTTTTTTTTTTTTAAATCAGTCAAGAAGGTTGTTCAGCCAAGGTTCAATGGGCCAAAAGGTCAAAAAGACAACAGCATAATTTACAAGCTGTGTTGTGCTCCTGGGATTGAGTCTTCACTCTGGCTTTGGGACTTGATTTGTGGCCTCTTTGTGAAAAGTGGCATGTGGCTGTAGGTATGCGTACTTCAGGGGAGGTGCGCTTTCTCGCATCTCTGGTCCAAACTAGCACACTGCTGAAAACAACATGAGATATTAATCCACAGCTGCTGAAAATCACAATGCAGCCAGAGAAGAAACCTTGATGGTGGTGTGAAACAATTAAGCGTTCACTGATGCTCATTTGTTAAAGCCTGTTTGGCGTACTTGCCAGGTCAATATGATGTTCACATCCATTCACACACTGGTGATTTTTTTTTTTTTTTTCCAAATACTGTTAGCATCTTAATGTTATTTTGCCTCAGGAGGGATGATTATTCTGTCATAATAATGCCTCACAGGCGCTACCCACACACTTCCTTTGCCTTTGCAGTAAGGATAAAGTACACTTCCTGTTTTTCTGGGACCATCTGTAAGAAAAATCAGCCCAAGGTAAAAACGATGACTGGAACTTGGCAGAAGATTAAACAGTCCCACCAAAAAAGCCATTAATAATTCTCATATTTTGGAAACAGACCATACATACAGAGTCCGTGGTATTTAATCTCCTCTCTCAGCAAATAAGAAAAAGGTCAAATGGGAGGGAGAGACTTTTTTTCCCCTTTTTTTTACCCAGCACAGAGTGATGGGCCGAGGTTTTCCAAGTCACACCATTTGTCTGTCAGGCTTGTGAGCAGAGCCAGTGATTTAGTTTCCATCACATGAAGCTCATGTCCGGTTGATGATACTGCCAGGCGGGATATGGGGAGAATTTGTCACCGGGGGCTTTGACAGGGAGATAATTGCTGATAGTTAGCAGAATAATAGGATATGTGCATTACTAGCCTCACAGAGGTTTAAAGAATATATGTTGCTCACCTTTCAGAGCATATTTTCACCTTTCATTACAGGACTGACTGATTAACACAGATGATTTAAACCAGTAAAGGTGAAAAAAACCCACACTGACAAGACAATAAAAGAGGCTAGCTGCTAATGTTTAGCTAGGTAGTAAACATTTCAGTTCTTTGAATGACAAGTGTTCCAACAATTTGGCATATAATTTACACAACCTGCCAGCATGAATCCTCTCACCACACAGCCATGATATTTTCAAAACTGACAGAGAAAAGATTTTTGAATGACTTTACTGAGGAATATCATACATATTCTACTCAGATCATTGTGTTTGGACCATGCATTGACAGCGCAGCACCTCCTTGCATCCCCCTGTGCTATTTACAGGTTGGTAAAGAACCTTCTGCTCTCACTCAGCCTCACCACCTCTGCCATGCAGCATCCACGAGCAGCAGCTCTGCCTGTGGCTACAAATGAGGCAAAACACAGAACTGTTTCAAACTCACCCAGAACGCCGGTCCTGCCTGTTTTGAATCAAAGGTTATTTTTGTCTCATTATTCTTTCTTGATCCTCAGCTTGTGTCAACTAACCTCCAAAGCACAGGAGCCAGTGAGCACAGTATTTTCCTTTCGGAGGTTTGAGTGCGTTGTGTTTCCTAAATCCTCATTTCCAGACTGCAGCTGGTCTGGGAGTTCATCTGAGGTCTCTTAATGTTCTGTCTTAAGGCTAATTTGGACAGCTTTAAAACCATTCAGCCCAATTAGTGTGAATGAACGAGCCAAGATTCAGTATCTGAAGTTGTGCTATTGCCCAAAGTGATTCTTGATTTCCCTTTCTAACAGTACTGGCACCACATAGGGAGGATAAACGTTGTGTGTTTTACATTTTCTTCAAATGTAAGACAATAAAGATCTTTGTTCAAATGTAATTTGACACAAATGTTGGCAGGATGCACAGACAATTTTCCTTGAGTGTCTTACAAAGAAGACAGGTCGCATTAGACAGCTGTAATAGATGGAGCAGCAAAAGGACTGGTGCAGATAAGGGAAATGTGCCAGAAAACTCAGCTGTGGGGTTTAGGGAATGATTGCTCTATAAAGGCCAGCCTTGGGTCAAAGAGCACTCCCAACCCCCTCCCCACCCCCCTCTGCTTTCCTCCTGTGTGTTAACTAACGCTCACCAGAATGCAGCCTGAACTTGGGGCTGGCAGAGCGACAGAGCTGGAACCGAACTCTCAGCAGCTCTGCAACCTGGCTGAACTTAAACCTTCCTCCCCTCAGTTGGAAAGGGAGCGTCAGGGACTCCCGAAGAGGTCCTCTGAGCCAGTGAGCGCTTGATTTAGGAAGATTTACGCCCTCCCAGCAAAAATTCAACTTCGACACGAAACAAATTTATCTCTGTTTAGGTATTTCACAGGGAAATATTTATTACTTATGTTTCAATTGGTGGTGTTTTATGTGCTGTTTGTGTTTTAGATATTTAATTGTATATATTTTCCTATTATTTGTTGTGCTGTTTTTTCGTTCAAGGATACATGAATGGATAAATCTTTTTACCATGCAAAAACTTCATTTCTTATTTCCCTTTAGAGTATCTTGATGCATGGATGGAAATTGGCTACTTTAGTCTCTCCTGAGCACAAGAGGCATAGATATCAGTTGTTTTGAAACAAAGATGCCGTTTATATTGTCATAATTGGAAGAGATTGCAAAATGTCTAAGACCCACCTAGTATGGGGGCTTAGCCCAAAGACTTGCCTCATTATAACTAATGAAGGGGGTGCTTTAAGAAGTCTCAAGCATGCAGCCAGGCATTACCGATTAGGTCAGTGGAACGGCCGCTGGGCTGAGCATGATGGATGACTGGTGGAATGAGTTTCTGCCTGCGGTATTGTGAAATCTTTTCATTGTCACTGACGGGGCCTATGAAGGAGACTGATAAATGAGGGAGCAAGTGTCAGAAACGCCCTTCTTTGCCCTGCTGCGGCTTTAATATCTCCCCAGCCACAGAGCAGAAAGTATTGATGAAAGCAAAAGTTTTAAAAATAACCCCGGCCAGTGACAGCCAGGCAGAGCGAGATGGAGGTGATTAAAGCGGCTTGACTGCTTTACGAACGCGGGCTTGGTCACTGTAAACACCGGTAGAGGCTAGAACCCATGCTGGGAAGAGAGATCAGCCTTTTATGCGGAGCGGGTGTTACCTCAGTGACTCGGTGCTGTGATGAATGTGTTTCATCCATCTGCTTTCAGCACATGTAATAAATATCTGGACTCATGTTTGACCTCTCTCACTTAGCAGCCACATTTTTCAAATCGGGAACATACAAGAGGGAACCACAATTATTGGAAGGTGGAGTGGAGGTTGGCATGGCCAGTATTTGTTCGCATTAGAGGAGCAGAGAGTCTTCGGTGTAAGGCAGTGACCACCTACAAGCCATAATATCGTTTAATAACCAACAGATAGATCGTTGAGATGACAAAAAAAAAAATGGTTAAAGGAGACATATTATGAATAAAATCTCTTTTTCTACACTTAATGGTGTATATTTGGGTTTCAGATGCCACCACCAACCCAAGACTATAAAAAAACAGAACACTGAATTTTTTTTTTGGGGGGGGGGTGGTTTGAATCTGATAATATGTTGTTTAGTGAACCATTTACAGGGTCTACTACATTTCAGACCCAGCTCTGAGCAGAGACACGATCTCTTCCAAAAATGTCTGAAAGTCTCATCCTCAGTTATGCTTTTTTTTTTTTGAACAGCTGATAATGCTCTTCTAGTACATTGTTTAGTGTTTGATAACCTGACTTGGAAATCAGTTCTCTGGATATATATAGTTTTTTTTCCAGTCAGAAATGACAATTTTTCATTTGCTATTGAATGCAACATCAAAAGTACAGCCAATTGAGCCAAATGACTATATTTCTGCTGTGTGTTGTTGTGAGCCTGATTTGCTGTATGTACTAGCTCTTATGCTCTGATATGGTTATAATATGCTTCAAGGTTAATTGAGAAAAATCTGTTTCGAAATTTAGCTTTCCATAGTCAAGCAAAAGTTCCCAGTCCAAATAGGCAAGCCCCATGTAAGAGAAAAATTGAGTGGAGTTTTTGTTTGTTTGATTGTTTATTTCTTCCCAAGAGATTCAAACAATATGCACATTATCAAAATTTACTGTTGACTGATTGATCACTGATTGTCATTGAATATTTATTCCAACACTAAACTTTACAAATGAATGTTGATTGAAACAAAAACGGGGAGAAAAAAAGTGACTAAAGTCAAACACAGGCAGAGCATTTCCTTTATTCTGCTCTTCCTTCAGCTTTGTGGTCTGACCTTGCAGCTTCTGTGCTCCATCCATCTTGGGCTGTTTAGCCATTTCACTGGATACATACTGCGCAGATTAACACCATTCATCACCACAATCATCCTCGATTCATCACCCCTCCCAATGAATGTTTTGACATCTACTTAATTTTCTGCTGATGATTTATCAAATTATAATTACCATACTCTGAAGGAGTCATTCATTATGTTGATACATGATAATGATGCCAAAGTGGATTGAATTTTAAGTAAGTTCTCTGTGATTATAACATATGCATTATTGTGAGTAATGCCTTACAATTTGGTCCCTCCAGCAACAGAGAGTCTGCAGTGTCTGCTGCTGTTGGTGCAGTCAAAGCAGACACAGGTGGGTTATTAATTCTCTACTTTGCAACAAATGGTTGAGCAATGGCATCTAATGCTTAATAAAGTTCTGAGATTCAAGACTTTGACGGTAGTTGGTTTGTAATTAAGAGGCATAATAATTTGGTCAGGGTCACAGTCACGCTCCTGATGAGTTAAGACAAGTTTTAGATTTAACTGCAGTGTTTAAGTACTTTATTAACAGTGTTCAGTGGGCCTTACTGTCGTGTAAAATAATCAATACGGAGACTGACTAAATATGCACACCACAAAACTGACAGCTAATTTATTGATTACTATCGATATATAAATAAAATGTTCTTAAAGTGGATGTGCATCTTAATTTGTCGATTGCTCGTTATTATATATATAATGCATTAAAAAAAGGGAGAAAGTTAAATATGGTTAACACATGTTATCAATGCACAAATTGATGAACAGTCCAAACTTTAAAGTTACCCAAAAATTTGCTAAACATCTGCTGTGGGTTCCCATGTCTGATGGCTTTTATTATAGTGAATACCGGTCAGGCTTTCCACCTCATACTTCTCTGGCTAGCTAGTGACTCACAGAAGTAATATATTATTTTGTTCCCAACAACTGGATGTCATTTTGAAGGGTGTGTTAATTAGTACAACAGCAACAGGAAGCAATGTGTGGGAAGGAGGGTATCCTCTGACTTTTCAGTGAGAATTACAGCTGTTCTCCACAACTCTTGCATTAGTTTGTAGGAATCTAAAAGACGACTCGGTACAATGAGGACAGTGTGAGAAGAACACCAACCTTACACAATGGGTTTATTTTCTTGCCTTGTGCTGTATGCCAACAATAAAGTCCACTTTTACCAGGTGAAGCCCAAGCAGTATTGTAGCACGAATACATTTACAGTTACTGGTGGAGAAGCTACTATGAACGACAAGATTTCCAGTGAGAAATCCAGCTTGCTGTGATGGACTAGCGTACCTGTCCAGGGTGTACCCCTGCCTTTCACCTGAACAGAGCTGGCATACGCTCCAGCAGATCCCTGTCACCCTGCAGAGGATTAAGCGGGCATAGATAATGGATGGATGGAAATCACACACATTACAGTCTGTATGCTATGTGTAAACTGGTGCAAATGTCAAAACAGCAGTTCAAGGAAGATGTTGTGCACAAGCATCTGTACAGAATGTGTACAAAATACTGAAATGTCATGTGATGGACTGGTGACCAGCATTTTGCTCCCAAGACATGGGCACCACCAGACCTCTGTGACCCTGAATTGGAAGAAGTGGTTATAGATAATGGATGGATGCATGGATGGTGGTGATGCATCAAGTAAGATTACTCAGATAGCTGGGTAAGCCCTAAAATAGTTGATATTGAATTTCAATGAGTGTTTTTCCATCTTTGATCCATAGAGACCTTAAGTTCAGAGTAACACCTGACTTTTGTTGATGCAAGTCAAGAAAGTATGTAGGGGTGGCTGCCAATGAACATTCACTGTAGTCAGGAAGAAAGAAAAAGTGGATGGAGCCTGTAAAGTGATTTCAATGAAATGAAATGTTACCCCCTCTATTGTAACTTATCTTATATCTCTCCAGGGTGTACCCGACTCTTCACAGCAGGGATAGACTCCAGGACACACTTGTGATCCTGATGAAGTGGGAAGAAAAAAATGGATGAGTAGTATAGTGGGTCACACAAAAACAATGAAAAATAAATAAATAAACTTTTTGAATCAATGCAAATACAATTTTTTGAAAAAAAAAAAAATACGAGCAACTTACTCCAAAATGGTCAAGCTGGTAGTTTAATTACGTGCAGTTCATCACTCCACTTTGTTCACTGCAATGCAGCAGCTAATATATGTGTCATTTAAAGTTAAATTTAACTTAATTTGTGAGAATTACATCAATACTTTTTTAAAAAATACAAATATTTTTAACCAAAAATACTGATAAACGTATGGACAAAAAATTATAATATAATTAAAGCAGAAGGTTTGATCTCTGAGTGGCTTTTCTTTCATGTTTATAGCTTCTTAGAGGCTGAAAAATAAAGGTTTTACTGGGCAGCATTGAGTTTTTCAGAGTATTTTCTAATTTTGGAAAACCTGTTACATAAGGTCTGAAGTTATAATGTTGAAAGAAGCTAGGTTTTACTTCCTTTTTATTTCAATTTTTTATTTCACTTACTTAGCTGCAGGTCCTTCTGTCTCTGGCATCTCGCTGTAAGTGTCAGTGTAAGTGCTCAAATTGAACAATCTATCATAAAAAAACAAAACAAAAGTTCTCTGTCTGTATCCTCATCCTCAGCATCTTGTTTTCTTAAGTGTCAACGTAACATATTGCATTACTTCCTGTCTTTCTGTTTTTTGCATGGTGTCACAGTCTCTGATTTGACCAACCTCTTTAAACTAAATTTGATCTAAAAAACACAAGTTTGGAGTGCTGCATGGGTGTCGTTGGTCTTCTTTCCTTACATCTCATCAGTGCTCATCAGTGTAGGGATCCACATACTAGTTTCTTGTAGAAACTGAGGCACTCAGAGTAGGGCAGAGATTAAAAAGCCTTTATTCACCATGGCCAAACAGGTTAAAAAGTTAAAAACTATATCTGATGCGTTGCATTGCGATATATCAGCCCTGTTGATAACTTTTCAACTTGTTTGGCCATGCTGGAATAAAGGCTTTTTAACCTCTGCCCTACTCTGAGTGCCTCAGTTTGTATAAGAAACTAAATATCTCAACACTGTAGTTGACCATAGTGCAGTAGGTGGTAGGTAGCCAGGCTAATGTAACGGCGCACTGTCCTAGAGTCGCTGCTGGTAGCAGTTCCCTTACATAGGGTTGGGAATCGAGAACCGGTTCCTGTAGAGAACTGGTTTCGTGTGTTTCAATTCCATGGAATTGTTTGGCAGTTTATCTAGTGATTCTCTTATCGTTTCCAACCAGCACGAATCTCACGTAATTTACGCAAGTTACGCACCGTCAATTCCAGAAAGCACTTACATGATTAAGTTAGGTGGGTTTAGCACGCGCATTGGAGTTGTAAACAACAATGGTGCCCACCAGGTTCAAGCGCTCCAAAGTTTAGCCTCACTTCCCAAAGAAAGAGGGCAACAAAGCAACTTGCAGTCATTGCAAAGTGGAGATAACAGCGTCGGGAGGGAACACAACTAACATGCAGAAACATTTGCGCACACAACATGCGATAATGATAAACGAGTGTTGTGTTTTTGACGCGCTTCGAACTGATGGATCTCAGCCCACCAGCAGCGGCAGTAGCCAAGCTAAGATCACCTCTGCGGTTACTACGGAGGGCAACTCTGGTTAGTAGCTATCCCACTGCCTATGTGCTTCTTTGTAAAACATGCTATAACATTAACGCTATACTATTAAACAAATGCCTTCTGCATTACACTTAGAAGATGACTGTGAGGAGAGAGAGAGTCTGGCTGGCTCAGAGGCTGGCAGAAATGCTTATTTTTCTGCAAAAGAATTGTTAATTCTGCATAGTATTTGCAGATTTGCACTATGCACTGTTCCATTGTATTTGATAGTATTTATCTTTCTTTATTATTATTTTTGAGTGCTTAGTGAGCTCATATATCCTTTTAAAAAGGAGATTTTTTTTATTTTTATTAGGAAAAATCTGTTGGTAAAATGTTACACATTCTTGTGTATTTGCACAGTTACATATTACAACAGTTAACACGTTATCCAGGCTTTGGGCCTTTTTTTACCTCGCCGTTGAGTTTATAAGCTCGTGACTTCTAAGTAAAAAAAAATGTATGCTAATAAAACTCTTCTCCTTTTTGCCCAAATTAGAATCGATAAGAGAATCGATAAAGTATCGAATTGTTAAACAGTATCGATAATGGAATCAGAATCGGAAAAATCTTATCAATTCCCATCCCTACCCCTACAGTACCCGAGCAGCGGGGCTGCTGAGTGATGGCATACTCAGCATAGCCCCAAACAAAGGTCCATGGATCACCACCTACACATCTCTATTTTCCCCACTCAGCAACAAACCTGCTGAGAAACCGACCCTGGTTATTGGCGACTCTATTTTGAGACACATGAAGCCGGCGACAGCAACCATAGTTAGGAGTATTCCAGGGGCAAGAGCGGGTGACATTGAGGCAAATTTGAAGCTGCTGGCACAGAATAATTGTAAGTACAGTACGGTTATGATACATTTTGACACCAATGACACCTGGCTACACCAGTCAGAGGCCACTTAACTTAATAGTGAGTCGGTGTGTAACAATGCAAAAAGCATGTTAGACTCCGTAGTTTTCTCTGGTCTCCTTTCTAATTCGACCACAGATGATATGTTTAGCTGCATGTCATTGTTTCATCACTGGTTGTCTCGGTGTCCAGAAAACAACATGGCCTTTATTGACAATTGGCAGACGTTTTGGGAAAAGCCTGGTCTGATTAGAAGAGACGGCATTCATCCAACCGGGGATGGTTGCTGCTCTTAATTCTAGAAATTTGGCTGAGTTTATTAGACGCTCCCCCCGACAATCCAGGGTCGAGGCCAAGATGCAGAGCTGCAGTCTTCCACGCTTCTCTGCTGTTTCTCTAGGACTGCTGCCAGCCAGTAAAAATATAGGAGTTAATTATGTAATTGATAATTCTAACATGGTGCCAAGCAAAAATATAGAACTGGTGTTGATTCCCTGTCCTCTCAAAGGTCAACCAGGTGTGACGTGATAGAAGCATTAACCAAAACAACCATATAAAAATAAATACTGTCAGGCATTTAGAGCCAAAAGATTGGTCTTTTATTGGTACATCAATATTAGATCAGATTAATCTATCCCTAAAATCAGGATATGTACCACAGATTTTTAAAGTTGAGGTAATTGAACCTTTATTTTAAAAAAACATCTCTTGACCTAGACATTTTAGCAAATTATAGGTTAATATCAAACCTCCCATTTATGTTGAAAATTCTGTAAAAAGTAGTTTCAAGCCAGTTAGGTGACCATCTGCATAGGAATTATTTATTTGAAGTTTTTTGGTTAGAATCTGGGCTGGTTAGAATCACAAATGACCTCCTCATGGCCTCAGACAATGGAATTAGTGTCCGTACTAGTTCTGTTAGACTTCAGTGCTACTTTTGATATCCATCTGTCATACGGATTTTACTGCACAAATTAGAGCACATTATTGGGATTAAAGGGACAATACTAGGCTGGTTTAAATCATATCTATCTGACAGGTTCCAGTTTGTTCATGTTAATGATCTTTCTTCCACACAGACAAGGGTCTGCTATGGCATCCCACAGGGTTCAAGTACAAGGGCCAATTCTCTTCTGTCTATACATGCTGCCCTTGAGAAATACAGTGATCCCTTGCCAATTCGCGGTTTAAGTTCCGCGGTTTTAGTTATTCGCAGATTTTTCAGAAATATATAATATAATTAAAAGAAATTTTTAAAATCGCAGAAACATCACAGGATGTTGTGCCATTCTCTCACAGTGAAGAAATGCTGTGAGCCAGCCTGGCTCCTTTAAGAAGGTAGCCTTATGGGTAAAGATGTGGCCTTATGGGTAATGGAGTGTGGTTGTCGTGGGACAGCAGAAGAAAACGGGTTAGATGAAAAGTGGAGTGAGCATCAACAGCAGCCCAGCGTGTATAGATTTATATTCTCTGTTAACCGACAGGAGCCCAACAATACAACCTGTTTGATGTTACAAGTTTCTGCAGTGCCAGAATAAAGTGCTCATTCCATCCAGAGAAAACCGGACTTTTTCTTTTGTTGTTGTTAGCGTGTTAGCCGCTAATTACAAGCCAAAAATAGCACAATACCAGCAGTTTGTTTACTACGGTTCAGAGACCAGAGGCTGTGAAGGTAACAGAAAGACCACAGTTGAGCCTTTGTCTTGTTTCGCTGCAGTGCCTCGCTACTTTTTGGGGGGTTTTAAACATATTTTAAACACATTATTGAAGCTTGGGGGGCTCCGGCTCCAGTTCGTGGATTTTGATTGTCGCGGGCGGGCGCTGGTCCCCATTAACCGCGAAAAAAAAGGGATCACTGTATTATCCACAGACACAGAATATTTCATTGCTATGCTAATGACACGTGGCTGTATTTATACATGAAGACAGGTGAAGCAGAATCACTGGCCAAACTTCCCAATGTCTTAAGGACATTGAGACCTGGATGTCTGCAAACTTTTTGCTTTAAAATTCTGCAACAGAGGTTTTTGTTTTTGGTCCCAAACACCTTTGGAATGGATAAGCCAATTTAATGCTGGCCTCCAGTAGAACTATGAGAAACCTTGGAGTTATTTTTGTTCAGGATATGTCATTTAAACTGTATATTAATTAGGTTTGTAAAACTGCCTTTTTTCACCTCCATAATATCGCCAAGATTAGGAGCATCCTCTCCCAGGATGATGCTGAAAAGCTAATTCGTGCGTTTGTCATTTTTAGACTGGATTAATGTAATGTGTTATTAGCAGGATGTCCAAGTACTTTGCTGAATAGCCTCCAGCTGATCCAAAATGCAACAGCATGAGCGCTTACAGGAATCAGCAAAAGAGATCATATCTATCCCGTGCTAGCCTCTCTCCATTGGCTTCCTGTAAAATTTGGAATCAAATTAAAAAATCTGTTACTTGCATATATTCTTTTTCTCTGTATGTTTGAAGGCCAGAGTTTCCATACTGACCTGCAGTTCCACCCTCTGACCATCCCAGCGTTTAACTACACCTGTCTATAAAGATGTCTCTGGGATATTAACTAACATGCTGACCACCTCAGTGTTGCTGCCTACACCTATTTATATAGTCATCTCTGTAGTGCATGTGCTAGCAATGTACCAGTCATAATATAGGCACAGTACATAGAATTCTTAGTTCTCCAACAATTGGATAATTACTGTGCATATATTTTTTTCCTACACATATTATTGCCAATATATTTGTGCCTCTCCTCCATCCTTTCTGTCCTATCTCCCTCCTCTTTTCTTCCTTTACCCAGCTGGCCTTTGGCTGGAAGGTCCCCTCTTATGAGCCAGGTCCTACTCAAGGTTTCATCCCTTTGGAAGGGGAGTTTCTTTGTTTGTTTTTTTTTTTTTACTTCCCATTGTTTCTTTAATTAAGAATTAATTAGCTAATTAATATTAGCTATAGTTAATAATGTTTGCTCAAGGGTCATACTTTGGATCTAGAGATAATTTTGTATTGTAATAGATCCTATACAAATACAGCTGAATAGAACTGAATTGAATTCTTTTACTTGCCTGCAAGAATTACATGCTGGGCAACCTTGCGAGGGCTCCCCTCCCCACTCCAGGCTTGTCAGACCCAATCTGCAGTCATTTGGTGTTAAGATGTGTGCCTTGGTGCAGGGCTCTCAAGGTCAGGGACTGGTAATTGATGTTGCTTATTCATCTGTTTCCTGTGTCTTTTCTCTCCCCTTACACAGCGGGCTTTGTTTGGATAAATTGTATGATGATTTACTGTAATTCTTAAGAGTCCTGAGAAGTGTCTCCTGCTGCCCAGGCTCAATGTCTCTGCCTCACTGGAGGCCCAGCACTGGTGACATACCGCTGTTCTCAGACAAAGACATGTCTTTCCAAGACAAGATGGAAGGAGCATCTCCGGACAGAATTTTCATCTCCTGTCATTCTAACGTGCTCCAAATAACTCAAAAAATTATTCAAAACAGATTATTCATGCATATGAGAAGTTTTTCCTCTTCTTCTTTCTAAATATGAACCTGTCATTATTAAAGGATTATAAACTAGATGGAATGTTATTATTAAACAGAAGAAGTACCGCATCCAGTACAAAATGATGTGCATATCAATATTTAAAGGCAATTAAATTGCCTCTTTGTTGGCAGAAAATCTTGGCAACAGTACTGATATAAATCAGATTTTCTCAAGAGCTATAAAATATTTTTAAAAAAAGGAAAAAAGTATATGTTTTGCTACTTCCGGCGCCACTGCCGTGCTTCGCGCCCTTGATGGCTGTCACCCAAGGTGCAGATAAACAATGGGCTCATTTGAACACAAAGAAATGATTGTGGGGGACGTTTAATCCCAGCTTGACATGTCAGCAGGCTGCATGGGCGACAGCTTTCAAGAGAGGCTTTGAAGTGGCAATCTTTTCAGATTCTTGGCTCATTACACAATAAAGAATACTTCACATGTAACTGAAGTGGGCTGGGAAATGATGGTTAATGATGTTTATGAGCTCTTCAGCATGCAAGTGAATTTAAAGAATTGGCCATCATGTGGCTAGGTGGTTCTCTGTAAATAAAAGAAAGGTAATGTCACAGGAAATTCCCAGTCATCATGGATGATCAATCCGTTTTTACTGAGACATAGGAACTGTTCTGTTCTGTTCTGTTAAAATGATTGAATCTTTGTCCGAATCTAATGTGGACAGGTTTTTGACAGGCACTTTTTTTTTTTTTGGAATGATGAATAACTCCAAAACTTTTTAATTTTTAATTAAACAATAGAAAATGGGAAAAAAAAAATAAAGAGATTTCCTGCCAATATAAACCTTTTGCTGAGTCATAAACCAACCTTTTTTTGTAAAGATATATGAACTCTTGTAATGACCTCCCACTGGCAACAAGTTTGGTATTTCACTCCTTTATCATCCACAAACAATAGTCTTCTTCTCCTTGATCATGCGCTGTGAACAAGTGGAGAAGAATGTGAGTGACCAGCTCACAGTAAACATAGTAAATGCACCTGTGAGGACAATGTGCTGTGGAAGAGCAAAAAAATGCACACAAGGCAGCTGGAAACCTTTTAATTAGTGCTAATTACCTTAGCAGAGGAACGTCGGGAGGCTTGAAAGGATTTGTGTCAGCGTGCGAGAGATCAAAGATTGAGGCGGTCACGTTTTGTTCTGCTGAGTCAAAAACTAATAAGGAGGGTGATAATGGGGCCCAGGAGAATGACAACCCAGGAGGTGCAGGGTTTAATTCCCTCACAAACCTAATTCAAATTCTGAAATTATTTATTTAAGAATCCCGTTTAATTTCAGCTTAAAATTCTATAAAATCAACTTGATTTTCAAGTTACATTTTGTGAAAAAGCAGAAAAGAAAATCCACATTAAGAGTTGATAGCTGCTATTTCAGTTGTCATTACTTAAATCTAAAATGATTTAACACCTATGATGTCACGCAAGCCTGTCAGCCAGCAAGTTTCATTTTTATGATTGTAAAAGCCAGAGGGTCAGCAAGCTTTTCAGTCACAAGTCATCAAACCAACCTGTGTGATGCTATCTGCAAGTTGTTTTTTTTTTTTTTATGGAGGTGGGTCAACTCTAGCTTAAAAGTCGGTCCCCTTCACATCCAATTTACCATCACATTCTTACCTACAGGCAACCTCTGCTGAGCCCTGGTCATTAATCAAAGCGGAGTGCTGTCCTGACCTCAGCCCCTTCCTTTTGAAGTGCTCTGTCCTCTGCAGCATGAGGAAATCATTTGCTGCCTGATTCAATGAGCCATCAGTCGAGCCAGCAGACCTAATGACATGTGAGAATATTAACCTCCTACCACCAAGAGTGCTTCTGCTTGGGAAGCAGTCTATTATTCATCTAAGGTTTTACTCTTTTTTTTCACAGCACTGCCTCTCTGTTAAACCCTTCTATAAAATGTGTTGTCATGAACCGCTCAATTATGATATTACTACAGTTCTTCTTGTCTTTGTATGAGTTAAAGCTATGTTTCATTTTTCAAAAAATAGGTGACGTGTTCTACCCGATGTGTACATTCAAAATACTTAATGTTTTCTGGTAGCGTGCACTGCCTACACCAGCACACAGTATGGATGTTAAAAATAATCGTTCCATTATGTCTTACACTGTTGATTTATAGTTTAGAAAAACTTGCATGAATTAAGTTTCAGTTTCAGAACGTCAACTCTACAGGAATACTCACATGAACTTTTGCAATTTGGTCTCTTGCTTGTTACTATAGCTTGTTTTTGCTGATAGAAGGAGTGAGAGTTCACTAGAGCTAGACCAATATTTCTTCAAAGAGAGTGAAACTGATATGAGAAACAAAAATAAAACAAAACTCCTTTTTGTTTGCTGCTTTAAAGGGCCAGTGTGTAAGACGTAGTGACAACGATTGGTGTTACAGACCGCAAATAATAAGTACTACCACTCCAAAGGTGTGTTGCTTGCTGCTAAAAACACTAAAAGAAATACAAGGATCCCTCTCTAGAGCCTGTGTTTTGTTTATTCAGAGCAGTAAATCAACACGACTAACATGACAGTGCAACATGTTGGACATGTTGGAAATATAAATAGGTAAGAAATATAAATTAAACTCTGAGTTTAAAGTGGACTTCAGATTCCCATTTCCATCAAAAGAGTGTCTTATCAAGGGTACTTCTGAGCCTTAACTTTGCATCTATCATACCTCCAAAACAGCTTGTCGTTGTTTTAGAATGAAAAGGAAAAATATCACACGTATGTAACTTCCTTGAAAGTGAGATATTGTTGTCTTAAGTTGTCAAATGTCTGGAGTTTCAGAAGTGTCTTCTGATGGGTCAGATTTGTCTAAGGTTTCTGAGAGGGGCCGGGGTGCCTCATGAATGTGCACAGCTCTCATGGCCATCAGGTCAGTAACGAAACAACACGAGGCTCCAAAGAAAGCTATTATAAGCAAAAGTTTGAGAGGTTATTTATGTTTTCAACAATGACAAGTCTGGAAATTAATCCACAGACGTTCGAACCAGAATCGAATCTAGAGAATATAGAGTAAAAAAGATTCTTTTTTTAAAGAAAACAAAGTTATTCTTCTTTTCACAGGTTTTTTTATTAATAAAAATTGTTATGAATGTTATATCACCAAAAGATACATTTTACATAGCCGACATGTCCTATGTTCAATATAACTGTATCTATATACACACAGAACATAGATAACATATTAACAGTCATTTTCATATGGCCCCATTCACTATAGTTTCCTGTCTGGACAGGCAGTCTGTACTGAGGAGCATCCAGTCCATTACACTCATATGAGCCCCATCACTTCTGTAGTATTGACAAATTCATCAAGCATTTTTCCCTGTGCTCCCTGAGCAGAATTTAGATTTGACTGCCACTCCCAACACAGAATGACCTTGTAAGAGTACAAACATGACTTCTCCAGTCAACAGCATGTTGGGAGCTTTTATAGTGATGAGCTATTCCCTGTCAGTGGACAGATCAGCGTCTTGAGTTGAACATTGACTTGTCAAGTAGTACACAGTGTTGACTAGAAATATAGCTGACATTATTTAAGCTGTTAAAAGAAAAGGCTGATATTTAATTGGACGCTGACATGGAAAGTGCAAAGTTCAGTATGTACTGCTGGTGCTTAAGTGCTGGTACTCATCTTTACTCACTTAAGTCCTTTATTTGAGCTTTAGGTGAGCTACAGAGTGCAAGTAGAGCTTTTTCTGTAAAGGAAACTTCATTATGAAAGTGTAAACTGCAAGATTTGGTGACTTTTCTTCTCCAGCACCATTGATAGGGTCTTGTTAATTTTAGTTAGGTTGGCTGCATCCTTTGAATTTGCAGACATTATGTCAGTGGGAAAATGGTACCCAACATGCATTTCATTTTTGCAAAGTAAATTTTGCACATCATGCATGTGTTGCCTATTTCACGCTTTCCAGTAAACCACTTTGATGCAGATTTTCACTGCGCTTAATTGTCCATTTCAACAAAAAGAGATGGATGCAGATTTACGACTCTTGGCAACTGTGTGGTTGGAAATTATACAGTACACAGTGAGAAAGTGAGCGTTTCACTTATCTACAAACACAGACATAACAAGCATAAATTCCTTCATGAGTATCACTTAACTTCTAGGCATGCCGCGATTTTTGAAAAAAAAATCGATTCTAATTGATTTTTTCCAATCCATGAATTGGGATGTGGCCTCCATGCCAGCAGAGGGCGCACTCGAGTTCTTGTTCAACGTCACTATAACGTCGCGCGGCTCCAGCTACGGAAGGCGAGGTGTGCAGCGTATGATGCAGATTACAAATAGTGCAGCAGTCAGGGAGAAGAGCGCGACCGAAAGAAAAAAGGGTGAGACATGGCGGGGGTCAAACTCCAATATTTGTTCAGACAAAAATAAATATTCCTTAAATATGTTTTGCCTGACTTAACTACCTCAGGAATTAAAAAAAAGAAATTAAAATTAAAATTTGTATAATGCCTTAGTTTATGCCTGGCTTAAAGTAGAGTTGACTTGTTATCTAAGTAAAGGAAAAAAATCTTGATGCTGTACTGATTCATTGAAAAGAGGGCAGTAGGCCTATTGTAAAAAAAGAAAAAGAAAAAAAACGGGTATTTGACATATTTGAGAAATGATAAAACTGTTTCCACTTTCCAGTCATTTGCTATGCAGGTATAAAGACAATAAGAAAAAGAAAATATTGTATAAAAAAAAGAAGAGAACTGATACTTTCTTTTTCATTGGCTGCTAGTTCTAATTTACTATACTGAAAAGAGCATAAAACTCTACAGAATTGTTAAAAAGGAAAAGGCTGGATTTGTGTAAGAAAAATAATAATAAGAAGAAAAAAAATCAGTAATTTGCCCATAAATTAATTTTGTGTTGTACATGATCCGAATCGTGATTTGAATTGTATCATGAACCCTTAATTGTGATTCAAGGTTGTATTCAAATTGTGAGTTGAGTGAATCGTGGCATGCCTACTAACTTCACTTTTCAGTTTAGCGGAAACTCTGCCCCTTGTTTGTTTTTCATGTGCTTCTGAGCTGCACTGTCATCCACCAAATCACCCAATATTTAATAGTAATGTTTGCATGATATTCCACCATCACTTTACAAGAAAACAACAACATGAGTTCATATTTTTTCTTTAGAGATGTTGGGAAGTTGAACCTGGCTAATGTAAATGTATGGTTACAGTTATGCTGAGGCCAGAAAGTGAGTTAATAGTAATATACAAAAAGAAAAAAAATGTGTAGGCAGCAGTTATGTTCTGTCCCTCCATGGAGAATCTTCTACATCTTCATCACAAGGTATTGTAATTTTGCCACACCTCTGCCAAATGCACCACTGAAACCAGCAAACACTCTCACGTTACCACGGGTGGAGCTACTTTGTAAATTATGTTTTGCAGGTAAGTAACTTCTATTCAGAGTAAGAATATTGCAAATCTCTGTTTTACCTTATCAAAAGCTGAATATCTTCAGACAAAACAAGAAACAGGATACACATTGAACAGCCTGCCTTTCTAGCCTGCATCCTCACACTCATTTGCATGCAGACACATAACTTTCCCTATTTCATCACTTACAGCCACACACTTTAACGAGAATTTTCCCTTGTTTATCAAATGAAATGATGTTGGAGAGCAATGTCTACTCAGATTGGGTAACAGACTTGTGTTGAACACATTTAATCAGCGCTTCCTGGATGCCCTGCATAGGTGTTGAGCCACTTCTCTTAGACTGCCATAGAAAATGAACAGGACCTGTGCAATGTGACTGACTTGTCACATATACAGTAATCCCCCCACACTTCGCGGTTAATGAGGGCTGTGACCCCCCCCGCAAATGGTGAAAACCGCGATGTGGATGTACATGTATATGTATATGTAAATACAGTATACATGTACGCACGTGTACGCAAAATCTACGGAAGGTACGCTCACTTTTGACGATCTTCTCTGTGCGTAGCTGACGAGAAGCAAGAGATGGGAGATGTGGGGACGCGTGTCAGCCAATCAGCGTACAGACAACCGACGGCACAGTAATGACCATCATAGCAGCCAATCACAGTCTCGATGTTCGTTCATGGGGCCTCTCCTGTCGGCTCTTGTTGCTTCCTGAGACACGTTGTTGATGTGATTGGTTTCGCTTCAGCCTCGCGTGCTTCGTTTGAACTTTTTCAGTTTTTTTCGAATATTTTTTTCTATTAATATTTTTAAAACTTCCGCGAATGTACTGAGACCGCGATTGCTAAGACCGCGAAGTGTGGGGGATTACTGTAGTAGAAACACTTTCTGCCAATTTAGAATCTCCAAGCAGCCTAATGTGGATTCCCAGAAAGCAAAGCATCCAATGCAGGCCCAAGAACATGCAAACACATCATAGAAAGGGCTTTGTGGACTATATTATCAGTTAATAAGAAATAAATCAAATCTCAATCGGTGGATGTTAAACATTTGTTTTGCAACCCAAAATTAAAAAATATTTTGTGGTACAATGAAATTCATCGAGGAGTTCAGAGCAATTTGAGTTCATCATATGCATTATCCGTTGGTCACTCTCAGATATCAAGGGTGCCTCAATCCTTGTCACAAACAGCAGTAGAGAAGCCTGGACTGACACCAAGCGGAACACAATCTGACAAGTGATAAAAAAGTGTTTTGGCATGTTACGGGCCTTGTGGGCTGGCCTTAGTACTCCACGGTTGCGGGTTGAGGACATCCGACCTGAAATGCATGCAAACTAATGGGCAGCATGACTGACATTTCCACCAATGAGCCCAAAGTGTTCGTCCGTTGTCAGCAGGAGTTTATCAATAGGCACGTCTGCATATGCAGTCATCTATCGATCCATCCATCTCTGTCCGCCCCTCTCTGCATCAATGCAGCTGTCGGTTGTCATTCAGTGGACTGGCTGTGAGGAGAGATGGCTGCACGAGCCTGAATTTGCAATCCTTCCACCTTGGGAAAAGGATTAAGAATAACAGCGGCATCATTTTGTGAGATCATGAGGAAACCTACACTGTCTTTGACACAGAAACAGATTAACAACTTAGTTACATTCAAGCAGTCATCATCAGGCTTTTTGCACCTTACTGGAATTATTCAAGTTGTTACCATGAGGTGTACATGCGTCGTCTTTGAACTTTGTCATCTCTTTTAATATTATTAATGAATGCAAAGTAGCCAGGCCTTGTTTGCATGATTTGCCCGTGGAGACTGACTCTCTCCACTAAGCGCATTGGTAACAAGGCCCCAGGTTAATTGTGGCAAGTACCAGAGGCCTTGTCCCATCTGATAATATGCAGATTTAGAGCAGTGAGATGGTTTGTAAGTAGAGAAAAAGCCAAGTAGGTGACAGAGGTGAGACTAAAGAAGCCAGATCAGGTCTCTAAGGACAGGAAGGTGTGAGTCTATGGGGACTGAGGAAAACAAGATTGTACCTGTGAGGGAGATAGACGCCACTGCCCCCAGGTCATTACAGCCCTTCGTGCAGGAAGCAGAAGGCACACACACAACTCATTGCTTATCAATGTCCATGTGATAATAGGCTTACTATTTTGCCCTAAACTGTCAGCCCGTCAAAGCAATCTTTCATGATGAGTGGACATTCAGGGGCTACAAGGAGCAAGCGAAGATTGAATTAATGAAACGGCAGCATTTATGCAGTGAAGCAATGAGATAACTCCATCCCATTTGGCTAATCAGGGATATTCAACACACACACACATATAAATCATTCCTCAGAAATGAATTGTAATGACAGTTTCATTGCCAATATATTATTATTACACCTATAGCATTCAACCTGGCTCGAGACACAGCTCCCATGGCAGTGAATTTAGCTGATTAAATCACAGGGTGCACACAGCAGTGGTGACACGAAAACAACAATTAATAAGCCAACCCCCAGTGCACAGCGGCTTCATTTTAACCAGGCTGCTAATAACATTACACGGCAAAAAATATCCTAATCAGACAGGTGAAAAGGGATTTGGAAGCAATTTGATTTTCTTTTTCAGAGTCAGCCTTTAGCCAGCAGCCACAGCTATATATTAAAGGACTTTATAACAAAAAAAAAAAAAAAAAAAAGTCCCCAAATTTGCTTAAGTTCTTTATCTTGTGTGGCTGCTTGCTTTATATACAGGCAATAATGTATGAGTTCTGTTTGTGCTGTACTATTTATCTTCATAGTTTCTTCTCTTCCCTTTATCTCCTGTGTATCCCTTCATTCCCACTCCCCTGAAGTCCCCCCCTCCCCCCCCAGCACGATCATTCATGAAGAATGCACATTAAAAAGGATTTGTTCCCCAAAGAAGGTCAGCATTTGTAAGGCGACTGACAGATTTAAGTGTCAATTAACTTGATGTACAGTGGGCACATTATCATACAAGGTTGTCAGCCAGGGCCATTTGAGAGAAACAAATACCCGGCGCTTTACACCTTCTACGGCTTGAACTTTGTATGGACCCAGTGTTGCTATGAATGTCACAGTCAATCATTTAACCAGTTGGCCAGCTATTCCAGTAGGAAGCATTGAGATCAAGAAATTTTATACAAATAACGACTACAAAGAAATTCTTGTTTCCAAAATGCTTTGTCATGTTCAGTGGTGAGGTTCCATCCCTGGTCTGCTCAGAGCTTTTAAACTCATTACTGCAAGGGGGAACAATTATACCTCAGCACAAGGATGATGGATGACAAGTTAAATTTGCGTCCAGGGACTGAAGGTGAATGGTGACAGAGGTATTTATCTTGAGAATGGAGGTTGGGGTCAGGCAAGGCTGGGTGCCTTAAGGCACAAGACATTGACAAATTTATCCAGTGGACCCCATTGCTTGGACCTTTTCTTTGTTTTGAATCCTGGCCACTTGCGAAGTGACCCACATCGCTCATGCTGCCAGAGTGTGAGGAATGTTACGCCACACCAGGCATCCTCTGCTGAAGCTTGCTGTTTGCTCTACTGTGAGGCCATGTTTGTTTGGGGTTTTCAGGAAATGTTAGATTTTGGGTCACTGGGTTAATTAAAGATCTCAAAGTTACAGAGGTCCTCAGAAAACATCAAGATGACAAGGTTCCCCTTTTGTGTTCTCAGATTGTTTTGTGTTGATCTAGTATAATTTAAACCCATATTGTTTTTTTAACATTCACCTTACTTTAGTTGCAGTGGTAATTATCCTGCATAATCTTCCTTGTTTACAGTACTGAGAAAGGGTGAGTGTGTGCATGTGTATGTGTGGGGGTGTGCTATCAAGAGAAGGGGTGAGACAGTGACCTCTAGTGGGGGATCAGAACCCTTCTGAACTTTGACAAGGAATTTATTACATTAAAATGCTCTTAAGTGTCTTCAGTTGTGCATTGATGTTTGTATCACTATAATATGATGATTGTAATATTCTCTTCTAATTACACAGGTAAAGTTTTATGAACTGACTTTTTTATTTAAGGATATAGGATTATTTGACTCAATAATACGGCACTAAATGTGGCTCTACTGTGAGAACACCTGTGCATGCCATGTTAGGATAAATAATCCATCCATCCATCCATCATCTATGGCCGTTTAATCCTATGCAGGGTCACGAGGATCTGCTCAGGCCTATCCCAGCTCTTCTTTGGGCGAAAAGGATAAAATAATAATAATGATAATAATAATAATATATATATATTTTTTAATTACAGGATCATTGTCTCTGATGTTGTTAAAACACCAAGCCTTCATATTTTCTCAGGCTGAAGCTTTGAGTTAACATTCTACATCCTTGTACTCCCCCCAAAATGATCAATCTTACATCTGGAAAGACATAAGATGAAAGGTGAATCGTACATTTGGACAAATGTTGAAAAAAAGATTAAAAATAAATACAATTTAAAATACATTAAAACCAGAATTCATTTTAAGAGATAGATTTTAAGAGAAAAAAAACAACCAACATTTTAGATTTTTTTTTTCATGGAATTTTACAGGACTTTTAAAATCATTTAAATCAGTTGGAGACATGTTTTAAAAGTAGCTTAGAATTGAAACATTGCCACTGCTGTGTAAACAGCATGATGTCATGTAACTATGTATATGTATATAAATGATTCTATAAATGCATCCCCAAAAATGCTTTCACATGAAACCTTTTTCTGTGCCGTATCTGGAATAAATTCCAAATATAAGCTTGGTTTGTAAGACTATGATGATGTTTGGTTTGATGGATTGTTAAAAAAAAAAAAATCAATATTTACAATTAAGTAGTGGCTTGTAAGTGGTTTACTGTCAACAGCTCTGTGCTCCAAGGAGATATGTAGAGGTAATAAATCCAAAATACTGTCCAAGGCTTACTTCTTTTATTGAATGTGAAATTCATACCAGTGATGTATGTGAATACGTAGCCGAGGAGCCATATTTCACTTCACTTTTCACTTCATAAAGTCACTTTTCAGTGGCCTACAGTGATTCCCCATTTACCTTCCAGCTACTGTATATATAAAATGTACAATCAGTCATTTTGCAGACACTTTCTATCAAAAAGGCAACATAATCATAGGACAGGCTGCTTTAGCAAACTCAACAGTATGTTAGCCTGTTAGCTAATGCTGGTTAGCACATGCTACTTAGGGCAAGAGCAGTGCACTTCTTAATAATATGATATATATATATATATATAACGAATTTACACAAGTCTGCGGAATACACAGATGCAGTAACAAATCTCACTAATCTCTCTTAACTTTTATCTAGATTATCAAAACCTTGTCCATTTATTTGATAGGTTGTGTAGCTTCAAAGACTTGGCAAAGAGAAAAACCAGTTAACTAGCAACTGCAGCTGCTATCAGAGGTTAACATGTGCCTCATTACACCAGCAGTACGTTGATTCACAGTTACTTTGGCATTGATGTACCTGTAGCTAACACGGGTAAACAAGAATTATCCAGTGCATCTGTTGAGTTTAAGAGAGGAGGAGGATGAGGAGATAAGGATGAAAGAGTGACGAAACATAAAGACAAAACTTCAAAATTTTTCCTAAAAGGTGAGAAAAGAGTAATATTTCCTGAAAGTTATATTTTCAGAAAAAGTGACAGAAAACACAGGAGTATTGCCTGAAAGTTAATAATTTGCTGTAAACATGTCATGATCATCAACTGCAAACTGCCAGGAGTTAAGTTAATCAATTGTAGCGGGAAAATGAGGAATTTGGGCAAAAAATTTAGGAAAAAGTATCTCCAGAAATGCCTTCCTGTCCTTTTTTGGATTTGACTGGATGAAAAAAATGATATGATTTAAAGTTCAAAATACTACAGTTTGGGAATCAATCACATTGCAGTGAGCCAATCAGATTGCACGACTGATTCCAAAATGGATGTAATACATTGCATAATCACTTATTTAATATTAAACAGTTTGGGGCTCCATAGTTGGTGTTAATGGTTTATGTAAAGCTTGAAGAAATGTGTATAGCTCTGTCGTGCATCTGAGGTTCTCTGTTTTCATTTGTGGAAGTGTTTTTATTTTCTGTGAGGAATGTCTCAGTGGTGAATACAATGTGAAGTACTCATTTGTTTAAACTTTACAAGAAGTTTTCAGAGGCTTTAGAATCACTATGCCATACCATATACCATTTCACTATGCCCCATCCATCATTTTGTCAACACACTAATGTTTTGGATTTAAAGAACCCCGACTTAGGGAGGAAAGTAACAGACAGCGACAGTGAGCCACTTTCACAAGGTATTTGCACCTCCCTAATTTTGACTGCGTCCACCACTTGCGAACCAGGAAACCGGTTACAAAATAAACAATGCACAAGTCTTGAGTTTAGTGTTATTGTAGCTTCTGTTCATTAACCAAAAAAAGCCTGTTATTCTGATACTTATCCTGTAATTCCTCTCTTGTTAAAGTGACAGATAAATACATGACTCTCTATTAAACCAACATGATGTTACATAGTTTTACTCTACACAGCATTAATCAAAGCTGATGCTATCAACTTCATGACACCATGAAGTGATTTCCCATCCAAAATAGATGGGACTTTTACGTCGTAAGGGTACAAAATGTTTTGTAGGGGTACAAAAATGGACATCAGTTCCAGATAGTGGATGCCCTTCATGAAGCCATCTTCACCACTTGGAGCAATGTTCCCACCAACCTTCTGGAAACACTCGCATCAAGCATGCTGAAACAAATTTTTAAATTGAGTCCTTTTTTGAAACTTTTATTTCTGTTTTAGGGGGTTTTCTTTTTTTTTTTTTTTTTTTTTGAGTTATGATCTTAAACTTTTGATCTGCTGATGAACAGCCTATTCCAGTTTAACTGTTGTTTGCAATAGATTGCCATATTCAAGTATTTTTTTTTGCCTCACTCCCATTTCTTCTTTTTGTATTTTGAAACTCTACTTAGACCCTTATAAGCTCCAACAGTGCAATTTCCTCCATTTTTTCAACTGGTTTTAAAATTTTGATCAGATCTGTATTAGGGTGCCACAACTGATTTATTCAAACTAAAGCCCTCCTGAGCCCTTTGTAGCCTTTAACAAGTTTGGGCATTTGAGTGCTTTCAGACAGTCCTTGATAATGCAGCAAGCATTTTCATCATGACTAATATTTACTTTAACCACTTCCCCGCTTAAGTGCTGTTTTTAACAATGCAGGCACCATGAATCATTTACCATACAGGAATACCTTAAAAGGATCATTTGCTTTGGAGACGTTTGTGGTTGGTTTGATGCTCATGAACGGCATTATCTGAATGACAGCATGGTGGTTCTTCTGTGATGCAATATTTATTATCTGTCACATAGCCCTGTATTAAGCCAGACATGGGCCGTTGTTTCCATGTTATGCTCAAAAACTTGACAATGGCTGGACAGAGGCAGGTCAGGGGTAGGACTGCTAAAACAAACATAAACCTTTCCTCATTTCAGAAAACCCACATATGATGTGATAAATGTATTTTTGGAACGATTAAGAACATAAAGGCATATTACTAATATTTTCAAGTCAAAGAAAGAAAGTTTATCGCCTTTTATTTCTATATAAGTAACCATGTAATTCAAATATTGTAGTGCTGAAAGAATGTACCCACTGATTAATTATACACATAATGACATGCCAATTTCAAAGCCACCCCAGCTTGTCATAGTAATCCCTCATTTCTTTCTTTTTTTTTCCTCAACAGAGAATGAACGGTTGATGTTATATGCATATCTGCTGCCGTTGTTTTAAAAGGATTTAGTTGGATGAGGCGTTCATTATTGTTTTTGTTGTAAGGCTGCTTTCGAGTTCAGTTGACTTTGTTTCACAATGTTGTTATGGGCCATGATCACGGTGTAACACTGCTTTTACGCCAAAAGAGAGCTGGGAGAGACTCAAGCAGATCCTCAAGACCCTGCACGGTATTAAACAGGTATAGATAAAGAATGGATGAAACTTCGTTATGTCAGGGTGACTGTCTTGGAAAATCACACACTATTGCCACACAACTATAAATGATTTTTTTTCCTTCACATTTTCATCATCAAAATGGCCTGAAGGACACGCTACTATTAAGCCTCAACCGTTATCTGTGGTTGATATTACCCATAGAAATACTTAACAGTAGTCTTTGCTTTCATTTTCTCCATGTTGTAAAAAAATGTAACAAACAACAAACCATGCTCTCCATCTCACTATCCAAGTAACCATGCTAATGGATAGCTAACCTTTCAATATGTCAACACCTTCCCAAAATGCAATGCAGGATGGAAACATCATGATCCCATCACTGAAGTAATAAATCGATTTTTTTCTTTTGGCTGAATCAAAGTCAAATTTTAAATCAAAGCAGATTTTGATGTGTTCTGTATCATCTAGTCTTGGTTGTGACTTAATGAACCCAGCAAGGATATATAGTGGAGGAAGTAAGAATTTTGGGTGGTTTGTAGTTGTCTGGACGGGTGATTTCCACATCTTTTCTTGATCATATTGCTTGTTTTCAACTTACCTAGTTGTATCATCCCTGCAGTGCTTGTGCTTTATAAAACCACTGGCATTTGATCCTCGTGGGGACAAATGGCTGGAGAGGAGAAACTGCAACCAAAGTTAGACAATATCAACTAAATTTAAATTTCTGCTGGAGAAATTCAAAAAGACAGGAAAGTTGACCGGCTGTGTGACCGGTCCTGCATTCCTGCTCTGGCAAATGATCCCTATAACTTCTAGCGGTTTCTTCGTACTGAGTAATTGAGACATGTAATAACTGTGACAGAGGGCATTATCTGACCCATTTTCCTTTTCTTCTCACATTGCTTTGTTTGTACATGCCTTCCTGTCATAATCCCTCACAAATCTCCAAAGTAAAATCCCTTTGAAGAAATTGCCTCTTGTACCGTGATATCCCGTGTAAAGGAGTTCTTTTTAATGACCAGTATCTGACCTCATTTCATATGCATAAGCCTACATCAAAGTAGACAGCATCCGTCTAGTCTGTGCAGCGTTCTTCTACTTGACAGCCTTTCACATTGGAGCGACAAAGCACATACATGGAGGTTGTAATTGCTTAATTAGGTTCAGGCCTTGCAGTTTTACCTTGGTCTGACCTTGTTTGAAGCAGACTTCTGCAGCCATCAAAGAAACTCATAAGGTGGTTGATTTACATTTTTATATTTCTTCTTTGTTAGTGATCATTTGTTTTCAATGAATCTCTGAGAAAACAGATCTCTCCTTATTTAATCAGTTTGCCTCCGTAAAGTTCTTTTTGAACTGTTTTGTTGTTATAATTTATAAACTATGAATCATTGACCCTACAATCTTGAACTTGCTCTGGCTAGTTCTTACTGGTATGATTGGAAAGACAACAAAAAACATAAGTTTTGCCTTTCTGTAGGGGGCTGATCAGGATCTGCAGTAGCCAAAGAAATGAAATCAAAGTAATTATGAATAGCAATGATCTAAACCCTGCTGTGGTGACAATCTCACTTTTATGCAATTCATTTTTCGGGGTCCAAGCAGCCAAGCTGTTGAATCCCTATTGTTTTTGTTTAAATTGTATTTTTTTATCGATCAAAAACTGTAAGTTGTACAGGCAACAAACTTGGTTCAAAGGTTTCTAGTCAGCGAAATGACTTGTGGAAGTCCAATGGCCCATGGGTGACACCACAATATAGAGAGAATATATGGAGAACTCTGACAGCAGGATGCCCTACATTTGCCACATGTCAATAGCTCAAGAACTGCTTAACTTCATAATGTTATTCATACTGGCACATTGAAGCTATGCACCGAATATGAAGCAAAAACTGGTCACTAGGATGCGTTGTTATAAATACTTTTATACTTTTATTTTAGCTCATAAATCTGCATCCTCTGGTGGTTAGGACAAAAACGTAATTTCACCAGATTCCTTGAAAGGTGCTGGATCCAATGCATCCGTAACTGTCAATTTCTGCCTCAAAAAAAATTCTTCAAAGCCAGGAATTTAGAAAAAAAGATCAAATTGCCTTTAAGGAATTTGGGAAAGGTCATATGATGATGTCATGACTTTGAAAGCTTTGATTGGTTAATTGACAACATTAGAGTTAATTGGAGGCATACCTGTAGATGTCTTTTAAGGTGCATCTCAAACACACTGCTTCCTTGTGTGACATCATGGAAAAATCAAAAGAAATCAGTCAAGATATAAGGAGGTGAATAGTGGACCTCCACATGTCTGGTCCATCCTTGACTTTAACTTCCAGATGCCCGAATGCCACATTCATCTGTTCATACAATTATACGCAAGTATACATACCATGAGAATGTCCAGCCACCATACCACTCAGGAAAGAGACAGATTCTGTGTCCCAGAGATGAACATGCTTTGGGGCAAAATATGCATGGCAACCTCAGAACAAAGCAGAACATGTTGTGAAGATGCTGACACCATTCCAATACTATTTTTACATTACTTTTATAAAACACACCAATGCTACCTGTGACAAAACTGGTACGCAAGTGTTTCTGGAACAGTAGAGTGGCCACATAAAGAACATGGCAGACTGCTGATTTGTTGACTTACTTTTTAGAGTTGCCAGCTGTCACCATCTTGATCTGTTTGACCGAACAGTTAATGTGACTGTTAGCTGCAGAAAGTTGTCTTTTTGGACAGCAGCTTCTCAGTCTAAAAATGTTTAATCCAAGCATACACTGCTTTATCCTCTGATCATCATGTGCAACTTAAACATCATGTTCTGTTAAATGAGGAGAAACTAGTGGTCAAGAGTAAAACGTCATTTAAGAAGTTTTAACTAAGTTTCAAGTCAAGTGAGAAGTCATTTTCTCATAGACTTTTATACAAATGAAACTCTTTTGCAGCCACAGGATTTGCATCCTGCTGGCTTTTAAATACAGTACAAGACTCAGGCTATTCCGCACTGGCTTCATTTTTTTTTTCTTTGATGGGAGGCTGCATCTATCTTTTATATGCAGTCTATGAGAAGGCTGCAGGCAAGTGGTAGCGGGTTGAGACAGGTTTAATTTGCATATTAAAAGAACCCCATTTTACAAATCAGGCAAAGGCAAAAATTTACATGTTAGACGTTTTGAGACATGAAAGGATTATTTTCATGGAAAACACTTCTAAAAATGTAACTGATGAGTAGAGATGAGCTTTGAGAACTTTATTCAATGAAAATTAAATAAAGTCCTTTGTTATCTCATCAGAGATATGGGCAGCATATGGCCATATTCTTTTAGCAGCGTCAGCACTGCTTTGTCCTCAGCCACACTGAAGGACCATCTACTCAACTGGCGAGGCTCCAGCCAATAAGAAATAACCCTGCATCTGGCCGAGCACGGGGCTTCACAGTTTTGTGGTGGGTTGCAGTGCTGACTTACAGCAAGAAGCCTGGTTTGAATATCAGTTATGGCCTTTCTATGTGGACCGTATATGTACTCTAGATTCCTCCCATGTCCAAAACCTTCATATTAGATTAACTGGTGATTCCAAGTGATCCATCAGAGTGGGATACAGAAACAGAAAAACAAAAAAAAAAAAAACTTTCTATGTTCCAGTGATTACCCAAGTAATAACACTTTCTCCAAAAATGGTTGCACGGCTTTGACTACATGATGGCAGTCTGGAGTCCTGGAATTCACATTCTTGTGAGCCCCACCTGCAGCTCTGCGGGCACATTTTTTCAGCTGTTTGAAGTCAGTTATTGACCTCATGCTGCTCTCCTTGTTCTAACAATGAGCCCACAGTTCAGGACCTTTGCCAGGTACTCTGTCTTTGTGGCAGCCCTTTGATGCCTAATCTATACATAAGTGTTTATCTGACTGAGCCTTGATGAGATCATGAGGACAGTGTGTCCAGCTGTTTGATTATGATAACAGCTGGTTGCAAGTCACAGCCAAAAGCCACCGATGCCATCTTTATTCTCTCCATTCTGTTTAAGCAGTGCACATAACTTAATAGTATAGACATTTACAGATGCAGATCTTTTTTTTTTTTTTTTACGTTCTTTTCCTTAAAATGAGTTGTCTCTCTTTAGCCAAAATGTACTGTTGTTTTTGGCACAGAGTGGCATTACTCATATTTTACCAGACATAGCAAAAGTCTACTTGAATGCAGTTAATAGCTTACCTTGTTATTTATATTAGAGAACAATATTAGGCTACCCTTCTCACTTCTGCCTCTGAAGTGAGAACTGAACAGTTTTGAATTTCTGTCTGGGCTGGTAATGCCAGCCCTTAAAGCCGGCATTAACTGTAGCTTCATTTAAATCATCAACATGTCTCTTAGATCCCATCCCAACCAGACTGTTCGACGAGGTTTTTCCACTTAATTATCTTTTTATCAACAGGTCATGTGCATTAGGTCTTTAAGGTCAGACTCTATTAAAAAAAAAAAATCTAGTCTTGATCCAGGAGTATGAGCTAATATCCCTATATCTGATCTACCTTTTATGTCTAGCGTTCCAGAAAAACTGTTGCAAATCAACTAATTGACCATTTACAAATGATCTCCTCATGGCCTCAGACAAGAATGGACTTGTCAGTGTTGCATTTGACATAACTGATCAGGCTTGATCTCGTCATTGGGATCAAAGGAACCACAGTATCCTGGTTTCACTCATGTTTGTAATAGATTCCAGTTTGTTCGTGTAAATGAGGAATCTTCCTCATTCACCATAGTTACTTATGGTGTTCCGCAAGATTCTCGAGCCCTGACTTTTCACTTTATACATGCTTCCATTAGATACTATTACCAGGCAGCATGGCATCAACTTTCATTGCTCTGTAGGTGATACTCAGTTGTGATCCATAAAGCCAGATGAGACCTGTAAATTATCTGGACTTCAAACATGTCTTACCGACATAAAGACCTGGATCACTGTTAACTTCCAGCCACTGAATTCAGATAGGACTAAGGTTGTTGTCTTTGGGCTCTTTAGGAATAGGGTGTCTAGTCATTTTGTTTATCTGGATGGCATTACTATGGTGTCTAGTACTAAAGAGAGGAACCTTGGAGTTATTTTTGACCAGGATTTGTCCTTAATTCACCCATAAAACAACTGCCTTCTTTCATCTTATTGTGCCGCAATAAGTCGAATTCTTTTGTCACTTTAAGATTGGACTAATGCAATTATTTGTTGGTAAGATGTCCTAAAATGATGCTGAATAGCCTCCAGCTGGTCCAAAATACTGCTGCAAGACTTCTAATGAGGATAAACAGGATCATATTTGTCTAATCTCAGCTTCCCTTCAGTAGCTTCCTGTGAAAATTCAGGAGAGAATATAAGATCCTTCTTAAAACTCCTTCATGGCCTAGCTCCTCTTAAAGAACTCATAGTTTCCCATTATCCCAAAGAGCACTTTCACTCAGGCGTCAGGCTTACTTGTGGTTCCTCGAGTTTCCAGAATGGGAGATGGACTCTTCAGATTATCAGGATATTCTCCTGTAGAAACATCTTCCATCTAATGTTTGGGATGCAAACAACCCTTTCTACATTCAGGATTAGGCTTAAACGTTCCTTTTAGCTAACATTTGTAGTTAGGGCTGTCTGCTGGGATACTTCCCATAATCTTACTCTTAATGCATGTACAACCATTATTTTTGCATTTAACATTGTGTTTCTCTGTCTAATACATGAATATACCTGGTTTTATGCTTTTACTTATTGCTGTGGGAGCTGTTGCCAATGAGCTCATAAAGCGCCAGGCTGCGGAGATTAAGTTTAAAAAGATATTTGTTGATATACAAAAAGGTGAACAAATGGACAGATGTGCAGGAGGCTGGAATGAAGACTGAAGAGGGAACAGATTGGGACTCTCAAAATGAGAAATAGTAATAAAAATTGTGCTGGTGAAACCAAATAACAGATTTTAAACTGATATTAAACGTAGGCAGGGCCCAACGCGGAGCAAGGACCGCATGGAATGATGAGATGATGATTAGCAGTTACGACCAGAATCCAGGACACGGATGAGGAGAGGTAGATGTTAATTTCACGTAGGAAGGAAGAGGTGGTGGTGGAGGATGCAGTCTAGAAGGTGGGTTTCTATTTAAATGCAATTATATGAATTTTGAATTTCAACTCAGTTAGAATAAATGAGGATGAGGAATTGGACTGTATTTAATTGCTCTGCAGTGAACTTGTTTGTTTTTCTGTATAAAGTGCCTTGTCAAGACTTTCCCTGGTGTTTATCACCAGGTTATTGGTGCTATACAAATAAACTAAACTGGACTGAAGCTGAATCTATTGGTGTTTCCACAAAAACTGACTACAAACGTGTCTTGGCATCCCTCCTCGTCGCAACTAAAGCAAACAGGGAAAATGCTCCCTGTTATAGTGTGAACAAAATATATAAACTGTCTGAAACAAATGTGTGCCACTGGGAACCAGAAGAAAGTTGACTGGATTCCATAATGAAAACCATGAGGCATTTCACTTAAAACCGGAGTAGCACAGCAACTCAACATTTAACCCACGCTGAAGTGAAACACTCTGATCCACGCAGACTCTCACCCAGCAAATCAGCAACCTGAAGTAATCTCCAGTGTTCTCAGACGCCACAGGAAACTCTCACAGGGCCATTTCCATATTCAAAGGGCCAGAACAGGTTTAATAGCACTGTCAGGGCTTTTATAATATTAATGTGTCGTTTTAGGTCAAGAATAATGAAAAAGAATAAGCAAATGAAAATGACAAAGCTGGTATGGAGAGGTGAATTTATAAAAGAAGGAATGTAATTATTTCACATTAAAGAGGTCATTTGGTAAATGGGGAATGCCACTATGAGGAGGTGTAAGTGTATGGAGCAGAGCTGTGTTCACTGTTTAGCGTGTGATGATGGTTTCTGATGAAATTGTCTAAATTTCCCAGAAATGTGTCCTCTCATAGTCTGAATGCTTCCATTTTGGACCAGTGTGACAAAGTCGCAAGTATTTCTTTCGTGCTAAATGCAACTTCAGAACATGATCTGATTAAACAAACCGCAGGCGAAGCAGAGGCATCTACGGTGTGATCATTACAGGGACAACCTTGACAACTGAAGGGATACTGTTCCTTAAAAAACACTAAACTTAAAAAAAAAAATGTATAAACATTATTACTTTTTCCTTCAAGCTTGTGATCTTAATCTTAGATTAAGATCACAGAAAATGCCTTTGTCATCTGACAGTGGCATATTTGTTTTGTAAATTTACAACCTTAATCTCACATTATTTGATTTCTTCTTTTTTTTTTTTTAATTTATGACTAATCTTCTAGTCTGGCACATATTCCAAATGTTCTTTGTCCCTGAAACTATTTTAGTTTGAGACAAATTATATTCTGTTCCTCACTCACAGTGCAGCACCGAGCCCCTGAGTTAGGATAACACGTGGAACACATCACCATCTCTTTTGAAATATTTTTTTATGAAGTCAGCAGAATACCTGATGAAGTGTCTCTCCTTTAGTGAGCGTGTAAAGTTTTAGATTTACGCCGGAGCCTGAGCCTTTAATCTCTCCAGCTCAACATTGTGTAATATAAAGCAGCACAGGGAGGGGTGTACTGTACGTGCAGAGGTCACGATTGGGTCACTATTCACAAAAACAAGCACAATTAGTGCAATGACTCAACTTGCTCACATAATTCACGCAAAGCTGCACCTCATAAAGCAGGCTGTTAAATTTTAAAGCACATGCGATTACTCATAATTGCTCCAGAAATTGATTTATTAGCTCAGTTTTGAAGCTGTGTGAGCCGAGTGCCATCTGACCTCAAGCTGAATGAATAATCAACAGGCTCCCCGAGCAAGCAGATGTTTGAGAGTGTTGCTGTTTTATCAGGCCTGTAATGTGAACAGGCATGCAACCAGATTAAATTAAATGATGTGAGGACAGACAGCTGCGACACATTTGGACTTTGCTGCTTTCCCTTTGTGCTAATTAGCAGTTTATGTTCCCCAAACATAAAAGATGCTCTGTCTAACTCTCTTTAACATTATTTTTTAGTGACTATAATGAAGCGACATGTGGAGCGAAGCTAAAATGTTTTTCTGTTTTTCTGCCAGAAATAAATCTTAAATATAAAATGACCAGTGGAAATAGCCATTTTACAAACACCAGTAAATCCAAAGCTGTTTTTGCTCTGGCTACAACAGGCTGTTTTATAAAGACATATTCTTCAAGGACTTGATGATCCCTTCATTTTAACCTTTCTTTCTAATTGCTACTTAATTTCTCGATCATCAGGTGCAGCTGGTTTAATGAAGCACAGATGAGTTGTTTTTCAACTTCGTATATGAACTTCTGGCTCTTTTTCTGTTTGCAGTGAGGAGTACAAGGCCAGTTTATACAGTTTGCATGTAGTTTATTTTACTTGGTTTCTGCTTTTAAAGCCTGTTAAAGTTTTTCAAGCAGTATACAGCAAGAATATCAATAAACTTGGTAGAAAATGTCATAATAGCTTGTCTTACCTCTGAGTGTTTTTCATTATGTAAAGAGATACTTTAAAGTGGATAATAACATGATTGCACGTTGAAGTGGTTGTTATGTGTTGTTGGAATCTACCCCGAGGAATTATCAACTCAAGTGTTTTTCTCAAACTTGTTACACATTTGAGGAACAATTGCAAAAAAAAAAAAAAAAGAGGTAAATTGTTCCCATGCACTCGGAGTGTTGTGCTCATGACATGTGCCACCACGACCTGATGATAGATCCCTCCTTCATTAGTCAGGGGTGTGGGATTACCCAGTGAGAACACATTAATCACCACGTTCCGTGGCAGCCTGAATGCACTGCGCTTTGTTGGGAAAAAAAAAAACTTGTCTTTTTCCTGATGTGTCAGTCTTCTCATGTGACAGGCCACAATCAATCATCTTGACTGGCAGCAGCGATAGGTTACACTGTTTACACAATATGTAATGAAAGATCATGATACCCTCCATTGTTGCTACTGAGACAACTCTTTTTGGTCGGCTGTGAATAGACGGGGTGTTTTGGTACAAATTCACACAAGCTAGTTTGCTTTCTCTTTTTTGTTTCCGTACCAGTTCCACTCAACCCCTCTTTCTCAGTGAAAACACTCCACACATGTGTACACGGTGAATATGCTTCAAATTTAATTTCTTTGAATAGAGATTGCAGCACATAGTCTTGTGAATGTTAAAAAAAATTGTAAGTGCCTTCTTTACTTACATACAAAAGTCTGTGACTTTGTGTTGTGGCAATTACAGTCGTTGGGGGGGGGGGGGGGGGGGGCAGTATTTATTAACACTATTTTAAATGAGGGTAGAGGACTGCTGACTTCAGCTGTGCAAATAGACCGACAGGGGCCAGTTTGGTGGGGTGGGCCTGCTTATCACCGGGACTGATGTCATTGAGGTAATACAACATCTTAGCCATAGTAAGGCTTGTCTGCTGCCAGGCTGTTCAAGCTAACAGTCAGGGACAGTGCTTCAGTATTTGATTGTCAGGCTGGGGTGGCTGTCCCTCTAGAGAGTGTCGTCTAGCCACGGGGTCATCACACTTCTCCGCCTGAAGAAAAGTTTATGCCAGTGTCCAGAAGAGAGGAGTCTAGCACACAGATGAACTTGAGATTCAGGGGAACCACTCGAAAGTGGGTGCATGGCAGTTTACCCCATCAGTCTTCATGTGTTTGTGGACAAGGAGGAGACTTAGGGTGAATTCCAATTCCTCCCTTAACCCTCAATCTCAACCATCAATCTCAAAAATGTGCACTCCCACGAAGTGCAAGTGTTGTCCCGATTCTTAGAAAGTCAAGTTGAGGGTTAGGGTTAGTTTGAGGGTTGTATCGCCCTCAATATTGAGATTCTCCAGCACCACCCTTGGGAGTAAGTAACTACCCAGAAGGCATTGCGTATTTTCAGCAAGACATCTTTGAAAAGGATGGCGCCGAAAAAAGCAAACTATGAATGTAAGTATTTTTGTAGTTAATACGAAACCATCATCTTGTCTTCATATATATATATATATATATAATCTTATTCCTATTCTTATTCTACTTCTTCGTCGTCATCGTTTTCTTGACAGACTGGACGTAGCTTTGGCATAAGGCTGCCCCCCCACAGTCTTAAGATGTAACTGCACTTAAGGGTGTCCCATTTCTAAGTCACAAGATAGCCCTTACACTTACATTTGAGGGCCAAGATTGAGGGTTTAAGGGCGAGGGTGGAGATTGAGGGTTAAGGGAGGAATTGGAATTGGCCCTTAACAGATGCATTCTTAGTGGCAACCTGTGGGTGGAGCTTTGAGAGTGTGGGTGGGGTATCAGGCCCTTTGCAACAAGGGACCCTGAAGAATAGTAAGATCTTAGTTCCCACTGCCAATAGTAAGTCAGACTCATTCCTCTTTGGTGATTTTTGATGCACAGCTTGAGTGTAAAAGAATTTACACCTGGGCTGTAATTGTATCTTTGCTTTTTGCAGATGAAGTGATCCTCTTGGCTTTTTGAGCGAAGCTCATAGCACTGTTCCCACACTGAGGAAGTCTGCAGCTTTCGTCCCAGCAGTGAGCACCTCCAGCTCTGAGGCCATGTAGGCTTCGGTAAGAAGAGAGTGGATTGCACACTATGGGTTGGGAATGAGTTGGTGCCACAAATTGAGAAGTTAAACTATCTCAGGATCTGGATTACAAGTTGGACTTGAAAACAGAAGGAGTTGATTGGCACATTTGAACATCACATAACAACACTGATGTGGATGCTGTACCAGTCTGTCAAAGTGAAGAAACAGCTGAGAAACAATGATTTGCCAGGTGATCTAAGCTCCAACCCTCACCTCTGCTAATGAGCTGTGGGAAGCAACTGGAAACAATAAGGTTGGGATTATAAGCACTAAAAATGGGACTCACTAAATTCACACTTAGAAATAGGGTTTAGAGTAGAGTACTACCAGGAGTCAGTGAAGTGGTTTGACCATCTAGTCTGGACCCATGTGCACAAGCCTTGTAAGACTTGTAAATTTGAAATAGTGTCAAACATTAACAATGTCCCATGGACTTTACAATCTCTGCATCATTAAGCACAATACAAAGCCTTCTAAGCCTCATTTCAGTATCTCATATCTGCAGATACATTTTCCTACAAGCTGGATGGAAACCTAACTTCAACCCCAGGAGACAAACTAGCAGGATCTGTTATCTGTGTTTCAGCATCCTGTTCTGTAGAATATGCACATGAACGGCTCCTGTGACAAAATGAAAGTGCTTGGCAAGACATAATGTAAGTGAAAAGGATAAATATCACAATGCTGATATAAAGAAAGCCATCCATCAGTTATCCATTATCTACCCGCTTCTCTCCAGTCAGGGTGACAGAGATGGGCTTTCCCAGCTGTCTTGAGGCAGAATGGGTACACAGATAGGTTGCCAGTCCTATGCTCAGTTTAAAATGACCAACTGGTCCAACAGAATATTTAATGCAAAGCCACACAAACACATAGAGAACATGAAATCTCAGAAAAAAAAAAAACAGCCAAGACTGAAACCTGGAACCTTCCAGCTGTGAGGCAACAGTACAAACCATCAAGGCCACTATGCTACCTCTAAATGTTTCTCATGTCCGAAAAAGGGCTTTAGAGCTATTTTATACTTGAAATATTGACTTAGCCTACAGCATAGCTATGTGTTCTTTGTTGTGTATCCCCATAAGCCTCACAAGCATCTTCCAACAAGTATAAACACATTTTTTGCAAATCATTAAGTTTCACATTTAGACAGTTTTTTCTCTTTGCAACGGAAGGTTTGATTTTTCTTGGATTATATGTTAATGGAGATTATTAGAGGAATAATTTATGCAGAAGGAATGTTTTGAGTACTAACTGAGTAGCAGTTACTGTCCTTAGTATCGTTTTAAAGTCTTCAGGCATGTGAATGGAGGTTATGCTTTGTTCTTCAGTATTGTCCTAAAGATGCTGTCATGTCTCTGAGAAGGTGCTCCTGCACTTATAACACAGCGGCAACTGTTTTTGGAGTTTTATGAAGAACAGACTTAAATAACACTTCTAGTCTTTTTGTAGCTTTCAAACCAAAGATACACAATAAGGTGGGCATGTTCTTGTCATACACAAAGGATTCTTTCATTTTCACGTATCTTTCTGTCTCTCATCAGTGTCACCTTTAAATCAGACCTACAAATGACTTTCACCATACAGTACCAGCCCCACTCTAATGAGAAATGTATTAAAGTTTCAGGAGCTGCAAGACCTGAAACACTCCTACATCAGTTAAATGTGGACAGGTGGGTAATTGTGCTCTGGAGTGATCAATCACGAGCCCGCTGTGAGTTATAATTAGTCCTTTCAGACTGATATATTGATTTTTTAGCATTGATGTGTTTGGCTAGACATTCACAGGTGTGTACACAAAAACGAACGCATTTGTAGTGTGGTCAGCTGCTATTAAGCTAAGACGACCTCTAGAATGCATCAAATAAGTGAAAGGAAAGAAAAAAAAGGTTTGTAGTTGTTGGTGGGTTGTAGATGTCAGTGTTACCACATTGGTCCACAGCGCCCACTCATCTTTCATCGTAGTGATTATTGAAGATACAAATTGCAAAACGAGTAGCAATTAAAATCGTTTACCTTGTGTAAAACCTTTTAAAAAGTAGAAATAAGTTTAGGAATCTGTTGAACAGTGAGTGCATTTAGGGAATCTTTCAACAAGTATTCTTTTTTTGGTCTGGTTTTTTGTTGAAAGAAGATATTTTTAGCTTTAACAGTCATTTCTTCCTCCTGGGCATCAGCGATAAGCTGTATTATTTTACATCTCCTGTGATGTCTTTTATTTTCTGGTATGGAGATCCTATTCAGAGAATTTCATCCACCCAATCATTTGATACTGTAAAATACCCATCTGAACCAAATGAAGGTGTGATACTTTATGTCCTTAAAGACATCAGACAGCTGTGCAGATTGGTTTTCCGAAATGTGATGAAGGGACATGAAGTAACTGAACTCACTGCTCTCATCTTAAAAATGAACTTTCCTTCCAATGTAGTGATTTATTTCTTTTTTTATGTGGAACATAAGTCTACTTTTACATCGTATGTACGTATATATGAACTAAACTGATCAGGTAGTAAATCTGGTCTTTTATTAAATCTTATGTCGCTTAACACTACATATTTAGAAACATCAAAAGACCAGTTAGTGTAGCATCTAGTGTAACTGGTCCTCAGACTGGCACAGGACATCACGTTTGCTGTCATATCCTGCGCAGTGCTGAACATAAAGTGGACTCTGGTATACAGCTGCATTGGAGACCACGGGACAAAAAAAGGGACAATGACTGATTAAGATGAGAGCTGCGGTGCAGCACGAAACAAAGCCAAGTCATTCCCACCCACATGGCTGCAGGGAGACACATCAATTCTTACCTATCATCTTTACTGCAGTACATTGTCTCATTACTATTATCTCTGAAATACACACAGTGCATTAAAAACCTCAGTAAATCAGACCCCCTACTTTTACACATTTAGTACTATAATGAACCTCTCTGATCTATTATGGAAATGGGCTACAGTGTCAAGTAGTTTAGGTGAATTCTCTGCGGATACAGAGGATTACATGTATTTGGTTAGATTTGATTAAGTAGAAGATTATCACCGTCATACCAGCCTCCGTACTGGAGACCCCACTCCAGCACCTCTTGGGTGGTCTATCAGGATGACTCTTTTTGTGCCCACGTCCAGCTTGACTGCCATTGTATAATGCCGACGGAGCACAACAGAAAGACACACACTCCTGAGGAGAGAGCCACAGAACTCACTCTGAAGCCTGAAGCTTTTGGCGTCTGGCTCACTTCTTTAAAGAGACTGTTAAATATGAGTCAGCTGTTGTGCTCAGGACTCCAACAACAGCTTTAATTCCTCTGCCTCCCCCTCCTACGCTTAAAAAGGGGGCTTTGTGCCTGTAGGGGCCCCATCAGTTACCTGCTGACAGGCCGAGCATGACTGATGAGCTGCCCGAGGCGCCCCAGTATACTTTGTCAGCTGCTCATAATTTATACATCTTATCTGCGTCAGAACAAAAGACAGAACGTGGCTCTATGGAAATGAAAACAGAGACTTGTTTAGGCTCCAGCATGTGGAGCGAAGTGGAGTGATCGCACTGATAGTTGTTTCTCTCTTCGAGCGAGACAAGCTGCCTTGTCTGGCTCCTCTACAGCCATTCTGTCCACCCACACCTTCTGTGTGTGAGTGTGTGTGTTGACCTCAGTGTTCATGTGACGTTGTTGTGGTTGTACGTCTGGTCTTCGGTGGCAGGTGACAAAGACATGAAACAGAGGTTTGTTTATAAAGGGTTAGCTGTTTAACTTTCATGCAGAGCATTAAATCAGAGGAACAGAATGTACATATACAGTGTACCTGATGAGCTTTCAGTCATTTTCTGATTTGGCCCAACAAACTCGCTTTGTTTGTGCAAAAATAAACATTAGTGACACCTGTGACAGGACTCAGTACATCATAATGAGTGAGATATTGATGCAAACCATGTGGAAGAATCTGCAGAAAGGCCAATTTATCACTGCCACTCAAGTTCTTCTCTGCAAGGGGGTGGGTTTCTTTCCAAACGCTGCGCTTTGGTGATATTGAGAGTGAATCATTCACTGACTCATTCTCCACCATTTTGTCATATTCAAATTGTCCTGCCAGCTCTTTTTGGGTTGGTTTTCTCACACACCTTGAATAAAACGGGGGATTTGGTTTTGCTTTCAGCCGCTTCCATGGTTGCCAAGACGCTACTCATCCCGCTTTTGTTTTGGTCTGGTTTGTGTGCCTCGTCAGTAATGAGATACACAGAGTGCAACTAGAATAGCTCGCCTGTGGTCTCGTTGATACAATAGGTTTATGATAGGTGAGGCAATCCATAGCATATGAGACATTGTGGCTAGACACTCACTGTGATTTCATTCACGTTATTCTTTGTTTGCACTTTTTGAAAGTATGTTTTGAAATGTCTGCTATCTTTCCATTTGAAGTGAATCGAAATGTCAAAATCATCACTCCGAGCGCACACAGAGGATGATATTCAAATCTTGTGTGTAACGAGAGAACGATAATCCAGAACAAACAGGACTCTGAGAAGACCTCACCCAGACAGGTGTGTCTGCTGAAGCGATGATGGACGGCATTATCCAGCTATCTTATTTTCCCTCCCACTTTTTCTTTTTCTCCATTTAATGTGAGACAGGTCCTTATATTCATCTGTCCACACAGTTTCCTGGTTCCTAGCTGTAACGAGCCAGTCAACTGGGACTACCAGGTAGAGGAATGAGCAGATATCTAAAAATGTTCTCCATATCTTTGTGTGGATTGTGTTTGTTCTCTCGGAGCTGGTGGGGCAGTGGATCATTTGCACCCCTGTGACAAGTACATCATCATCCGCCTGTAACCTTAGCTTTGAGAGACGATGCTGGCTTTGTTCTCCGCCAAGCTCACTTGGGGATGTTTGGCAGTGTGCTGATAGATATGATTATCCTTAATGTCAGTGCATAGCACCATCCCTGATAACAGATTCTCTCAGTAGAATCCACCCTGCTTATCTTTCTGCTGTGATGTTAGGCAGCGGCTGCCTCTCTGCGTGGGTGGATGGCATGCGCATTCTTTTATTTGCAGGTTTTACAGAGCTGGTTTAGGATGTGATTTAAGAGAAATGTTTACAAAATTTCTTTGAATAAGCAACATGGGCAATAGGACTTTGCCAATGTTTTGATTTAACTTACCAAATACGATGAGACTGATGTAGATATACAAGAGCGGTGAAGTTTATTATGACTGCATACACTTTTAATTTGCACAGAGCTCCTTTAATAAACCAGTTTATTTTTTTTTCTCATCAGTGGATCCCTGATCATCATGTATTTTTTCACAATTCTCCAATTTTTCCATTTCCTTTATTTCTTTTTCCACAATTGCCAATAGATATTCCTAGAAGCGAGCTTAAGTCTAAAGAATTCTTAAGTTTGGAGCAACATTAGCTGGAAACAGCTGACATCCTCACTTGACACCTGTGCTGTGATGGCGGGAGCATGTTGACATTGCAGCCGTGGTAAAGGGGAGTCGAAAGAGGCCTGAAGGGGAAGCAGAGGATCCCGCTCAGCTCCACTCAGCAGCCCGGTGATGAGCCTGCAGGAGAGAAGTCGTGTCTGCAGATTAAAGCCAGGAGATGAGACATGGGAGGGGGGGAGGGAGGGGGGGCTGGGAGGGCTTTGGCATTGAACGGGTTGCAGACCTGGGAATGCCAGCTGCCAGACAGTTCACCATGTGCAACACATGTCTCTCAGCACCTACTGTTCCACTATGCAAAGCCTCCTTCACCATTAAGATGACAGAACAGTTCATATCCTGCGCCAGGTTGATAGATATGTCATATCTCTGAAAACCCTGTTTGTCTTCCACAGGTGTATGAGCTCTTTTTTTTTCCCTCCCAGTAGACGGTGCACATGGCACCTTTCCACACTCTTTCCCCGATAGTGATTTGGCATACAGACAGTATCAAAGGGGAGATCTTTCCCATGCAATTACAGCAGAAAATAAAGGTGATGAGGTGTGTCGCATAAAGGAAAACAAGGGATCAAAAGGGCTGAAATGAAAGCTGATTACACTGAAGGGAGAAGGTTCCACCCACTGGATGCCACAATGTGAAAGAGTCAGTGGGGTTTGTAAATAAGCAGAGAGCAAAAGTGATGAAAATTCAGACAATGTCTTTCTTACATATGTTTATTTTTTGGTTGCTGAATAAAAGGAGCCTTGTTTATAAAAGAAATTAATAAACGGTACTAAGACGTCATAACACACAAATAAGGACAAAACTTGCCAGCAACCATTTTTTTATTGTCATTTGACCAATCTGAATCTAACTCTTTAAGCATTTCTGTGTTAAATGATAAATTGATTGGACTGACATGATATTTGATGTCATTGAAAGTTGTGAGAAAGTTTAATGATGTCATTGCATTACACATTCTAGTTCTGGGTTTTGAAGTATGTAACTTTAGTTGACAGCCCACTCTGGGCTCGTCTCCACAGCGCTATGTTTTCTTTTTGAAGTGTGCAACTTTGGTTACAGTTATACTAGGCATCAAAAATTGAAACATTTTGATCTGACTCTGTTTCAGTTTGTAAATGAAATTATTGCAGTCCAATCTGGACGAACAAAAATGTAACCATTCAGAAACGTTGACATCCACTGATTCACTTCTTCATTTTCTCTTCTTATATAGAGTTTATAAAGAGTTCTTTGTATATATTTATGTTTTTTGACATTTCTTTGTCATACCAATGAAATGTCTTCCGCTTGCTACATGAATAATTAGCGTGCTTTGAATTATTCCCCCGTGCGCGGTTTCATTGGCTAGCTCTCACTGTGGAGCTGCAGCTGGATTAGCTAATGGATGTATTGGTGCGGGAAAAATTGAAAATCCCCCAAATTTTGAAAGAGGCCACGCTACCGATGTGATGGACGGTAGCGTTCAGTTCACCTCGGCAACAGATCGCATCATCCCCACTCAAAGACCAGTGTTGCATCATGTACGATAATTATCGTATTTGTACGATATTTTTGACCTCTGTACATTGTCCGATCAGTAATTGGAAAAAAATTCCCAACTGTACGATGCTTCACAAAGCCTCTCAGAGAGCAACTGACAGAGTTTCTTGTGACTATGACTGACTATTAATCTGATTTGTAATCAGATTCAGCCTAAGTACATTGTCATGCAAGTTACAAAAATTGACTCTAGTTAGTGGTCCAACAATATCTCTGGTAAACTCTTGCGAGAGAGAGTTCATTAGATTATTTTAATTAGTAAAACTGCTTCATAGGCCATATTATGTGCGGTCTATGTTAATATCTTATTGACGGAGATGGACCCTGAGCCGCGTCAGAATGCAAATTAGGTATGTACGATAATTTTCACAAAATACGATCATTTTAAGCCGCTGATATGATACTTCAAAATCAGTGACAGATAATGATTACCAGTCGTACTAGCATGTGCTGGGAAAAAAATGTAATCCAATATAAGCTTTGCATTAGGTTGCAAAAAAATATTTTAGTACTTTGCAGATGGACAAGACATGATTTTACTTCGAAGAGCTACAGCTGTGCAGCTGTTCCAGACTCTGGCTTCTGTCTCGGTTAACGCTCAGTAATTTCTTTCCCCAGCTGTCAGAAAGTGCAGGTAATTGTTAATGAGCGGCTACTTACAAAGCCAGTCTTTTGTTTCTTTTCTTTCATTTTTTTAATTATTATTTCTAATAGTGCATGAATGTTCTCAGTAATCTGCAGGGATGTTTCTCTTTCATCTCAACAATTAAATTCTTTTGAAAATAAGAGAGAGAGAGATTTGTTGGTCATCTAGCCCCATGCCAAGCTTAGACAGCTCAGCTCTCTCAGAGGATTTATCTAGTGTTGTTATGACTAATACTGTGTGGATTACAAGTTAGTGAGAGGTCACCTATCGCTTTTGCTTCCTAGAAGTGAGACTTAAGTTGTGTTTCAGTTCATGTACTTGCCCCAACATGAACATGTACGACTTGTCAAAGTGTTGAATGACAGGGCACAGCCGACATGCTACTCCAGATCATTTGCCAAAGTCTGGCTTGAAAGCTTTTTTCCTTTGAACTCAGCTCAAACCTGTCAGTTTCTCTAATTCAGGGCAGAAATCTGCAGCTGCTGAAATAACGAATTAGGCTGATGGACAGAATTATAAGAGCTCGGCTACCCAGCCATCCAATGACACCCTGCTGCTCCCAAATGCTGCCAGTGATTTAGTAGCTCACCAGGGAGAGATGAGGGAATTGAATTTATTCACAGGAGGATGACCGCTATCACTGACTCATAACCTTTATGCAGTGGTGTATGTCCTAATTCATCAACAAGCATGTCCTCCCTAAAAAGGCCAGAGGAAATTCAACTACAGATTACAAAAGTGTCTGTTAGGTGGTAACAGACCAGCAGGAAATAGTGTAAATCTCTCTCCCGGTTTTTTTTTTTGTGTGTGTCTGTTTTTGAATATTTTTTTTTTTGTTTGTTTTTTTTGTTTTTGAATGTTTTTTTTGAAGAATTCAGGAAATTTCAGGCTGGAATCAGAGGAGTTTCTGGCCTCTAGTAACCTGCTCAGCCCCTTTCTCAAAAATGGTAAGATCCTTAAAGGGTTGATAGGTTTTGGACTGATGCTTAGCAACAGCATTCCTGCGCCTTAAGTAGCAGTAAGCCCCTCGCTGCACCCTTTGATGTGGCTGTCAAGGCAGATTTATTTCCTCTTAACACATTGTCTTCTATGTCCGCTTATATAAAGGTATGAAAGAGAGTGATGTTTACACTTTTTTTTTTAGAGTTGTAATTAAATTGTGTTGCTCATGATTTCTCAGGTGATGTGGGGCTTACATGTTGGCGGGTCGGAGGGGGAGGTTTGAGGAAGCAGCTTGTTCTGATTTCCCCAGCTGACATGTGAAAAGTGATGTCAGGCTCCGTGCAGGCCGAGCTGAGGCCTGTCGTTCCGGTTGACCACTGAGACTGAGATACAAGTTTTCCTGATGAGCGGCGTGGTATGCAAACTGTGCGACTTTTCGCTTTGCAGAAAAGAAAATTGCTTTCCAGTTGTTACTGGCTGAGCATTTTTCAGAGGGACAGAATTATTTTTTTCATCAGAAGCGACGCTGAAATCCCTACGGTCATGCTGTAAAGTAAATAATGGCTGAGCGCATTACCTCTCCTCAAGCTTTGTACTTTCCCTTGTCCTCTGTTCGGTATTTTCTGTCCACTTCAGATCACTCACGGGGTACCTTCTGCTGTATCTGACATATGCATTTACAGGAACACCACTGCAATGCTGCAAAGAGTCCCGCTGTGAAAAAGGCCTATTGTAAAGCAGCACTTGACGTCTTCTTGGCCGAACTCCATGCTGCTCGTCTCCAGCGAGCTCTGACTAACCCTCTGCGTGTTCTCATCGCTCTTGTATGGGAATCCAGCAGCTGGAAAAGCGCTTGTTCTTTGTGTCTGACAGACAGCCCGCTCTGTCCTCCGCCACATGTCTGGAAGAGTTGTCACACTGTGGCAAAACACCAAGAGTTTCCCTGGAGGACCAGAAAGAATCAAACCTCTGTACCGCTGTGCTAAACGCACATTTCAGCCTCACCTCCATGGAACTGGCTACGCTTTACTTCAGCTATCATCAGATATAATGGCATTTTCGCAACCCCATGTGACTCTACAACTCAACTTAAAAGGCACAGATGACTTTAGTACTTTTAATCATTGATTCATGCAGTTTTAAATCCTGTGTTTCGTCGAAATTGGATCAACCTCGTCATTTTTTTTTGTGCCTCAGGCCCAGCTGCTTTATGTCCTGAAAATGGCAGCAAATTCTCCCTCATGCACCTTTTTTCCATTACTTCTTACCATAGCAAAGGCATTCTTTCCACTCCTTTGAGATGTGGGAAGAGTAGTAGTATATAAGAACACTGTCAGCAGCACTGAAAGAAAACCTGTTGTATTTCACTGTACCTTTTATCTGGGGCCTCTCATTGTTTAAAACACTGCAGCTAAATTTGTTTTGCTCATCTTTCAGTCAGGGTTGTTTCACATCAAGTCATTTTGAGTTCATTAATTGATATCAGCTTGGAGGAAAAATGAATTAATCCACTTCATTACTTTAACAAATGACTATTTTTCACTCTTTATTGAATGAAAAAAAATGAACCTGGTTTCATAGTCACACTAGGAAAAGCTCTTGAACACTAGACATATTACACTGCATTTTTTTTTCAAAAATTGTTACTTATTTTGGACTCCACAGTATATAGATGAGGGGTGAAGTATTATTTGCCATGGCACATGTCTAAACCAAACACTTAAAAAATGCTGGAGCAATGTTTTATTCTTTTTATCTCAGAGGTACAATTTTTGGTTGAGGTCATCATAGTTTCAATAATTGCATACATTTGTCATACACATGTCTTTTCCTGCTCTCCAGAGGTCCTTCCACTTTAAAGAACCATCACATATTTTACTGACAAACTTTCTCTCCCTCAAAGCCAAAGCTATGATGGATCGCTGTGGGATTTTCTCTCTGTGCAGAAAAATGGTTTCTTCATTCTCTGTGATAATAAGTTGGATCGCTCACAGTGAGCTCAGACTGGCTTCCTGCTTCTCTGTGCAAATGATCTGTACATGAGAAGTGGTCTTTCCAGCAGGACACGGAGAAAGCGAGGACAAGGCTGTAACGCTGCAAACTAAACGGTGACTTCAGTTAACGCTGAAGGTTGATGTGCCTTTTGCTCAAAGATACCACGTATCGTCTTCAAGGGAGCAAACGGAGCTGTCATTCAGTACCCTCACCAAAACAGATTCACCTAGTCCTCAGTTCTTAAAATACATGCTAAATTCAAAACATTTGTGAGCGTGTGTATGTGCGTGAAATATTTTGCTGTCAAAAGTGAAGCAGTTTTTCAAAATGTGAGGAGAAAAGCCAAAACAAGCAGTCACGTATTGCTGCAAAGTTCAGATGTTTTAATTTAAGTAGATTTTCCTCTTGTGAATCTTTCCCTGGTGAGCTATCTGTCAAGGATGTCCACACACACACACGTGCACATTATATTCATGAATATGAAGGAACATTCCAGAGTTAAATCTTGGTCTATTATCAGATGGCCAAGAGTGTAAACTTGTGTTAGGGACCAGCTCATATTGACTTATACAAGATGTTGGTGACTGGAAGGAGATGTCGTCTTTTATATACACTTTCTGTACATTTAAAAAGTTAAAATTGCCTCAGTTTGTCTCAATGGGTACTACCCATGCTACATTTTATGGGAAAGGACATTTTTTAATCTAGTGAGAGTCTTAAACTAGCTGTTTATTTTTAAATGGCTCCATTGCTGCCTCTGTTGACATTCATTGCCATCTTACTGCCAACACATATTTCATTCCATCTCAAAACAGCGTCAGTTCACATTGTTTTGGTCCCTAATGGAAATTTACACTCCTTACAAACCTAATAATAGACTTAGGGTTGTTTCAACCTTTTGGCTCCACCCACTGGGTTTAATCTCTGGCTCTGAGAAACGTTTGCTCAACTAAAACTTCCATCTGTGATGATTTAATGTTTAACTTCCAAAGGACAAACAACAGAGGACAATCTTATATGTTTGAGTACGTCAGTAGACAAGACTCCTCAGCTCTTCACAGCAGAGCTTCCATCATCAAAACTCTTGTTTGGAGATGTTTCTGCTAGGTTTTGGTTTGGACATCCCCAGTAATTTTTCACCACTAACAAAGCTGCCTGCTGCCTTCTGCGCTGAGTGAAATCTGAGATTTAGATCTAAAGCCCTTATTTGAAAGTGCTGGTCATGCATGCAAACAAGGGGCTGCTGTGAAACCATGCCCTTTGTCTGACACACAATAGCATTTCAACCACTAGGGAGATGCTTGGATCTCCATAGAACTGGCATTACTTTCATGTCAAGTGACACTGAAGGCAAATAGAGTGACCAACTAGTCAAAAAGAGAGAGAGAAAAAAAAAAACCTCCACACATTCAGCTCTTATGCTCTCCTTTTCTCTCCTCTGCTCATTCTGAATTGCTGGATTGGGACATTATTTCATATTCTTTTAAAGCGGTGCCAAGCTATTCACACAGCAGCGGCTTTGATCATGACTGTGTTTGGTGGAGTATAGCCTAACGGCTAAGACTTGACTACTGGCACTTACTAGTAGATGGCTGCAGCAGTCACATGTCTTTTAATACAACACAACAAACAAACAAAGCAGACGACTGTTTGTCCTGGATCTACTTTACATATGCATGACATCAGGAGCAAAGCAGCTGTAATAAAACACTTTATGGAAATCCATCAACGTGTTGAAACATTAGCTGAAAGGCTTTGATTTTATCTAACTGATATATAGCCATAACTTTCATCTTTTTCACACCACGCCAGGTTCATTCAGCATGGGCGCAGTATTTCTCAGGTGTAATGGATAAAACTCATCCATTAGGAAAATCAAAACATTGAAGGGGATTACAAAATGGAGAGAAATGCACAAATACTGGGACGATGCAAGATGGCTTTTTCATATCTTATTTGAGTTGAAAATGCAAATAATAATTACATACTGGGGATATCCGGTGTATCAAATGTATAGTGTATACATTTATATATTTATATGTATTTGATTTGTCCACTGATGGTTAGTTAATCAACAAAAAATTCTTGTTTCTTTATGTCAAAAATGTTTTTTATCTGTACACTTGGTAATCCTAAACTTTTAAAATGATCAGGTGAGCACATTTGAAGAATGAAGTCAATTACATCCCTTTTTGTTTAAATCAGTTGTCTTCTCTATTTCCCTCCTAAATGCTACATTCTTCACAGAGAAGAGTTGGAAAAAGAGACACAGACAAAAAAAAAATTATACTGTAATACTATAATTATATTTATTTTTAGAAAAACAAAGGAAAAAGAGACACAGAATAACTGGCAGGGGAAGGAAGATGAAAACGAAAGTGGGGAGGGGACTTGACAGGGGTGTGTGGGGGGGGGGGTGTTGTGTGACCAGAGGACAGGGAGGTTGAAGATCCCTCCATGCTGATCGTGGACAGCGGTTTAACCCCCCAGAGTGATTGACATTTTCGTCATTCCACCGTGGGCCAAATTGGGAGGGGGGTGTTCATGCAGAGTACACGCTTTACATTTGCATCCGCTGCCCGTGGGTGGTTGTGTTAATAATGCGGCCACTGGGAAGATTAATTGTGGACAAGCAGCAGGATTACGAGGGTCTTTGTGGGAGCAAAGGGAGCACTGGGTGGGAAAGGCCTGTGATCTGTGAGGCTGAGAGGAAATTAGTCAGGGCAGGCTGGGGCTGCCTTTTAACAGCGCACCTAAGGAAATGAAAGCCCTGTGCAAAGAGGATATTGAAATAAGTAGCCAGAAAATTGTTGACATTCTTGAGAGGCCATAGCCGTGAATATTCATTGTGGCAGAGGGAATGAACAAAGAAGACGCAAGGAAAATGAAGGGAAAAATGTGTTTGTAAATTGATTTAAAGACCTGCTAAAGTGGACTTTTACTGTTTCAATTAGATCGCGTCAGTTTCTTGGAGTAAAAACAAGGTGCCTTTTCACAGTACCTACTCTGAAATATGGAAATGAGATTCAGGGCATGTCTTTTGACCAATTAAGTAAAACCTCGGCTCCAGCAGCTGAATCTCCTGAAGCATCAGGGCAAGAGTCTCATGCCACCTGTTGGATTGTTCACACATAGCAGCACAAACTCAGACGATCCACTCATCGGCCTCCCAAAGCTCATTTGAGCCTATTTAAATTGTGTAGAAAAACACAATTTATTTAATGCCAATCTAGTTCTACACATGCACTTCTTTTCCATAACTGACATGCAAAACAACAGATCTCATCTCACAGGTCTTAAGTCTTGAGTATTTTAGCAGTGTGTTGTTCCAGAAGCACAGAACCGTAATGGTGCAAACAGCATGGCTTCAAATGCCTTAAACGTCTATTTTCATGAGACGCAAGAGAATTCCTACTTTGTGACCAGCTTGCCTTCATTGATATCTGGCCGCTATGCTTGTGGTTTCCTCATCAGTAATCATTTAAAAAAAAAAAAGAAAAAATAGGTAAGCATCTGGACATCCAGGCCTCTTAATTAAAGTACTGGTGTTTTTCCAATGTAAGAGAAATCATGAAAAATGGCCTGTCGTGGCTAGTTTCTGAAAGCAGATGACGAAGCTGGAAGGCAGGGGGAGGACATAAACACCAGCCTTAATGGCTGCTAATTAAAAGTAATTGTTCAAAGCCAAATCTGGATGCTTAAATAGCTTGGCTTCGGTGTTCAGCAGTTTAAAAGCAGATTGTTTTTCTCTGTTTATTCTTGCTTAACATCAGACATATTGACAAATCTCTGGGCAGGGGAATGATCTACAGCCTAATTTCTTTCACTGTTTGTGCACCCAATGAGGGGAAAATCAGAGCATAAAGAACAAGAGCCAGTTAATAACGGTAAACTTTGTGATCCTGCAGTGTAAGCTAGCCCGCCTTTTAGTATTAATCGGACTTCCAGCATCATTTGACGGCATCCTGTAGAGATATACAGTTGCCAATATGTGTGTGTTTATGCGATATGATGTGCTTTGAAATAAATCCTTAATTCTCAGAGCCTTGGTGATTTGTGGTCTCTGAGCTGAGCATCTGAGATGCAGTCTTGTATTTCAAGTACGTTTTTAGTTGTGCCAAGATGTTGCTCCTCCATTATTTTCCTCTGATTTCTGAAGCGCCATCATTTATCAGGGAGATTTATAGGGATCTCAACTTCCAGATGTTTCGAATATCTATTGTAAAAAAAAAAAAAAAAAGTTGGTGTGTTTTAGAAGTTACACCACACTAGTGCTGTAATTTTTTTTTTTACAATTTTTAAGGAGAGACATGTGCATTTGATTAGATCTAAATGCAGTATTTGTTATACACATTCTTCGTTCTAATTAAGCCAAATCCCCAAACTTACATTGATGTTTCACAACGTCAGGTCACCATTGCTGTCCTCTTTCTTTTCTGTCAGCAGAATAGAGATGTTTTCTTTCAGGGAGAGACAAAAGGGAGTGTTCAGCCAAACTGCAAATACAAACACATTTTAAAATTTTGTTTTTGGACGGGATTATTGAACAATGATGACAGACCCAGGTTTGAATTATCTGCCTCTTATACTGGGGCTGTAACTGTTGCCAGTACATTGGAAGCACGTGCTACTGGGTTGATAAACACAGATACTCTGGCTGATCCGGTCAAGCATGATCACAATCTCAAAACCAAGCATGTTTTTTAGCCATTAGGGGATGTTTTCTACTTGAAAGGTGTCTCTGGCACCCTCAAGAGACTGGACACACCTGTCCATTTATATTGAAACGGGTAGGCATGTTTAAACCTTTTACTGGCATTAAAGGCTTTGTATAAAAGTTGTGTGATGACGTGCAATAGTTTTGTAACTTAATGAATGGATCAGTTTATCAAATCAGTGAATAGATGCCACAGGCACAATATAAAAGTTTTTTTCTCCCAAACAAACATGGCCAAAGTGGACAGAAGAGCAAATCATACCTATACTTGATGTAGTGACACAGCACGAATAACAATGAATGGTAAAAGTTGATCTGTAGCCAATGAATGTTTAAACCAAATCAGACTACCAGAGAGCTTTGCTGCTTTAATGAGTTGTGAATTTCCCTCTGCAGATATTGTCACCTCAATATGTCAGAAATTGTCACACATCAATTTGTGCCTGAAAAACAAGCACCAGAGAGCAGGAAATAGTTTTAAAGTCCACACGAAATTCAGTGTTTGAGTGTGTTTATGCAATGTGAATTTAGGCCACATTTATGCTACACAGATTTTTCTCTTCTTTTCATGTAACCCAGATGAGATATGATCAGTGGGTGTGCAAGCTGTAAAAAAAGTGCATGGATTTGTATTTTCTCAGATCAGTTTCAAGCCTCATATGTGTGGAAATAAATTTGATATGAAAAAGATGAGTGCATTTGCATCTGCCTTCGCAGACGGCTGATTGGATTTTCCCTATTAGAGGCAATAAACGAGGTATTAAGCAATTCTATGTGTTTTCTAACCCAAAAGAGTTTTTGTTACATTCAGTAAATATCTCATCACCATCTCCTAGCTGCACATCATCAGGACACTGTAAAAAGATAAAGAAATAAAATCTGGTCTTCATGCACAGCCCTGACAAACAACCACACAGTGGGGGCAGCCTCCCCCTGAAACTATAACAGATATTGTTCCAGCCAATCACCAACAGGAGGAGCGTTCATGCTAATGGTGGCACAGGTGAAGTACAGGTGGACAGGCTTTCCTCTTTTTTCTCTATTTAAGATATGTCTAAACCTGGATAATGCTGACCTTCCCATCATAGCCGTTCATTTATGAAACCAGTTGAATACCATAACCATTTATGTGCAAAAGCACTGGTCTAAGGAACCTGATAAAATAACTGGATATGAGGCAAATCCTAGTGGCCAGTTCAAGAAGATGTTCACTCTCACCACTCTACATGGTTTGTTCCAATCACTCCATCTCACTTATAGGTCTATTTAAAGAGCAAGAGATACTCATCTCACACACACCTTATGATGTCTCACACTCACCAAGCTCGCCGCCCCTCTTAAAGTTTCCCCTGCCTCTCCAGCTTTCACCTGCAGACTCCGATTCTATAGGAGGGGGATTAAGTTAAGGTCACAACCACCAATATCTCTATGTATGTTTTAGAAGTGGGGAGTTATTAGATCGGAGCCAAGACACCAAAACTCAAGTGATTTATCATTAAGGAAAGCCTTTGAAGTCCTCATTTCGAAACTGTCAGAATTAAATAGGCAGTGAATCAGAAATGGCCATCAAGTCCTGCAGTGCAAATTCAGCCTCATACACCAGTACAAGAATGACACGATAGTAGTCTTGTTGGCATTCTGATTGGTATGATAGAGTTCTGCATTTCCTGGTAAATCTAATGTCCAAACAAAACTTACTTTGATGGTTCGAGGAAGTGCCCTGAAACAACAGATGTTTATGCTAAGGCCAGCAACGCTGCCAAGCAGTACTTTGGCTGCGTCCCTACTAAGAAGCACAATGCTATCTGCCGTTCTGTTTGAGCAGCGAAATGGTGAGGTTGACACAATCAAGAAAGTAATTCTTGATGTTTATCCTTACCTCACAAAGCAAATTATCCAATTTATGAAGAGCAGAGAACAGGCCAGAAAAGAGCTGTGGTATTTAAACAAATAACGGTGTATCTCATTTCACAATATGATCAGGAATGGTACCAACACAAAGGTTAGCTAACACATTATTTAGATTTATCCTTTGAGGCAACTCTTTGAAAATGATCATCCTTATTTTTTCTATCTATTTCATATTTCCAGTACTGCAGAGACTGTCACTAATTTGAGGTGAGAAGTTAAGTAGTGCTTTTACTACAGTAATAGATATGATCAGTTTAAAAATAATATGAATTTACATTGGAATAATTTGAATGCATGCTAAATGAATGGAACTTTGAAAGTGATGAATTCCTAAGGGTTAGCAGGAGAAACTGTCCTTGTGCGTGACACTATTAAAGTAAAAGTTGACGCCTGACCTCTGGGTCCCCTCACACAACCTTGTCATTAGACATAAAGCTTATCACAACTCCAAAAATGAGGTTATAAAGCAGCATGACAGAAGCTAGAGGACAACAGATGTACAGTATTTCTTTTCTTAGTTATTTTTTTTTATGCTTGCTTTTCTGTGAGCTTGATTGGATTTTTCAATTTCTGTTTTAAGTTTGAGCAGGCCAGACTTAAGAATAATACCTCAGTGTTTGCAGGTAAATGGCTGCTTTGAAGGAGGCAGCACAAGGATTGAGTTATTTAAGAGGGAAAAGTAGAACCAGTTATTTGACGATACCAAAATAACCTTGGGAGAAAAGATAAGAGGCCTTGGGGCCATTCATTTTGTCACTAACAAAATGTGACATTTGGGCATTAGAGTTCTTTAAAGCCAATATGCATAGAAGATTTGGATTCTAACAACTGACTCTTTTCATCCCGGCCTTCGTAAACGAGCAGAAACAGGTTTGGCTGGGTGCTTTTAGTGGATGTATCCATAAATTATCATCAAAGAGTGTGCTGCTGTTATTGTACAGCTTTGCATTGAGCTTCAGCTCATGTTCCACTCCTCTCTCCCCTCATATCTCAGCTGCGACTTTGTCATTCAGCCAAGCACGTAATGTGCTCTGAGCCTGTATCATGTCCAATTATAATTAGCTTTGTCAGGCCTGAGCCCTACAACCCTCATGCAGATAATATGATAATATGTCTTCATAACCAAGTGACCTTACACGTGCAATATTTCTCTCCTTCTGAAGATTGCGTGTCAATAAAGTAATGGCATCTGGGAGGTGGTGGCAGGGGAAGATTTAGATGATTGGGCTCTCAGGTACAGTGATGCATAACCTTTATTATTCTGCCTGTCGTGGTTGTATACACAGCTGAGCGCAGCATGGTGGTGGCTAAGGGGAAACTTGGGCTTTCAATGGATGCCTTTGTTAATAAGACTTGAGTGCTTCATCAAAGCCCAGCAGTGAGGGACGAGTTCTCATTTTCACACCCTTTATTGAGATACTGAATTGAAGTAACAGTCTTATAATTAAAGGGTTGCATTGTTGTAAATATGACTATGATATTCTCGTCCAGATGAAATGTACATTTCAAATTATTTATTATTTAACCAAAACAGCACTTATGAATGAGAATCCACCTTTGAGACACATCTGTTCAACAAAAATACTTAAAAAAAAAAACAAAAAAAACATAAAGAACATATTATCCAAAAAGCTAGATTGAAAACCCTGACCCCTGTGGAAGGTATTTTTTTTAAATAGTAACATTTTATGAATTAAAAATTAAGTGAAGAAAAAACTCTTGGTTATAACCATTCATTGCTATCATAAAGCTTTCACTGTCTTATTACATCATTGTCATGAGTAATTTGTGCAGAGGATGGCCTCCTGCTGATGGGCTCAGATGTGTGCAGCCATGCAGATACTTTGTGTTTCGGGTAGTAGCAGAGGTCAGCTAAAACACCAGCCATATTGACAAACATGTAATAGCTGCAGGATTCCCATGCACTGTTGCATTTCTCCCTGCTGCTCTCTCCCTGTGGATGAGAGAAACAAGCGAAGGAGAGAGGTTCCTTTTAACGAAGATGACGCTGAATTCCTGACAGGGTGAGGTTTCACTAACACTGACGCACTGTAATGAGAGAGCCAGAGGTGAGGCCTATCTCAGCATGTCTGTGCAGATTTCCCAGAGTGATTGATGTGTTCCAGTCAAATGAAGCAGTGGGCTGAGTGATATGACACTTGTCTCAGTGTGACACACGTGTTCACGGCTAACGGTTATTGGTGTTGATGGGCCCCACTCCACTCAGCCAGCCAGGCGCAGTTATTTTTGATCCCTTGTTCTTTTATTTCTGTAGCCCCTCTTCCTTGTTTTCCATCTCCTTGCCACATCAAATCAGAGTTTAGAGACAGAGACAGGACCCTCAGGTATAAGATTATTAAGCATCAGGTGCTCAGACGAGCTGAAGGTAATAATGGGGACCAGAGAGCTGGGTGAGAGGCTAGCATCTTAGCAAGTCGCCGAAGTGTTGCCACAGGTAAGGTTTCGATGAAAGCGACCCATGGCAAAGCTTAGAGCACCTCATAATACACAACTATATCTAATAATAATCAAATGGTCTCTGAAAAAAAAAAAAAAAAAAAAAAAAAAAAAAAATATATATCTATATATATATATATATATATGTAATATTCTTAAAACAGCAGGATCTTAGCTGTTCCCAGAATTGCCCTATTCTAGACAGAGATCTCAGAGATCTCAGATTCTGTTCTTGGTATCTGCTGCACCAGTCCAGCTTGAGGGTTACAGCTCCCAGAGACCCAGTCACTATTGGCATCACTGCTTCTTCACACCTCACATTTTTCTGGCTCTTCCTTCAGATCTTGGTATTTCTCGGGCTCCTGGTGTTCCTTCTTTCTGATGTTGCCGTTACTTGGGATGGCCACGCCCACCAACACTGCTGTCCTCTGGTGTTATTCCACCACCACTATGTCAGGCTGATAAGCCATCACAAGTCAGGAAGTCCCACAGGATCTTGACCCACTGGTTCTCAATCAACTTTGGAGGTGTCCCCCATCTTGATCCTAGGACCTCGAGTCCATACTTGGCACAGATGTTTCTGTGTATTATGGCAGCTACCTGGTTGTGGCCTTCCATGTGTGCTTTACCTACCGTCATCTTTCATTTTGGATTAACCAGAATTGGATGGAATCAGCTCTGGCCATATGACCTCATCAAAATAACTGCAGTCTATGTGTGGATGTGGCATAAATGAAAATGTATGTGCTGAGACGTGCATAAGCCTTGCACTTAGTGTATTACACTTATATCCACTGTAAGTTTTCAACCGAGAATGGCAAAGACCACCAACAGAGCTGATAGGGAACGGTGGGCACTGCTGACTCAATTAAAGTGGAGCACTCAGAGCACCTTTTTTTTTCAGTATCTGAATTGTGGGAACTTTAAATTCTCAGATAATGTAAGTATTTGATTAGAGAAGAATGATCAACCATTCACAATGTTAAAACCACAAAAAGCAAACAACTAAGAGTAGCAGGTCATCAAAAGTTCTCCAGCCTCTGTCATTATTTATATATTTATTTATTTTTGTTTGTTTGTTTTTTCTATTCCTGCTTCCTGCAATTTTTGATTAATTATACTGTCATTTCAACATTGTTGAAAACTTAGTTAGTGTTTGGCTTAAATGAATCAAATTTGTATTTGATAATTATCTTTTGTGTTGTCTTTATCAGTTAATTCATTTCCACAACAGTAAAATCAATTTAGGAGGAATCTTTCACTCTGATCTTGCAGTCGTGACTGAAAAATACTCTTCTATGGTCTAATCACTTGGAGTTGGATTCAAATGTATCCAGATTGATCAACTCTTGATTATGAAATCCCAGTTTTTGTTCTATTTTTTTTTTTAAGTGAGAGCTGCTCTGTTAAGTGTGTGAACTTTCAAGTCTTTTCTGTGTAATCTTGGCAGATAGGGGCAACAGTTCCAGTGGTCACGATGGTCGCCATCAAATACTATCTGCCTCTGGTCTCTGTGACAGCTCTCATTATTGGAGGCCACCAAATAGTTACCAACTGATAAAAGCATATCACACTGTGGAGGAAATTGAATTCTGGAGGACATAAATTCTGACTGGGAAAGATCAGAGTCTGAAGCTAATTTAAGAAAGATTAAATTAATTTCAGTGACATCCATTCTATTTTGACGACGTCGGTACATAACATAATGTAGCTCTGTTGCCTTAAGATAAGAGGATAGTCATTTTAGACGGGGCAACGCGGCAGCTGAGGATGAGACCCTAATCCCATTGCTGCAACCTTTTTTTCCGAACATCATGGAGGATACAGAGTGTGTGACAGCCATTATTCAGAAAGGGGATTTTGTAAGTCTTTCATTTTAGTGTGATAATTTAATTGACTGCTGACCCAAAGCCTCCGGACACAACTTACTTTCACACGCAGCCAGCTCAGTGTTCATGTTCACAGTCAAACTGTATTTCTTGTTTAGTCTCACATTAACAGTCCATTTTTCCAAGTCAAGTTGTGTTTCCTAGCTAAAGCTTTAGCTTTGCACCAGATATTACAAACACATCTGCTGTCCAAACAAGAATAAATAAATGACAGAAGTCGCTGGATGAAATTAATGGAGTGCATGCTTTACTGGAATCTGTTAATGGATTTGTTGTTCTAAGTAAAGGACACACTCAACGCAACTAATGGTCAGCTGTTAAACTGTCATGACACTTCACATGTTTGAAGAATAATTGTACTGCAATGTTTTTAAGAAAAACCCTGTTTTTAACATAGTTGGTGCCGTGTGTATGAAGCCATAATGTGACAACATGAAAACCATTCTGACAACGTGAAAACACCCGAATCCGTGAAGTACACAAAGACAAAAACGAAAAAGGTATTTATACTTTGTTTTTCATGACAGCATTTAAGTTTTTGTCTGTCTGACATACTGCATCTGTCTTCAAAGGTTTTTTGTCCACCGTGCGGTTTTCCTGCTGCTACATGTGTGTGTTTTTGTTTGTATGTTTGTTTTTTAATTTTGTGGCATTGGTGCAATTTATTGAAAGTATGCTAATAAGAAAGCAGGCCACAGAGAGCGCGGTTAAGACATGCAGAAAGATGCCACGGGTCTGGACTCAAGCCAGTCAGGCTGCGTGAGGACTGTAGTCTCTGTTCGTGCCACCACTTAACCAGATGAGCTATTTGATGCCTCAGATGTTTGAGTCTTGACCAACTAGTTGCTTAAGGAAGTAAACAGAGCATTTTTCAGAATTCCCCTCATGCTTTACATGATAGATATTTCCCTGTAAGTCTGAAATACTCAGTGTTCTCATAACATCAGCTCTATTGCATGTTTCTGCTAGCATCATTTAGTTTGCCTTCAGTACTTCCCCTGTGTGGAAAAATAGTCATGTCTTAAGACAGAGTCCTTGTGGTTTAGCTGTCTAAAGTGCTAATGAATTACAGATGAACAGTGACGCAAAATTAATCTCCTGGTAGTCCCTGGATAATATGGAAACTGTTTAGAAGTTTAATCAATAACGCTGAAGGAGAAAGCATGCAGGCACTGCACTTATTTGGTCACAATAAACAGAATGCAGACCACAGCCTCCTCTAAATCAAAATGACAAGCACAGTAACACTAAATCTCTAGAAGACAAAAATAAATGTCTGCAAAACTTTATCATCTCTTGCTTCACGTGTCTTTGGGGATCAGAAGGATATGAGCATAAAGACAGTGGAAATGTCATCAAAACTACAAGAGAAATATGTGAATACTGAGCTGGACAAAGTAACCTTTCTTTACAATTTACACCCCAATAACATCTAAGGGTGCGTCAGGAGCCAAAGGAAATATTGCACTCATGTTTTTTGTGGGATTGTGTTTTTGCAGCGTTCCACAACTGGAGCAGATGCAGCAGGGGTTACTTCCATAGATAACACACACCTTTGCAAACACGTCTATAAGAAGATATCAACAAACAGAAAGTATTAACATTGAGTGAATCTTCTGAGCATTTTTTTTGTTTCAGTGATATTTATCTCTGAGGAGATAGATAATGCAGCTGTTGCAGCTATGTGGACCTCTGCAACATCTTTCATAATAAGGATCTCATTAGAATATAAGAGTGCATCATGTGCTAAAGGCACACTGTAATTATTTTCACTCATGTACCAACATACATTTTTAACTTTGTCTGTAGTGCCTTAACTGCCTCCATACTTTCATGTTGATGCCTCTTTAATTGCCTGCAGATGCCTATGGATGTCACACAAGTGCACTTTTCTTTCCTTCCACCCAATGATATGTTATCACGCTCCCCCTCATATTTCCTATTCCAATGATTTTATTTATTTATTTATTTATTTTTTTTGATCCTCCTCAGACATGATATATAGATTTGGATCCTCTCATCCATCTCTCCCTCCCACTATCCCTTTCCTGCACTTCATCTTTCAGAACTGTAACCTATGGTCGCCAGCTGTGCGGGGAGCCCCAGAGTGTGTTTACACTGAGCTGCACTTCATCACGAGCAGCCGCACAGCTGCCAACATTACTCGCAGCGTATTGCAGCCTCCCTGCCTTTGGCAATGTTTTTTTTTTCTTTGTGGCGATCACATCCAACACCAGTGCTACGTGCTGTTTTCTGTCCAGCTGTTGCCCTGCTGGAGAAGGTGGGGTGAACTGTTAACGGCCTGTGGAGTGCAAACACTGGTGTCCATCACAACTAACACCAACCTAAAACAAATTCCACCAGTCACACCTTCACCAAGAGCATATCTTGTCATGCAGGATTTAATAGAGCACATTGTGTCTTCAGTGATGTATTCATTGTGCAAGCATCTCTGCTTGCCTCCTGTTGACATGTTGATACAGTATTAAAATATCTCCCCTGTGTTTGGCCTGGTAACAGCATAAATCTGCTCTGAGAACATGGGGGGGCCTGCTGATGAGCAGCCTCCTTCCCTGCTGACCTCTTGTCCCCAGGCAGACAGCGTGGAGGACTTTCTCCTTCTCTCTTATAGGGTCCCCGGTGTCCTTGCAGCCTATCAGAGCAGAGAGATCTCCATCGCCTTCCCACCCTCAAAGCATATCAGGAGCTGCTGGTGCAGACTTTTATGCAAGGTGACAGCTCCTCACACTTCAGTGTTCAGATCACCTCAAGTAGCTCAGATATCGGAAAAAATGAGCACACTTCCCACCGTGGTGACCAAATGTAGATTGACTGAGGGCATCCGCAGGCCCGATGCCTCTATCCTCCTGTCCTGTCAGAACAGGCCTGCTGGTAACTCTCTACATAAGAGAGAGCAGAGTGTGGAGACACATCAGAGGGGAACGCTGGCTGCAGACAGAGAGGGGAGGTGGAGGGGAGGGAACACTTTGAAGCCATTGGAGGTGATGTCAAGTTTGCTTAGACTCAAGGATGGTGTTTGAATATGCTGGCCACTAATATGGCACCAGTATCTCTGTCCTCATCTCTGTTTTCTGTCACTATGTACAATCTTGGCTCGTCTCCCCAGCTCCTGACAATGTCCTTTCACATCATGTTATTGCACACTCGGAGCTGCAGTCAGCAATCCGTCACTCAGCTTCTTTGTCTGAAAGTCAGGCCCATTTTTTGCCGTTAATGCACTCAGCGACTGAATAAAGGTGATGGAGAATTCACTCTCTGTCTTCCTGTCAGAAAATCATCGCCACTGGACCAAGAATATCACTCAGTGGTTTGCCTTATTTACAAAAGGGTGGAGGTACATTCTCACTGACCAGACAAGTTAATTACAGATTTACAGCCTTACTGGTATCTGAATGACTTACGATGAGCAAGAATCAGCTCTTTGTTAATCCTCTTGTTGTCTTTGGGTTAAAAATGACCCACTACTGTGTTGCGCAGCAGGGAAATTCCCCCAAATGTTTTTTTTTTTAGAAACTATTATGCCCAGTTTAAATTCTGTGCCTAGAGTGAACAAAGGTTTAGTTCTTTGCACTGAGACCATGAGTTCACATTTGACTGCTGAAGAGGCCCTAGAAATGTCTTTTTTTTTTTTGTTTTTTTAGATGTCCAGCATTTAGAAGTTGTTAAGGAATGGGAGATGAAGATGGGGAGGAATACAACCCAGAGCATGATGCATTATCTTCAGATGAAGAAACCACCCAAAGCTGAGGGACACTTTTAGTCAAAAATGCCAAGACACATAAAATAAGATGATGCTTATCAGCATATGGTAACCAGGGCAACACAGCAGCTCCAAATGTTACCAAAATGACTGTAGAACATTCACATTACTGATATTTTTCTAAGTTATACAAGTACTATTTCTTGATTTTAAAAAAATGTTTCACAGCTATGCAGTACCTTAATAAATTATAATATTAATAAATATCTACTTTAGTAAAAAAAAAAAAAAAAACAATTATAGCAGCTGTGTTGTAATAAAAACAACTGGAGTCTTTTTGCATTGTAAAAAGAGACAGCTCAGACAGTTTGTGATGAATGACAAGTAGTTTTGGCATTTAGAGTCAAAAGAATCTGCTTTACCTTATAACTGTAGTGAGAGTGGGTCATTTTTGACCTGCAGGACAACGCGAGCATGCAGAATGTCAAGACAACAGAAAGGCTAATGTTTACCAACGGTTAACCCCCAGGATTAAAAAAAAAAAAAAAAATTTCTTTCCCTATACAATGGTATCTCTACTTACGAACGTCTCTACATACGGAATTTATATGGAATATAATATAAAATATGGAATTTATGGAAAATATTGCCTCTTGTTATGAAGGAAATTTTAGGATACGAAAGGCAAAAATACAGTACACGCTGCTACTCCCAACTCCCAGAGTTTATTAAACGTAAACATACTTGGAGCTGCTCTGCCATTGGCTATCAGCTAGCATCTTTCTGGCATCCCATTGACATTTTAGAAAAATTCCATGAAAAACTGTTCACTAGTCGGGCTATCGCTCACTATGTTGATGTTTACTTTGCACATTTTTGATGGATTGTTAAAAGCCGACAAAAGCAAACGTCCTTGGATCGGTTCTTTACAAAACATCAGGCAAAAACCACTGCTGAGAGAGAACATGAACCAAAGAAGGCAAAAGGTGATGACAATAGCCGTTAAAAGGTAAATGAACATAATTTTATTCTTCTCTTTATTCTTTGTTTTTTATTATGTACAACTCTCATTTTATGTTTATTGTGCAGTAATCTAATGGTAACATGTATTTGTTACATGTTTTGATGCATTTTTATGATTTATAAAAAATTTATATCCGAATTTTGGGGGGCTAGGAATGGATTAGAGCATTTACATGGAAATCGGGTCTCTACTTATGAAATTTTCATGTTACAAAACTACTGCCAGAACCAATTAATTTCGTAAATAGAGGTACCACTGTATTTTGGAGCCAAAATGGAGGAACAGTTCATTGAATGAACACTAGGGGCTGGCCCCAAAAGAGAGTCAAATTCCACTCCAATGTTAAAGTTTCCAACTTAACAGTATATATAAACATACTTATACCCTGGTTAACATAGGCTTTAAAAACTATGATTATGCTCTCCATAGCCAGAGTTTATATTCCTGACCACCGTGCAGGCACTTGTGTGGACCTTTTGACTTAAAATTATATTAAACCACAAATTTAAGCATAATTAGGAGGATCTCGCATCACTTTAGTTACTTCACACTTTTGGTGAACTTGACTTCAGAGCTCTGAATAAAAACCCTAGCATAATCAGTCTTTTTTTAAAGATAACATGACACGTTGTGCTGCAACTTGCTAGGGGTTGGCCTGAAAGGGTCCGGGGTGGAAACCGGTTCTGCTGGACCTCCGTCTGCAGCTCCGTCTGCCAGAGCCCTGGCAGCACTCGTTTCAGCTCCTGATTTCAGAAGCCATTTTTAATAGGTTAGTATGAGCTAAGCTAAGCTAAGGTACAAGAGTTATCTTGTGGTAAGTGAGGTAAGATGAGCATGTTTTAATCAGCTTCTTCGGTCTGTCTCTTCAAAAACCTTTATGTAATGATACAGAAGGCCCTGTCCATTTCTCTTCATGCAGTCTAATATGCATAGCCTACATATGGTCAAAACACTGATGTAACATTCCTGCCCTCAGCAAACTATTCCTGGCAAACTAAGTATCTTTAATTGCCACTGGGATTTGTGGTTTTTGGTCCATTTGTTTGATGTCAGCTCATCCTGAAAATGTGCCAGGGAGGCCAAAAAAAAAAAAAAAAAAGAAAGAAATAGAAAAAAAAATGGATAAGGCATTTTATGTTCCTTCTAATTACAACTTTTAATACAAAGTCATTACTCAGCAAATTCAGTGATCCCTTTAAGGAGTACTCAAGCTGTCTCCCCTGAGGCAGACACATGTTCTGAAGGTCAGACTTTGAAAGGCGTTGATACCCTGTTATTATAATGTTAAACAGAGCAGCTTTAGATTGTTGGTAAGGGACTTATTTCATTTATAGAACAAAATGCAGAACCAGAAAATATTCCTTGTGATTTTCACCCTAAAATAAAAAACCAGAGGAATGCCATTCAGCAGCAAGGCTGGGTATTCATTTATTGAATTTCATCCATTTATGAGTTTATTCGGTCAGTTGTTCACAGAGGATAAAATCAGCCATCATTTGATGGCTGCAGAGCAGTCAGACACAGCCCTCCAGTGTCTTCAGCTGACTCTTCTGGCCCTGTCAAGTCGTCCTTCAATCCAGGAGACTGAGCAGTCGCGTGGAGGTTGACATGATTGCCTTTAAGCAGCCCCTCTTAGCCAGTGACACACAGCTGCAGCCAGGCACCTCTTCTGACAGTAAGAGCACCATGATGGATTGCCTTGCCAAAACTGCTGATCAAAGGAGGTTAAAGTTCAGATGTGCGTCTGGCTGCACTAGGCATGTGCAATCACCAGAGATAGCTTTTCCTGCTGAAATATCCAAGCAGGAGGCAGTATCTCATGGAGCTGCAGGGTAAGTCAGTCATTAATTACTCTCTAAACCAATCTTTTATATATATAGATGTGTGTGTGCATATGTGTGTACATATATATTATATATATATATATATATATATATATATATATATATATATATATATATATATATATATATATATATATATATATATATATATCTAGAAATGTATGTGTGCATGTATGTAAATAAATGTAAATGTATGTAAATAAATGCATGTATGCATGTATAAGAACCTCACAATCATGTATTTTAGAATAAGCTTCACATTTGACATTATGTCACTATCATAGCAAATACAGTTTCTTTTTTGCCCGGCATATAAACACACATGCATGTAAAATGCCTTCTCTGGGACACACGAGCGCTGTGCAGAAAAGAGCAGACATGTAAAAGTTTGTGACATGTGTCGCGCTACCATTGAAACTCCACCACTGATGTAGGTGGAGCTGACAGCATCCCAGCCACTGAAAATGGCTCTGGGACATACCAAGTTTGGTATGTGTCAGTTCTCATTGTTGTCAGGATACATCCCATGTGAAGTCAGAATCCATGAGCAGCTTCATTAAAAAGGGGATTTGTTCGAAGCAGTCCTGGTTGAGTGACAGGAAGATGTTTCTGATGTATGCACTCCTTTTTTTCTAAGCACTTAGGTAGGTGCAGTTACTGTAAAGCACATCAAGAATATAATGTGTTATCCTTAGTATGCAGTAGTCATTTTACAGTTGAAGACGGGGTCATGCAGAAAATGATACTTCTGACCCCATCACGATGAGGGTTGCTCCAAGAAGGCACATTAAAACATGAAGTTGAATAGAGAGGGAAGATGACCTACCATTGTCTCATCTTAAAAGCATTTATAAAGTTGGATTAAGACATTTTAACAAAAACTGACATTTATATTCAAAACGAGCAACCTGCTCCCAGGCTTCCTTGTCATTTCTGTATAGCTGGGCTGCTCCTGCAGTGTTACAGAAACTCACGTTCCACGTCGTCCAAATGTTGTGGTTGCAGAGTAGATTCAAGTGTTTCTGAATTCAGGTTGGATAAGAAATGTCTCAAAAGGTGCAGTTTTAGTATTTATGTCCAATTTCTTCACCATTATTCAGGAGTAAATGAGGCGTAGTGAAGTATCCGTATCTAAATATCCTGGGAGGCTGTTTAAGGTGACTATGGACTCTTATTTCTGGGCCAGATTCCCATTAATGTCATTTATCATTGAGTAGGAAGATGGTATAATAAGCTTGTCAGTCTACTTTAGGCTGAGCTGGCGCTCTCTGCAAAGAAGAATGGACTGCAAGCCCAAGGAGCTGACAGCCAGTCGATAATGTGGCAATTAATGTCATAAATAATTCTAAAGCCAATTATATTAAAATGGACCCCATATTCTAAAACAGCTCTTTATTTCCTATCATTTTATGGTGTGTTCTGTGTCAAACAGCAGCAGAATTTCTTCTTTATTTCAACATATGGCCGACATATGGCAAAGCTATAACGCGAGGAATAAAAATCCAAGAGGCCATGCTGGAGGATTTATTTGTTGATTTAGTTTGCTTTTGACTTATGAACGCCATCCTCGCTGCTGAAGCATCACCCGCAGTAAAAAGGCAAATAAAGTGAGTAAGACAACTTTTAATCAAAATGATACTATTGCTGGCTGGTTAAAATGGGTCCAGCTCATAAAGAATGTGAGTAATCTAATGGCAGCAGTGGTTAAATATATCAAATGCTCCTTCTGGCCTTGGAAGGGTCAAGCCTGCTGTGATATATAGGGAAGAGTGTGATGGCTGAAGGTCGTGTCAGCTTCTTCTGCATAATGCATGAATCCTGTAATTCTCCCTGACTCCAATCTTCTGAACCTGATCCTTGGGATGAAAATTTGACTAAGTAAATCAGCAAGCATGCTGGCATTTCTATTAACCTCCAGTGAGGACCTGACAGAAACATGAATCACAGTAAATAATATTGTGCAAATTGTAAATCATGTTTACAACTTGGATGAGAAGTGATGTTGGGGGACGTTGCCATCTGTTTGCTGTTTGTTACTGCTAATTTCTTTGCAAAGAAGTAAAACAGAAGGTGACTTAAATTTGCTAAAGCATAATTTAGCCCAACAAAAACTGCTTGGAGATGCAAAATGGTCACAAAAATTAATTCAATGTGTTATTTGCATCTGCAAAAACATTTACAGATGGTATTTTACTTTATATTGCATTAAACTTGTGATATTCCTGTATTTCATTGGTTATATTTTCCTTATGATGAATGGTATGACTTCAAAATGTTGAACTGGCCAAGAGGGTTGATTTATGCATTCATAGATAGAAACAAAAGAAAGCAAATGTTGACCTTTACTTTTAACATGAAGGGTCTGTGTAACAACTGGGCCTCGCAGGCAAATGCTGGTGATTTATCCTTGCAGCACAGATGAAATTTGTATCTTTTGCCATTTGATTTCTGTTTTCTCTAGCAGAAATTTTGAAAGGCACATTTCCTGTCTCCATCAACAGGTCACATACAAACAATCTCAAAAAAAGCAGAACCAATGAATCTGCAATGTTGGAAATGTTAAGTTTCCAGCTCACAGCAGAGAACCTTTGCTTTGTTTGAGTCTGCGTTCACATCTAAGCTCCCCTACCCTCCTTTATTCCTTTATCAAAGGGTAAACTAATGCAAAATGTATATGGCCCTTGGCACAAAAGATGGTAGTGCGCCTCAGTACAGGAGGATGTGTGCTAAAAGCTTGAAACATCTGTGTAAACACATGGCTTTTTTCCAACCATGTAGACAATATCTTCATAGCCTTAAGATAGATGTCCAAGGAAATATATCTTGCCCTGGGGCCATGCTGGAATGGCTTTGAACATCTGAAAAACATTGAGCTTCAAGCTATATCCACTTTCAATATTCCATCTTGACAGCAGAGCACAGAAACATTCAACCAATAGCTACCATTTGACTCTCTGTTGTCAGAAGATTTCCATCAGTTTTACCAGCACTCAGTGAAATAGTACACAGATCTTAACGATAGAGATCCCTGTACTTCCTTTTTTTTTTTTTTTTTTGCCATCATGCGTGGATTCTACTGATTTTTCTATGACGGGGTTGAGGCAGGAAGGGACAAACAGAACAACAAAGAGAGAACCTTCTGCCTTTGTTGTTCTTTAATTCTGTTAATAGCCCTAGGTAAAGATTTATCTGCTCTTGTCAATTTACCTCAGCCTCAATATAAACCTCCAAGGTCACTTTTTCCTTGCTTGGCCCACAGGATTAAATTGTCATGTCCCTCTAATAGGCAGCACAGGGAATCATTAGTCCAGCTCAGCTGCCTGACTGATAGGCATTTCAGTCCAATCATGGGAGTGTGCCGCCACAGGCCAGCCACTATTGACACTTTGTCAGGACGGAGAGGGGACGCCTTAATCAGCCGGGACACTCTCAACATTGATTTGACAAGCTGCAGTAATGACCCCCTTGTTTTGGTAAAGGATCACTGTTTATCCAGACTGGCACTGATGCACTTGGAGAGCTGCATTGTCATGGAAACTATTATCACTGGAGCAGCTGAGCTCCCTTCAGAGGGGACTCTGGATGGATTTTGTTTTATGTGTACATGAAATATCCCAGGGAGCAAATCAAATCATGCTGCTCCGTTCAGAATATACATGCAACAAGAATGTACATGTTCACGGATTTTTGAATTCCATCTGCAGCAATTCATCATTATACACAGATAGGGCTTATTCTGTGATCGCTGAACTAGAATTTAAATATAGATAAAGATCTTCTCCAAAGTTCCCTATTTGGGTCGTTATCTGAGATGTTTCTTCTCTGTTACAGCAGTCTGGGATTATCGATTTATGCTTTATAGATGGTGTTCTTTCTGCTAACTGGAGTGTAACAGTAGAGATGATAGTTACTGTCCAAGACCTAAATACAAAAACAAAACACACAAGCGTCCTATAGATCCTAACATGACGGAAAGATGAGGCCATTTTCACATCTTAGGTGCAAATATAATGAAGTCTAAATAAATAATGTATTCATGATACAGAACACACAGACACTACATCCATGTCATCTGGTTTTTCTGAAATGTCAGCAAACAGTAGGGGTGTGAAAAAAAATCAATTTGGCAATATATCGCGATTTTCGGCCACCCAATGTAATATCGATTTTTCAGCTCCTAATATCGATTTTTTAGGAAAATATTATTTCATTTATTTATTAAATGTGCAAAAACACTAATAATAAACAATAAATAGGTTGTTTTGAAGCAAATAGTTTTGACTCAATTTGTCCTCTGAATGATCAATATCATCTGATGAACATATACAGCAACTTGATTTTTCATCTCTACTTTTAATTCTGATATTACCTGGGTAGAATATCGCAATATAGCGTGATATTGTGATAATATCATATCGTGACCCAATTATCGTGATACATATCGTATTACGGAGGTCCTTGCCAATACTCACCCCTACGAACATGTCACAGCTCGCATGAGTTCACGTGGAACATAGAGCATGATCACATGTTCTGGTCACAAGTAGAGATTAAAGAAAAGTTTGACTCAAGCATCTTTATGTAATGAACACATATTAAAGTGCTGAACTCAAGGGGTCCAACCTGAAGGTCTACTGACTGGTGGCCCTTCTTCAAAACACACAGCTTGCATGTCCCACATGCATCAACTTTTCAATCATAATGTAGGCATGCTTCACAAATCATACAATGATTTATTGTATAGTTTACTCTAAATGCTGCCAAAACTTCCATAATGAACGTCATGCATCTTTTATCGAGGAAGAGTTGATAAAATGACACCGTCAGCAGGAATCAAAGCCAATGTCAAAATGTTTACTGCAGTCATAAATCAATTTAGACCTGGCCTCAGTTTCTTGTGAACTTGGAAATGATCTGAGCTGACAAATTTTTAAGGTAACGCAAGGCATTGGCCACACAATTTATGATTTTGACCACAGGTTTGCCACACGTTTGCTGTTTCCGTTTTTCCTTTTGTTTATTTTTTTTTTCTTCAGCCACTCCCACAGTCATGTCTGATGATATGCTTGACTGACAACCCTTCAGCATGTAAACAGTGTCACCGCTTGGCTGATATACTACAGTTGAGATGTATCATTACCACATTATCACACATTTATCTGTGATATTTGACTGTTTCAGGCTCTCTGCTACCACATTAACAAACATTTGCCTCACTTTATCATTCACTTCTTATTATTTTACACAGATAAACTCAGGTGGTTTGAATCATTTAATCAATTAGATATTTTTCTCTTGTTTCCATTGTTTTTTTTTTTATAATAACAACTAAGCCATCTTCACTTGAAATAACACACTTATATCAAATGACTTCCACAGTGCGTTTCAGTGTGATGGCTACACGTGTTTGTTTGCTAAGAAGAGGTGACACAGCCGCTGGCAGGAGGATCAGGAAAATCAGCGGCCTCTCTGCGAGGTGTTAGACTGTAAATATTATTGGCATGCTGACAGTCTCCCACAGTGCCATGGTGTGTAAAATCGTTAACAAGCAACATGATGGGCTCCCTCCATCCCCAAGGTGAGAATGTGGAGTGTTTTTATCAGCCATTACCCAGAGGGTACCCAGAGGTGTCCTGTGTCATTTGATCATTCTGGCAATCAGAGACCTGGTGTTGTGAACGTTTTCGTCCCTCTTTAAGAGAAGTGCTTAAGATGTTCTGAGAGCGACTGTACTGTAGTGATTTCTGTTCTGTTTCATGCAGGAATATCAGTTATCAAGTGCACTAAGAGAAAAGTCTGAGAAGCCATGACATGACATACTATGGAACACAATACATCTGCTTTTAATTTGTGAAAATACAAAATGAAATCATGTACAATTTATGTACAAGTTTATTTGTACAAGACGATATTCTGTAATTTATAACTGTGTGTTATGACATAGACATCGACTTCAGACTGCCATTGTATTGACATGTCTATGTGCTAAAAGAAATTGCACAAAATAATACAAACTAGTCTGCAATGAATGCCTCTCAACCCCCACAGGTACTGTTAAACAAGAACACACTACAAAGAAATACTTTACATTAACCTTTACAGATTTACACAAAAAATGCATTGCTTTTATATGGTGATGGATAATAATATTAAGACTTTTGAAATGATTTATCCCAGTTGTGGTCATCTCCTGGAAATGACAGATTTATATTGAGAAAACTAAACTAGAAGCCTCTTTTCGCAGCAGTGGGCCTTCCTCGAGTCCTCTGTTGGCTTCAGCACTGCCTGGCACATTACTGGCACCGAGGGATGGACAGCTTGGCTGTACTCTGTGCCAGTAAAAATGTCACAACCTCCCTCCCCGCTACACACTCAACATAAATCCTAGAGTAGACTTTGGTGCATCATCTGTGGATTAAAAATTTCATGGACTGCAGTCCTCTTTTTGTCCCTCTCACTGATACTCAAGTAAAGTGACATCAGTGCCAATATAGCTATGTTCCACACGTGAAATAAGACATGATACATACCAACCACACTCTGTGGGAAACACAGAAACAAATGATTGCTGCTTCATCAGATGTAAATAAATAAACTGTTGTTTTTCTTAGTTTGTTTGTTTGGATATACAAGATAAGTAGCCGTTCACCAAGGTAGGAGCACAGTGCTTTTTCAACACATAAAAAAAAACAGTAAAAGTTTTATGATAGAGCTGTTTGTCATACATCTACAAAAAGCTGTGACTCTGGTATTGAGATTGGTCATGGAGTACATTCAGGTCGCCTCATGGCCTCCAAGACAATCCTGTGTCAGGCAGTGCTTACAGCCAAGGGAGGACTTAAAGATGCCCACTTCATGCGATATGGGGCTTTCTACTCATCTACACACTTTAAATATGGTGTCGTGCTCTGACATAAAGTTGTGTGCTGTCTCAAGTGTCTTATAGGGATGGAGAGCTTTTACGTTGTAACGGGATGGGTGTGACATCACCAACAAAACAGCTCTATCATAATTGGCAAAAATATTGTTAAAAAATAAACAAACAAAAACAATACTTCAAAGTTTTGACCACCATTCTGGAATTTTGGACTTTGCAACCAGAAAGAGTGGCATGAAAACATTAATGAACTTGAAAAGGCAGAAATAAGACAAACATAAATGGATAGCGATAAGGCTGAAGCCAAATGCCATTTACATACGGACACTGGCCATCATAACTGTCACAAATGTTGTGAATTAGCTCCAAATGGCAAAGAAATCACTGAGAATCAGTCAAGCAGATTGCCATTGTGGTGGCGGTCGCAGCTGGAGGTAAAATATACAATCTGTACAGAATAACTCTGCAATACAGGATGACTTAAGCGCAGTAGTAGCAGTTGTTCATGGACAGCTAAGAAGGCAACTTTTACAATTCCAAATCTTGAATCACTAATAATAATAATCGTCTCTTTTAATAGCAGTAGCAGTAAATTTTAACATAGCTCTACTCAAGTGACCTTCATTCTCCAAAAGGAAGCAAACAAAACAACAAAACAAAAACAAACAAAAAAAGAATATAAAAGAAAAAAGAAGAAGTAGTCCTGGAGTCTGGTCACTGCTAAAGAAAAGCTGTGCATAATAGCTGAGTGGTGGCAACATTTGACTACGATTGTCTTCATGGTTCTAAATCAGCTCAAATATTAAATTAGCTGCAGAGGTGAAGGAAGAAAGCAGTATGTGTTTTGTCCAATGTTAGTGGCTGAATAATGTTCACAGACAAGATGTCCCGAGTCCCACACAGACACCTAGACGTGAGATCCTCCAGGCTGTCCAGGTGTTGGCGTGGGTCCAGAGCTCAGCACTCGTCCTCTGCTTCTCTGATGGGTGGAATCAAGCTGTTTGTGGATTTATTCTGACTGACTTGGTTGACGGTGAGAGTATTCAGAGGCTTGATCTGTATGGTCCTCAGGTGGGTATTCTCTGGCTCATCTGTAAACCATGTCTTTTCTGAGAGAGAGCCAAAATCATGAAGAGACAAAGAGGGAGGGGACATCAGATAGTTAATGCTACATGGAGGTCAGTCACTGCTTCAGTCTAAAATTGGTTTGATTGTGTTTTACGTGCACAAAGGGGGTACATTTTAAAGAAATCAGCTCTTAAACTGATGGGATAGACAGAATCCTGACATGATGTTCACTCCAAGGTACGGTTTAGATTTTCCCATTTCTCTCAGCTGTGATGTCACTCATCTCTTAACAATTTTTTTCTTGTTTTTTTCCCCCCCATATCTGTTATTCTGTTTTTGGAGCATGCTGCTTTTCTGGGTCGGCATACATGCAGGTCACTACTTAATCAAAATCAGTTCTCAAACTCTACAGCGTCATATTACAAGTTATTCCGTTACTTTTAACCACACGTCTCATTTATACACGGACAATTCTGTCGGCTTTACGAGGAGCCTTGGATGCAACTTTGTTTTCAAAAACCAACAGTCTGGCATTATATGTCACTGGTGAACCGTACACTTGGCAATGTCATGCGTTTTCATGAACATGATTTAGAAGTGGGGCCGTGGTGCTACACTGCATTCACAAAAATGTCAAGAAAATACAAATTTCCAACATCAGACATCACGTGATACAGAATGTAGTGAAGCAGCATCGGACCATTAAGGTGCAAACAAATATGTGAGATGTGCTGCAGAAGTCATAACCATGCGGTCCTGATGCAGACAAAACTACTTCAGTCAGGAGGCGACGGACACGACTGTGTTCAGTGCATTATTTAGCATCATGCATAACCATTCACTTCCATACCTTGGCCCACTCTATTCATCCTTGTTGCACTTTGGAAAAAGAAAGTAGTACACTATATGTAAGCTAGATGGGAAATGTGATCATTAACGACAAAGAACTGTACAGCATGATGATCAAAAGAAAAAAAAATATGCATGTGATCTTATTACACATGAATGTGGAGGTTAAACAGTAGGTAGTGACCGGCTCGACAGAAATGGATCATATCAGAAAATCTCGACAGGCCATAAGTGAGCATCTAGCAAGAAGAGCATGTGTTGAGCAGCCATGACGTTCCCATGCCTGTTCATAAAGCAGGAAAGATGATGTCCATGTTTCAGATGGAATTCAAAACCCAAAGACGAACCATGCAGCTGACATACCAAATGTGTTATTAGATGTAGTTATAAAAAAAAAAAACGAAACAAAAAACAGCCCAGAGTTCGATAAATGGAATTTAAAATGAACGAGCATATTTTTTTAAAAATTGAAAACAGAGTAGATTACTAACCATAGAAGGCCTGTAGAGTTCATTGAGCTGCTGTGATTTATGAGCTTTTCTTTTTTTATGAGCAAAACATACTTGTAGACTGCATACCTCTGCCAGTTACACAAAATTAAATTCTTCAGTATTTGTAATCCAGATAAACCCAGTGACAGACAATAATACGGATGATATGACAGCAGTTATAATTTTGGGGTGAAATCTTTAATTAAATCCTTCCTGTGAACATTATGGGCCTGTCCAGAAATGATAAAAATGACATTATTTTTCTGTCATTGCTGGAGCAAATATTGGTGACACTTAGTGGAAAAAAAACGACTTCTTTAAAAAAACTACCAAACCGATCATTTAAATTTTTCATATTGCTCAACTGTGAGAAACAGAACTGCATAATTACGTACAGAGGCTGAATATTCTTCTTTCTATGCCCACTGGATGTCACATTAGAGTACAAGTACAGAGACATATGCTAAACTGGCTGCCACTTTGTTCTCCACCAAGGATGTCATTACTTTATCTTTACGTTGCAAAGAGATTTTTGCTGTTATAGTAATGATGCAGCAGCGCAGGGATGCTTGTCTTGTGAGCTGACTGCAGGCTTACATTCCTGACAGTCGGAGATGATATAGTTTTGTTTGCCTTCTCAGTATCGTAATGTCGTTGTCTGGTGGTAATAAAGATGCTAATCTCTAAAATGCCTTGAAAAATAAAACATTTACCGAATGTGGAATAAGAGTGTAATGTTGTGTTTACATGTGCAGACAGTACATGTGTAATTTAGGTGTAACTTTATTATTAACAGTAGCAGCTCCTGTTTTCAAAATAGCTTGTTGACATGATTAATACTTCATGGCGGCAAGTAACATGTCATCAAAATAATGCCATTTTAATGGAAATAAAAAAAAGGCATTAAGAGGACAGGGTGTGCAATATTCCATAGACATGACATAATATCAACCTTTAAGACATGGAATTTAAAAGTGCAGTTCAAGTACATTAAGGTTCACTTCTAAATAAAAGAAATACAAATTCATATTCAGCAGAGCCAAACCTGGAATGCTAAGAGGTGAAAAGAAGGTGAGAAGAGATTCTTCAACACAGGAAAGTGCAGAAGAGCTTAAATGTTTATGACCTCATAATAGATGTTGGATGATGCATTAGGGGACAATATAAAATACATAAAACAAAGATTTGTTTTGCTTTCAAAAACCCTCTACATGTATGAACAAATATGGATTGTCCAAAACTGGAAGAGTGTTGCTGTGTGTGAAGGTAAGGGCACTGTAGCGGTCTTAAACAGGACATTTTAAAAATAATAATGGTGGCAAATCATTTGAAACAGGTGAACACATATGAACTGAATTTAAATATATTTCATAAAACATGGGCTAAGTCAGTCAAAGTCAGTAGTTTACCTTCCTTTGCATGTTAGCTTGACTCAAAGGGGCAGATTTACTTTTAGTTTATATGTATTTATTCTTTTAACACTTCTGCTATGAAATTAACTGCCAAATTGTAGCATCATTATCGAAATATCCAGAAAAGGCCTGATATAACATATTCATTGCAAATTCACATTATTCTTAATTAAGATCCCTTAAGCCTTCAAGTAGAATGAATCATGTGATCTCTTTAAAACTATTTGCAGGTTTTTATGATTGATGATTTCATATTTTATGATTCTTTTGTTAAAGCTGGCCCACCGTAACTTTCTGGGATGTCAACTTCCTGGTTTTCACCTGCATTGTCACGACATGCAGACGTTCGTCGCGCTACCAAATGGTGAGGTCTTCATTTTCCAGAATAATAGCTGCTTTCACATTTCCCAGGGGTGCACATTTAGCTTCTGAAAAGGCTGGGCTGTTTGGTAAGTCCAAAAGGTTTTTACTGTTCCTTTCCTTATTTCTGTGTGCTGTCTGATCCTGAACCGTAGAGAGTAGATGAGATCTCACACACTCCAAAAGATTGTTTTTTGTATATACAGTCCCATTCTGATTTGTCTAGTTTAGTAAATCTGCCCCAAAGGGTGCTGTATTAAGAACATTATCTGTTTATTGACACAGATTTAATTTTTTCTTTTCATGTATAGGGCTTTTGGATGTGTTTCTGACATTTAAAGCAAATCAAATATATCTAATCACTAACAAAATGTCTCTTTTTAGAAAATTAGAATAGCATTCCCCACCATGTAAGAACAGAACCATTTGCATAATATAAAAAAGAAAGACAGGAGACCTGGTTGATTCTTAACATGACCTGCACACTGAACCAGTCATGATCATATGTACTGTTTTGTAAAAACAAGCAAACTAAGACAAACAAGTGACAGACACATACACATTTAGACAAACATATATGCCATATTTCCTCAAATAAAAACTGAGATTCAGTGAAAAGTCAGGTCTTTTACAGTGGTTGGGATGTGGTCAGGCCCAGTACAGGCCAGGGAGACGGGGGAGAAAAGAAGAAAGAAAAATGTATGTTTGCCATTATAATGCACGTGCAAGAAATGATAAAAATGAAGAAAAAAAAAAGACATTCATTTAATGAAGTAATCATGCTGTGTCTAATATTTTGCAGTACTGGATTAAGCATTTGTCTGTGTGATGTGTTAATATCATACAACTGTTTTGTCATTCATTTATTCAGACCAGTCTGGTCTGCTGCTGAATATAGCGTACGGATGCACATCTTTAAAAATAAAAGCACTGCTAAAAACAGGAGGGTTTCTATCCAATGAAATTAGGAAGGGATTTTAATTTGATACAGTACAGGACGTGTTTCGTGTGTAGTAACTTTAGTAACTTTAAAGGTCGGGTAGGAGATCTTTGTCTGAACCACTTTTTACCACATTGCCTGAAATTCTCTTTACCCGTCAATAGCAAACAATGTAAAATGTAAATACTCTTAAATTAGAGAAAAAAAATAAATAAATCACCGGTGGAAGCAACAGAGCTCTGAAAACACGATCCAGTTATCATGTGTGAAGCCAAGTCAAGTCATTGGACCACTGGCTTGTCTGTCAAACTCTTTCTTCAGGAAGCAGAAACTCATGAGTTTCATGTGCTGTGGAGATGTGACTTCAGAAGCAGGTCTGAAGGAAGGAGGCTGAACTTTTGCACTGTGTGTTTTCAAAATTTTGCTCTTACTGGTTTTTCTATGTCCCACCCAGCGTTTTAGGCCATAATTCAGTTTCATACAGACTATGCCCCCTACTGTTCAATCTTGGGAAAAGGCCTTTCTTTTTGGATAGAAAAAACTAAAATTACTGGAAAAGGAGACTAATAATGGAGGCAAAACATTTCTGACCCAATTATGCATATAAGCACAGTGTTTATATGCATCGTTCCAAATTTACTTTTTTGGCATCAAATTAAGGCATTGTAGAAAAACATGACTAACACAATGAGAATAAGAAATAAGGGCTACCTCTTACAGTATAAAAGCCTCCTCCTAATAAAGGCCTGGTACCCTAAGATGTAAATAAAAGGCTCGGCTTTATTTGAGGAAATATGATACCTCAACATCCAGACGTGCTACAGTCTGTCTGGTCCCAGCAAAAAAGACACACAGGACAACACTGCTTGCAGGCACCGATCACAGACACGGACAGTCAGAGAGCTTTAGACGGGCACATACTTTTGTTTGTCTCGTGAGTCCCTGTTTTTGATGCGGTTGGTGCGGTTGGTAGTTGGGATAGAGTGTACAGAGGAGCTCTTTTTGCTTGAAGAATGGGAAGAATGAGAAGAGTGGGAAAGGCTGGTTCGAGACTGGCCGGCATTGTGGTCAAACTGCATCAGACAGAATATCAGGTCTGAGGGCACCAGCTCAAATGCATATGGCGGATTGGTTATGACATACCTGGAGGAGAAACCAAACACATTTAGGGCAGGTTCTAAATATAGTCGAGGAAGTGTTTTTTTTTTCTTTTTTTTTGTCAATTCAAGAGTTGGACAAGCGAGTACCAGGACATCCACTCACCGTTTGGTACACTGACTTTGTGTGTTTAGATGTGCATCTCGTAGCCGATAGATGCCGAAACACAACATATTATATGTTTTCAGGGCCTTGCAAAACAGGTCACCATAGCAGCCTCCATCCTGCAAAACAGCCAAACAAAGCAAACAGTAGCACAGATGGCCTGTAGTGGTAGTGTATCTTCATGTTCAGAGTGAATCAGGATTGATTTTAGACAGAGTGGGCAAGGGAAAAAAAAACAATAAATAAACTTTAGCAAATTGAGATTCCAATAAGATCCCTTGCACCACTTAGCAGAGGGCTGTTCAAGACAATATAAGAACAACAGCCTGTAGTTGCTGGCATAAACTGTGTTGGGACATTGGTGGGTTCGTTTTTGTTAAAATAAGCTTGAAGATACCTACTTCCACCGAGGCACCTCCCCTGCATAGCGACGTACATACAAATGTTTATGTCGCTGGCACAGCAATCAATGCTAATAAGTTGGTGATGTCCGAAAAATAAATACTTGAGTGGAGGTCTGATTTCGATTGAGGTAAATGCAAATTCACTCAAAAGAGCAGAGCAAATATGTGGAAACCAGTGCTGACCTTTACGGAAGTAATGGAGAACTAAAGAGTTCAAAGTGGATTATTTGCCATCCAAGCATATTAACTGTGTTGCGCAATAAATTTTAGTAAAGAGCAGAGACCTCTCGTCTATGGTTTCCAAAAACAATCTCAAATTTTGATTCATCTGACCACAGAACAGTTTTCTATTTTGCCTCAGACCATTTTAGATGAGCTTTGGCCCAGAGAAGGCGGTGGTGTTTCTGGATTGTGTTCACATATGGCTTTTTCTTTGTGTGGTAAATCTTTAACTTGCATTTGTGGATTCCACAGCGAACTGAGGTCACAGACAGAAGTGTTCCTGAGTCCATGCAGTGATGTCCAGTAGAGAATCATACCTGTTTTTAGTGCAGTGCTGCCTGAGGGCCTGAAGATCACGTGTATCCAGGTTTGACCTTCAGCCTTGTATCTGGCTCACAGACACTCCTCCTGATTCTCTGAATCTTTTGATGATAAATTAAACTGCAGGTGGTGGGATCTTCGAAGTCTTTGCAATTTTACGTTGAGGAACATTTTTATGAAATTGTTCCACAATTTTTAGATGCAGTTAGTCGCAGACTGGTGAAGCACTGTTCATCTTTTCCTTCTTTTGCCTCTCTGAAATGCTCCTTTTATACCCAGTCATATTACTGACTTGTTGCCAATTAACCCAATTAGTTGTCAAACGCTCCTGCGTTTGTTTTAAATTTTTGCCAGTCTTTCCAGCCTTTTGTTGCCCCTTTTCCAACATTTTTGAGATGTGTTGCTGCAATCGATGTCAGAATTAGATAATATTTTCCATGAAATGGTAAAATGTCTCAGTTTCAACATCTGATATGTTCTTTATGTTCTATTGGGAATCAAATATGGGTTTATGAGATTTGTAAATCATTGAATTCTGTTTTTAGTTTTATGGAACTGGGTAGTTCCTCAGATATACAGCTAGCCACTGCTCTGGGTCAACTGGTTCTTTTAGCTTGGAGCTCGCTGTCGCAACAGTTCTTCCAGCTGTTCAGCAGGCATCCCGAAGTACATCTCGAAACAACTGGTACTACATTGAGATTCTTAACATTTTAATTAACAAGTTTACGTCATGCTTGATGTGGTCAGGAAAGCAATCGCGATATTTCACCTCCAAACTATTTGCAAATGTTGTGCTGTTAATTGGCTTAATTTTTAGCAGGCAAAGACCTTTATAGTAGTATTTTGTTTGATAAGCACTTAAACATCATGATCAACTCCTGAATATTATTATTTTTCTCTTTGGAGGAGGATTTTCTCATAATTTTTAAAAATAAAAAAAATTTTATGTTTTAAACAGGGTGACGTACTGCATCATATACTGCATGGGTAGACGCTACACATCTTGCATGTAATTGATATTGGACAACCATACATCTGACTTCTTGCAGAGATCCATGAACATGGATGAAAGCCAAAGACATCCAAGACTTTGATTTTGACTGTACAGAATCCCGGTGTCTTCTCCTGACTAGAGACAACCCTATTAGTCTCTATCTTTTCCACTACTGGCAGTTTCCATAATAGAATGAGACAGCGATGGTCTTAACCCTTAAGGGACAAGGCCATTCACTTACCCCCAGGTCAGCAAAGGGCCCGTCATACAAAGCCAGCTGTGCCACCCGACACCTGTCCCTGTTCGCCAAGGTCTGTGGCGTGCTGTAGCCACCCCTTAATGCATTCTCCTCTGCCAGCAGCCCCTCCAGCTCCGGTGTCGCCCCACCTGTTACCAGCGTCCGGATTAAGGTGAGGATATTATCATTGAAGTATGTCTGAAAAGAATAAAGTTAGAGAGGGTAAATCCATAAGCAAATGCCACCACTGTTGCTTCTCAAAGTGCTGGTCAGGTTGAATGGGAGAAGCTAATCCTACTGTCAGTGTGGAGAATCAACTTAGTTCAGGTTATTCTCTCTAATACCTTCCAGTTATTGCTTTACTGATTTAATAATGGGGAAATATCTGTTCTTCTCCGTGCACTGGAGTCTCTTGTCTCCCCTTGCTTAAGCTGCAAAGTGAGATCTGCCTGGACTGTTGACAGGACTATTGACTCGGATGATGGATGAGGGCTGTCCATTAGGCAGCATTACCTTTGTCTACTCTGAAGCACACTTGAAGGCAGCTTTGTTCTAACCTTACTCAATCTGAAAGGCAGACAAATCAAGCCATCATACCTACTGCAAGTTCAATCCTTGCCATTCATTGTTTTAACTAGGCTTTTTTTTTTATATATATATATATATAGGAGTGGTGGAGGTTTCCTTCTCTCTTTCTCTCTCTGCTGCATGTTTCATATTACTACTTTTATCATATAATCAGCACACTGACAGATCTGTCTTTTGGCTAAATAGTTTCTGACTTACCGCACTCATTAGGGAGTCCAACACGCTGACTGCAAATGCTGTCCCACAGGCGAAAGGCTGAGTGAGGTATAGCTCTGTGTCGGGGTCGTCGTCATCGTCTTGGTCCAAGAACTGAACGTTGGAGTCATTTACTATGGGGTTAAACACGCACATCATTAATTATTGATATTCAACTTGTCTATTTGCTGCTAAAAAAACCAGGCTTCATGGAATTGTTTTTGATTTCAGAAAGCATGGATCAGGCAAATACTTGATACGTGAAAAGGAGGACACACAAGGTGTGCACAACAGGCAGTAGCTTCAGATATGGGCTGTATTCAGAATATGGGTATCCAGGCCATTCATGCACACTTACAGCACCATGCATATTGTAAAGGTTTCAGGCCTCAATTTAAAGCCCTCCTAAGGTCAGCATAAGTAACTCCAATATGCCATTGTTTGTCTTGTAAATCCAAGACAGAACTTACAATTACTTGTGCCTGCATGTCAGGTCAAATGAAAGTATCTCATCGCCCCAGAACCTTCTTTAAAAATGTCTTTGAGCACAGAAACACATGCAATGGCTGGAAGAAAGTAATGATGTAAATTTTTTCAGAGAACCGCTCCTTTTGTGCGGACAGAAATAAATGCCAGTCATATCAACAGGACTGAGATGAAAGAAGGGCATGGGCCAGTGAATGTGATCCAACAGAAGATGCTATGAAAACAGCCACAAGGCCTTCTGAGGGATCAAAGGTACTGTAATTCTTAGAAAAATAAAAGGGAGAAATTTTGCTTTGAGATAAGAGGCCAAAACAAGACAGGCAATTTTAACCAGAACCAAGGGTAAAAATGTGCTCAAAGTGATGCCATGGGAATGGACTGAGCCTCTTGCGCAGCAAGAGAAATCAAAAGAAAGCTGATATGGAGGCAGCAGCAGTTACAACACTGCAGTACAGGACAGAGGCAATTCTTACCCAGCTCAGTTATCATTTGTATGCTGGTCCCACTGCTTTTATCCTGACTGAATGAAATCACAGGCAGTTTTTTGCCTTGCTTTGCTAATGGTGCTAGACAAGTGTTGAGAAAAACAGTTACTGGTATATGTCAACAAGGGGCAAACACTCATAAAAACTCCACTTTTAGTACTGTTAGCCAAGCATTTAGAGACCTTTAATTGTATTAATTATATGTTCTGCTCCATTTACAGCTATTTAACAGGAAAAAAAAACATCTAGCAGTCGTGCTAGCGCATCAATGGTCTAACACAAAAAGACAGAGCTAGCCATACCTAGTTCTGTTATGATGGGGATATTTGCTCCAGTTGTGACTGAGGTCTGCCGTACTAGTCCATGGACAGGGCTGTTCTCCGGAGAAGATCTATCCATCCCTGGTGGTGTAAAGCCTTAATGGACACACAAATAACAGAAGGCACATCTGTTAATACAATATTGAATACTTCATTAGAGGTTACAGTCAGGCATATCAGCAGAAATAACAGGCTGGGGCTATTTCAACTACTCAGAGCCACTGCCAAGTGTGCAGTATTGCTGTATTGTTGTAAAGGACCAATATTCTATATATAATAGATGTGACACACAGCTCATTTTGTTTCCCTCTGCATGTGCAGAGAGATGGAAACCTTTTACACAGACACACACAAACACACACACAAGAAGCAAGTACAGTGTGGAGCCATGAAAATAAATGATGCAAGATTGAAATCAAATTGACTTGACATTGCTTGCTTTCCTCAGACTGACAAGTAAGCACATTAAATCAGCGATGCTGTATGTATTATACATAGGCCATGTTTTGACATCCATCATTTACTGCTGACTACGGCAAATATGAGGTCATACATGTATTAGAAGAATAATGAAATTGGCAGGGATTTTTATTTCTCCTCTCCTCAAGTCAAAAGGTTTCTAAAAGCCTTCTCCTTAATCTGAAACAACGGCCATTACAGTGGGCCATCTGATGTGAACTTGGTGCTTCAGTTGCTACTAAGAAGGCAGTAACATGCAACATTAATAAGTTAAAGATGTATTATATTTTACAAAAGTGTCCTAAAATAATGGAAAATATAGCTGTGAATACCAGGAAAGGCGTTGGTGCCAGACTGTGTACGTTGCCACCAATGAGGTTTATGAAGGAACCAGCTGTTACAGTAACCTGAGGAATAGTCAGTAGGATTTACTATCAAATGCAGCTACAACAGGTCAGCCGGCCAGCACTGTGTGAGGAATATCCTCCGTGCCAGGGCCTTGTCCCTTCCAGGCAGTGCAGTGAACTATGATAGGACGCTTCTTACCTTGAGAATTGGCCTGCAAGACCCTGATGCTGTCATCAAATTGCATGGATTTGATGTTGAGTGACGCCAAGATGCATTCTTTGTCCTGCAGTGATGCATCGTCAATATTGTTCTGATTGGCTGACAGAATGACACACATGTCGCAGAGGTTTATGTTGACAGCCCGCAGATCTGCTCTACTCAACGGTGTGCCCTTTGAGAAAAAGTAAAGGAGAGAATTTGTTATCTCACCTATGCAACACAAGAGATTATGAGTTATTGTGTCATGAGGTGGCTGCAGCAGATGAATCAGAGGGGTCTCATGTATTTTATTAGGTTCAACATCCAGTCATCCATATATCAATCCATTATCAATATCTTATTCTTCCTATTAGGAGTTACGGGGTCTGCTGGTCTATGGGGGTTAAACAATGATCTCGGGGTTGATATTGGAACATTCATAACTTCACAAGCGTCAGCTTTACTCAGTAAAATAATAATAATAATAATTGCAAGCCATCTAACTGGTCATGAGTTAATTGCCAAGAGTGAATCTATTGACAGTTTCAAAATCAAATCATTTAGTGTGAACATTTTGCATCAAGAGTGACCACACCAGAGACTCAAAAACAGTGTCATGTTTGCATCTGAGCGGTTTTGTAGCTGGAAATAACAAATGCGTGAATCTATATAAACATTTTAATTAGTCGATTTCACTCTACTCACCGGCAGAATGGAGACCTTTGGGAAATTATGTAGGGTTTCCCACTCCCGCTTCAGATACTCAAGGGAGCCGACAAACACAATGTGCTTCAGCTCATGGTAGTGAAAGTTGCTTGCTCTTAGAGGCATTACAAAGTTTCGGAGACCGATCAAGGCTGATTTCACATCTCCAAATATGCACACAACCACATGGCCACTCAAAACAGTCATGGCTGCCTCACTGCGGGTCTGAGAGGGAAAGAAAGAGATGGAAAAAAATGAAGTTTATGACAGGAATTTGGAATAAATGGGCTTTCAAGCAAATGTTAGTGCTTTCTCCTTTTTCACTCAGCCTGTGTACCCTGTAAAATATATTATGTGGTTCCTGACAGCAGTAGACTTAGAAGGTAATTTGAAAAATGGCATATCTATTAGAACAAGAAATGTTCTATGTGCAGGGCCTCTGTAGAGCAAATGACATGTCAAACACCTCATTACAGAGTGTTTAAGTGCCCTGTCAACCTTTGATGGTGCTTTGTGACATGAGACATCTGTCACCGCAGAGAAGAGTAGAGTGTCAAGGACAAATGACGTGTGCTAAGCGAAGTAGCAGGACCTACCAGGATGACCTTCTCGATGTCTTTGGATGGGCACCAGTGAAACATCCCAGTGGAGTCGTATTTTTTTACGTTCTCGTCCATGCTCTCAATCTGCTCGCTGCCCGGAATGAGGAGCGGGTCATGTCTAATTGAACAGAAAGACGAGGGGGAAGGAATGACCATACATTGTCGCAGTGAGTACTTTAATTCCATTTCAGGATTAGAAAAAATTATTTGTGTTCACATACATTTCAAAAGCTAGACCACAATACTTCCAAACAAGTAGTGCTCCTCTTTTCTTATTGCTGTCAGAGGCCATCTGTAATATTACCAACAAAACTGCCATGTCATCAGGCAGAGTGACATCAGCAGTAGCAGCCAGGCAGAAGGAGATGGCAGCAACATACTGGGTTGACTGGCATGAGCAAGAAGATGCAATTACGCCCCCATACCGCATACAACCTTTGATGTACTGTATTCCATGGTAAAAGCTTTAACAGACAAGTCTTTAAATATTTCAGTAATTTGCCCCACCGTATTTGCTTTCTAAAGTGATGGGTATTAATGTTTAAACATACCAACAGACCTATATAAGCTAATTTCACTGAGCGTAGCAGTGAGCTTCCACCTAACCACCACTGGATGGTAAAGAGGTCTTAAAGCACCGGTGGTTGGATTGTGGATATTGTGGTCAGAGCAAAATGGTCTGAGTTTCCTTTCAGATATGCTGGATATTCTTGATGTGCGACCTATAATAGTGATGGGATCCCTTATGATCTACTTCCTCTCACGATGAACATACAATAACATTAGTCATTCAATTAGCAAAAAAGCAAGAATTACCACCAACATGTTCTTCCTAACTGTACATAGTCATCATTATGAATATTTAACAAGCATTGGTATATAAAATCCCTATACAGAAAATATATGCAAAATTATGTCCATGACAATCAAAGGGATGTGATCAATCAATGTTATTCTACTGTTATGGGTGATATCTGACAAATAATACAGTGGTACCTCTACTTACGAAATTAATTGGTTCTGGAAGTAGTTTCGTAACCTGAAAATTTTGTAAGTAGAGACACGTTTTCCATGTAAATGTCCTAATCCATTCCAAGCCCCACAAAATTCAAACATACATTTTTATAAATTATAAATAATACATGAAATGAAAAAATATAAACCTGTAAGAAATACATGTTAGAGCTAGAAAAGCACTCGGCGAGCGCAGAGTTCCACCGAGCGCAACAATTATCGAAAATTTGAAAGTGATCCAGAATCCAGGATTTCTTCCGGATCGCGCCAAAAAATGAAATCAGTTCTTCCTTTTCACATTTCCGACAACTCCTGAAAATTTCATTAAAATCCATCCATAACTTTTTGAGTTATCTTGAACACAGACAAACATACAAACAAAACATAACCTCCTTGGCGGAGGTAAAAATTGTTCCTTTACCTGGGTTGCTGGGTTACGCTCATACAGACAAGGGGCCCTCCTAGCCAATGGGATGCCAGGAACATGCTAAGCTATAGCCAATGGCAGAGCAGCTCGGACACACCGCTTTCAGACCGAGATACAGAGCCAACAAGTATGTTTACGTTCGGTAAACTCTGGGAGCTGCGAGTAGCAGCGCTACTGTATTTTTGCCTTTGTATCCTGAAATTTCTTTCGTAACAAGAGGCAATATTTTCCCATTGAGACATTTCGTAACCTGAAAATTTTGTATGTAGAGACGTTCATAAGTAGAGGTACCACTGTATATAAAAATACACTTATGTTACTCAGTCATCCAGGTCATGGTAATATTCAAAGATTTGAATCAGGGCAACTGAATATACAGAAGAAGACTGTCACAAAGATGTGCATCACCACGCAAGAACAAGGCCAGGATTTGATATTCCATGACAAGAAGTGAAGATAAACTTCCAAACACACATCACTGGATAAGGCTCACTATAAACTGGACACAACAACATATTAGGCTGGGATTTCCAGGGCTCTCTTCAGCATGGTCGTAAGTGTCTGAACTGTCTAAATAAATCCCCTTTTTGAGCTGCAGAAACCATCCGAGATGCCTTATTTCTCTCCACAACAGACTTGTTTTTGTTTGTTCTTGAAACAAAGAATTGCAAATCTTTGAGAGTTACATGAAAATGCATTTACTTATTCCAATTTGCTTGGAATCATTGATATGAAAATAAGAAAATAATAATAATTTAAAAAAAAAAAAAAAAAAGCAGGTGGGGCTTTATACAATGACTCATACACGAGTGCCGAAAAGCCACTATTTAAAAACAACTAAGATGCTGCAGAATTGTTAATAATTACTGGATCAACAAGCTTTTAAAACAAAACTATAGACAGTCATTTATCAGTGTTCCTACTCCACTGCACAGCATTTTAGATGTCTTTTGTTGATATTGGTCCTGTCATTTCTCTGAGTGGTTGCATGCCTTTCCATTGGTGTGCAGAGGCAGTTTCTCCTGCAATCATTTAGTACTGCCACCTGGAAATCAAAGGTGACTCCAGAGGAACAGGACTAATTTATTGTATCGAAGAGGAAAAGCATTAAGATGGCTGGCCGGGCTTGTAGCAGAGAGTGGTAACTACAGAGCCCATGTCCTGCTCAACACAATTTCTTGTACATTAAGTAATCTTTGTCAGATTCAGATCATAGTTAAATATGTTCCTTTCTGATAACCCAGACAGCAGGCCTGTCTCTCCCCATAACCTTTCAAATACTTTCAAGTCCACTTCCCATCTCTTAAATCCATGAGTACTTTAAAAGAATACCACCTTAAGTAGCATGTTAAGTATGCATGAAAGTGTCAACTGAAACCACCATCCCTCAGGCTGCAGGAGACTGAAGCCCAAAAAAATGCCGTTGGGCTCATATACCCCGAGGCAAGACCTGGATGTCCTTTCAGGAACAGACGTAGCTGGGGAAGGAAATGTCTTTTCTTTACCTCTCAGACACCAATCTGTCGACGTAGTTGTAATCTTCCAGGAAACAGAACAGCATGTATGCACGAAACTCTGTACATCAATGAAGAGTATTATTATCTTCTAAAAGTAAATATTCTCTGAGCTGATATGTGCGATAGCTGTACAATCACTGTTTTTTTTGCGCTGTTATCAATACATGCATTCATATCAGAACACCCCCCCCAAAAAAAAACAAAAAGATAGGAATATGTAAAATGGCAGTAAATTTGGAAGCTGAAAGCAGCAAATGTTTTAATGAATGATCAAAATTCAGCAGTAAATCGTCATAAATCCTTGACCGTGTTCTGCTGTATCAGCTTCTGCTGAGGCTGGAATGTAAGTTCTAATAAGAGTGAAAGCATTTAGAGGTTTAACACCTTGGCTAAATATTTCATCAAAAGTCAAATGTTTCACCACTCACTCATTTGAGCCGCTGTCACTTCAGTTCGTCCTTGTGGAGATGACTGGTGAGGCAGAGCTCTGCCAGGATAGCTATCGCTCACTGTCAGCCATGACAGCCTGTCACTATTCCTACACCGCCAATTGCCTCAGCAGTGCTGTAGCAGACATGGCATGTATGTCAAGATGCTTCGATGTGACCAAACACGTTTTGACACCCCACAGTTAGATGTGTCTTATAACCCATCACCGAGCCTGTGGAAATGGTGTTAATTTCAGTGAGGTCATCATTGCTTAGCTCCAGAAAGGATTTCTGTTGGTTTGGTGGAACTAGATGTAAAACTATGTCCTGGAAACACGTTTTGTGGGGTTTGTTTCAGGACACAGTACAGAAGCACTGATGACTGTCACATTGTTGTACCTGTTAAATATTCAGAATGATCAGCAACCTAATTCGCTACTTTAATTTCATTACAGCACATCTGACAAAACTTTAGACATCCTGACAGAAAAATACAGGGGCAGGTGTCTTGTAGAGGAATGTAATGACAGCTGACAGAGACATAAAGTAGAAAGCAGACATGCACATTATGCAGATCCTCTGTTTCAGCATGAACTGCAGTGGCTTCTGAAGCTTATACAAACACTGAGTGCTGGAAAAGTCTTTGAAAACCCACCCATCATGCAAACTGACAAAGGCTTGCTTTTCAAAACCCACAGCCAATCTGTTGATCATTACTTATTTACAAAGGCCTTGAGGCCGCAGGTCCTATAAAAACACATTTGATATAGTATACACCCAGATGTTTTTTTGTTTTTTTTTTCCTCTGCTTGTTGCAGTGAAGTATCCCTTAGGCTACCACAGCGAATCACTCTCTGGCGTGTAGGCAGTAGGCACTGAATGGAATACCACATCCACCTGTATTGCAGCGTATCAGCATAGCAAGTAGATGGATTGGTTTGGTGGTTTGATATTTAGCTGATGGCTATTGCACTAGAAAAGCTTCGTTTTGTAACCCAAGAGGCTGGAAATCACCTGCAGCGATTCAACTTGAGCCCCACTTTGAAGCAAATCAAAAAGGGCAAACACCTACCTGTAAAAACGGAGGCCGTAGATCAAAGGAAATGCTAACTTATGCATATAAATGCTTTTATTTATAGTACAAAAAAGTGACTTTTATAAGTCACTGCATATTGCTGATCTGTATCATAACTTATGGTAGCAAGTAATACAGACAAGTGTGTTTGACTTTCAAATGCCAAACAAATACCAGTCATATTAGCAAGGGGGACATAAAGTCATCTGTCAGTTTTAATTACATTACATGTGTACAATTCCACTTTGTATACTGAAGATCAGACTGCAGGTCTTCCCTGTTGAACAGCTTCCTTACAACATGGCACTTAATGACAATGACTATTACTATTATCATTTCTGTAATGGGCTCTTGTTGAATAACAGCATTATCTCCAGTCAAGATCAATAAGCACTGATTTAATTTCATGAGACAAGATAAAAGCAAGGTAGCATTTGAATTCGCCTTTCATTGTGATGATACATATCATCTGTGGCCTTACGTGCTGAAAAGAGCTCAGAGGGATCTGACAATAGATGAACAGCCTCGGGCTACTTATCCTTTAGAGCGTCTCTGACTGCCTGGTGCTGTCATTAGTGCCAGGCCTGTTTAAGAGCTGCAGTCTCTGGGTGTCACATGAAAACTTGTGGCATAGAGCACCTCTGCAAGTCTGACATGTTTTCCATGAAAAGGGGTGCATAGAAAATGTTCTTCAAGATGTTCTCCATAATACTCTGGTGTCCTACCTCATTATCTTGGGTGAGGAGTTCGGAGAACTCCGCATGCCTCCATTGCGTTGCTTCCTTTTGGGCGATAAAGCCGACTGCTGGTCCTCTTCAACTGCAACAAAACGTAACGATGTGAGGGGGAATTATCAGAAAGCGAGCGCAAGTACACACAACAGTGACAGCAAACAGACGTCACAGCAAAATGTGAGGTCAAAGGGACTGTATGCAGGGATTGTACACAGAGATAGAGTGAGTCGAGGGAAAAGGGTGGAGTGAACATGAGAGTTCATTACTGAGCAGACATCATTCCAATAGCTGGACAATGCAGACAGGAAACATTTGCACATGACTTGCATGGCTGTGTATGGAGATGCACGCATGCAAAAATGCCATCATCAACCATCATGCTAACTGCAAAGTTAAAGGTTTATCCACCACAAACTAAACCAGAGAACCGCTGTAATCCACCTGTCAACAATTGCATAATTAATATAATAAAGCAGCTCCAATACCTGCGGAGTTATTAGAATGCTGCCATTGTCTTAATTTCTGGTTAGCACAAAGTTACTCATACCTAGGTAGGAGTTTTGGAGACACTAATAACTCACATTCTCATTTGGTTAATGCAATGATGTGTAAATATCAAGGATCTAATACTACAAAAGGAGGCAAATACTGCGCCAATACTGAACCCCGTCTCCACTGCTGGTCTTTCTCATCTTGGGAGTGTTGCCCTTGGCTCACATAATTAGGTTGGTCTTCATGCCAGAGTGATTTATGTACAGCTGAGATGCCCCTCGGACACTGTCTTTATCACTTCACCAAACTGCACTGAGCTCTTCATTGTGAACGAAGGATAGGTTTTACCCACGGGTAAAGTAATCAGGCAAATATTTTTACAAGGTAATATCACAGCGGAGGAAAAACAACTCTACGCTGTGGCAGTCGCCAGTAAAATAAACACAGGCAGCAAAAACAGTGTTTCACTAATAGCACTTTAACAGCCATCATTCAGTGGGAATAGCTTGTTAAACGTTGTGAAAAAATGCACTTGAGTATCTTTTTTACGGACGATTCAAGCTGTGAACATTTTTCTCATTTCAATAATGGAACTACAAGAGCTTTCATTAACATTAATAAAGTCCCAAGGATCGTGCTCTTTTGTGGATGAACTCATGGTTTTCGGCGCTGATAGCCTGTCTGAGACTGATACCATAATGGAAAATGTTGAAGCACACGGGGACTTCCTTGGCCAGGGACGCTCCAACACTTGGGCCCTCAACATCTTGCTCATCCTGTTCAATATTTAATGTTTCACAGCTGACAGCTGCACACTCTGGGTCATTAGTAAAGAATGCTACACATGCAACTACTCCAGACTGGCAAGCACATGCTTCGGTTGTGCTGTTGTTGAGTACAGGCCTAACAAACACACCACGGGTAAAAGGGGAGGGGCGGGGGATTGGCCCTTACACTTTCTCTGACTCAGTGTGGAATTATTGGAGTGACCGGGGTGGTATCTGTATTTCACCGGCAAGCTACGTGCCCGCTGGAGCCGGTTGGCCTCTTCTGCCACTCCTGGTAGCCGGCCGACCGGGGCCAGGACTCCAGAGCCCATGAGGCTCAGTTTCAGGACAGAGGGCTCAGGCAAGGGGCAATAAGCTTCCCTTGCGGTTGTTTACCAAAGGGATCGACACAGCAGTACCTCCACTGTGGGCCATGCTAGAGACCTCGCTGGCTGAGTTCTGGTGCGGTTTAGCTGTCTTGTATTGATAAGCTGGCGGCCAGATTTGGGGGTTGTTGTTTACTGCTAAATAAAGAGGAGTCAAAATCAGCAGCTATACAAAATCAAGACACTTGGCTTTAATTGTGTCAGCCCACCCAAATCACAAAAGTACCAATCTGTCCTCTTGATTTGATTTGATTTTATATCATTTTATTTTATTATACTTTTATTTTATTTTATTCTATTTTTTAATTATTATTTCAGTTTAACCTGAAAAATTTGGAGGTTTTCAGATGGTTGTCATTAACCTCAAAACATACAGGTGAATAAGGTCGAGTGTATCCAGTAAATCAATTTAGTGTGATGAGTACACATTTTTAAAAATTTTGTTTATTTATTTTTAATATCCTGTTCACCTCTATTTTGTTGGTTAGAAGCAGAACTATCAGAGACAGATATTTAAAAACAAAAACAAAAAAAAGTCATAGAACAGTTTTGTGATTTGAGTGAACCAACCCTTTAATTCTTTCAGTGAAACACAAGTTAGGATTTGATTCAAACTGACTTCAGTAAGACCTGCAATGTGTGTGTTAATAAAACATCTTGTGACTCTTATCATAATTAAAGAACAATCACCGGTGTTGGGGGATGATTCTTTCTGGCACAACAATGCTAATGGCTGAATAATTGAAAAAAGTCTCATTCCTTTTTAACGCCACTTAACCACTTCACATAGCCACCAAAGAAATGTTCGATTTGACATTTACTTTGATATTTATAACACACATGAATTAATAAACATGCTTTCAGGTGTTTCAGCAATAGCTGTGCCACAAGAACAAGGAGGTGACGATGTGAATTAACAACCACAAGCTGCTATTTGCAACTTACGTCCGAAGGGGTCAGGGGTTTGCATTCACTGTTTGCTAATGTTATAAAGGAGGAAAAACTGGTGAAGATGAAATAGAAGAGGCTCGCTTTTTTAGTTAAGAAAATGTCTGGGAGCCAAAACTGGAGAAGAGAGATGATTATATCAGCAGTCAGCTGTCTAGCTGATTATCCTCCCTGTTTTAGACCTCCACTATTCATCTGCCCAATGTCAAACATGCACAGCACTTCTCCAAGACAACACAACGTGGCAGATTTGCTCTTATCAGACATCCTGTTAAAGTGGACGACAGTAGCTGAGTGGATGAAAGAGAACTGACAAAGCATTAGATCAGTTCTTTTTTTTTTTAATTTGATGTCTATCATGTATTTTTCAGAGCTGAACTGCTACTATACTATAACTTCCTCCATATATTTACTTAAAATCTTTCTGCTACATTTTGAACTGTTCAGTGATTTAAAGCGTCTTCGCTCACAGTGAAGCTGTAGCACCATCTACTGTTGAGCTGTAACTGATACCCAACACAAAGAAACATTTTCCTAATGCTTTGCTTGTGAATAACAGTGATGGATGATGACAAACTTAACAGTGAAGCACAGACAGGTTAGAGACAGTCCAAGGGGTGGCAGCTGAGAATGCACGAATGAAATTGTTAAGAGACAAGTGACCACAGAGAAAAGAGTGGAAATCAAAACTTACTTGATTTGATATATCCATTATAGCTATTTTTAGCTGAGAAAAATGCAGAGATGGATGACAGGTTACAGAGAGAAACGGATCGTAATGAAAGCAAATTAGAAATGACAACAGTGAGCTCAAGGCCGAGGGGTTTTTCTTTAAGGCACTGAAAAAATAGAGGCTGTTCTTGAAGAAAACTAGGTTGAAGCAATGAGAAACAAAACAGGTCATTTGGGTAAATGACAGTTAATGTTGGTCATAGTCTCCTCTGAGGTGTCTCAGGAACACATTTGTCACAACAAAAGAGGGCTGGTTATTTAAACTATGCTAAATATGGTTAACGATTAAGAGGATTTATGTGGTCAATATTATTTTGATTCTTAATTAAAATGACTGTTATTGTATTAGTTAGTCTTTTGGCCTTTAAATGTCAGAGAATGCCTGTCAGAAAGCTCCAACCTGATATCTTTAAATAGCTTGTTGAATCCTGTTAGCACTTCAAAGTCAAACATTTCCACTTTACTGTGATGAAGAAAAACTGTAAATTGTCAGAGCTGTCAAGATGAAACTGAAGAAATTATTAAAATGCCAAAATAACTGCAGTACGTTTGATTAGTTGTCGGCTCATTTTTGCTCTCTATCAAGTTACCTGTCACTTTAGCGGCTTTGAATGATCATATTTCAATATATTAAGCACATCCTTGAGCACACATTGAAATCTAGTCTAAAAGGAGGTTTTAGAATTAGATATTTCAATGGAGTTTATCTTGGAAGGCACTGGATGGTGCACATAACAAGACATACAATTGATTTTTGTCTATAGTGTTCATTTTTCGTCTTTTTCCAGAATCTGCTTCCTTTTCCTCAGCCGTGCTGAGAAAACCTGCACGGACGCATGTAACTTTGTGTGAGTCACTTTTTGGATCCTTGAATCCCACACTTGGTCATTAGTGACTTATTTCAACCCCTTGCTCACAATAAAGGTCATGAATTTAGCTAGAGGCAGGACAGTGACAGCAATGTTCAAACAGGGACCTTGCTGGTCCTGGCATCTGTCGCCTGCAATCGGAGGGCGCAAGCAGAGTCACAGGACTAACAGGCTAGCATCTGTCCCACAACGAGAGGAAAGCAGAGGGGCGGGGGCACTCTGCTGCCTGGTGGTTAGGAACTGTCAGGCTGGGTTTCATGACAACCGGTAGCACTCCAAAAATGAAAATGCAAACATAATTTCCATGTCAGGCCTTATAAGGCCTCGCTCCATACATCTCCTGCACCGTGTTGACAGCAAGTCTGGAGCCACACTCAACCTCAGCTAGCCAGGCGAAGCTCACAGCACACAACCCTGGAAGACATGTTGAGGGGTGGAAATGCCCAGAGAGGCTCAGCTGCACACAGAATGGTCTTTGATCCAGAGATATTCATTAAAACTGTATGACAGTCTACAATGTTTTCCAGCAAATTGTATCAACGCTCGGCAAGCTCAGACACATTCTTCATGCCTGCTGCGATACATCAGAACAAAACCCTCTGGCTTTAAAGGGAAACCACACTTGAATTAAGAATTCCTGAGCAGTTGACTTCAGTTCAAATCAGTTCTTAAAAATCAACAAAATCCAGCTCTGTGACACTGTCTCTTATTCCTGCAAAATCTATCTCTATTGAGCTTTTGTATTCCCGTGACTGTACAACTTAATCACAGTTTTATAGGGAAACACTAGAAACTACATTCCACAACATTTCCAGCAAATGGAGCACAGTATCAACTGCAGTCGCCTAAATCCTAAATCTATGTCACTGCACATAAAATTATTTAAAGAAAATACTGTCTTGTCCACTCAGTTATGCAGGGTACTGTAGTGTTGTTCTTGAAAACATTAAGTTATAATTCTACAAAATCTTTGTGCATTCATATATGAACAAATAATTTGAGATAATGCATATATATCCTCAAAAACTGCTTCAGAGTTTGAGTTTGCATCAGGAGTTTTTCTGCAGGGCTTCATAGCTGTAAACTTGTAAGGGCTTCAGCTTTAATTTCTTATAAAATTGTTGACGAGGTCAATGGTGGGAGAATCACTTTTCACGTTGCAAAATTTGTGTATAGTGATCTTTTGGTCTGATTTAAATCATATGTCAATTTGACAAGAAACACAATAAACCAGCATGCACCACAGCAACTAAAAGTCACCTCCAAAAGTAGCGACACAGAGCACCAGCTGACAAAATCATAGGTCTAAAGCAACATCTATATCCATCACGAAGACAACACAGCTGCTGGAGCTAAAAAACACACAAGCTGAAGACACGCTGCAGAGTCAACACAGAGCATGTAACAAACACTGAGGAGCAAATGTCATGGCGACAACTTACAGGCATGTAAAGTGGCTGAGCAATCATTAACAGAGACAGCAGAGAGGGGGATGTCCCGTTGTGGGGAGTCCAAGTTACAACGCACATTAACTGGCATGCAAGAGCAGTCCTTTTCAGAGCGGCCGCAATCAAAACAACATGCCAGTCTCATTTTCTTGTAGGCGGTCATCTTGGCTACAGTCATGGGTTCAGACGAGAGGAGAGGAAAGGCAGGTTAATGTGCAGGGTCGTTCTGGAGGAAGACTGGACAAAGGTAGACATGGCACAGAGGAAGGTTGCGGCTGGGATGCACAGGATAAACTTTTTCTTGACAGTGTGGATATGTTAAATAAAAAAAATGTTTGTTTTTTTTATTTACTTCTTGTGCTTTATGCAGTTTAAATCACTTCTGGGACCAGTATAGGAAACAGCAGATAGTTCTGACTGGTGTCACCAGCATAGAAAACAACAGATCCTCTGACCTCAGCATGACCCCTGCAAGCTTATGCTCACTATGTGAAGAGCTGTATATGAGTGACTATTAATATTACATTTTACCACACTTCAATCTCTATATTTTTCATGATAGACAAGATGACATAACCTTCTCCAGGAAAAATGGACATGTGGTAGAAATAAAAACAGCTCAAGTCTGTAAGTGCACTCAGAAAAGGCAAAAGTGGAGAAGTAGGAGGTTCTAATAGTCATTTCATGTCACCCAAGTAACATTTAACATACACTCACTGGCCACTTTATTAGGTCCACCTGTCCAACTGCTCGTTAACGCAAATTTCTAATCAGCCAATCACATGGCAGCAACAATGCATTTAGGCATGTAGACATGGTCAAGACGATCTGCTGCAGTTTAAACCAGCATCAGAATGGGGAAGAAAGATCATTAAAGTAACATGAACGCATGGCTCCATCCTGCCTTGTATCAATGGTTCAGGCTGCTGCTGGTGTAATGGTGTGGGGGATATTTTCCTCCCACACTTTGGGCCCATTGAGCACCGTGTCAAAGCCAGAGCCAACTTAAGTATTGTTGCTGACCATGTCCATCCCTTTATGACCTCAGTGGACCCATCTTCTGATGGCTACTTCCAGCAGGATAATGTGCCATGTCATAAGGCGTGAATCATCTCAGACTGGTTTCTTGAACATGACAATGAATTCACTGTATCAGATCAATCCAATAGAGCACCTTTGGGATGTGGTGGAACAGGCAGCAACTGCATGAAGCTGTCATGTCAATATGGGCCAAACTATCTGAGGAATATTTCCAGTAGTTTGTTGAATCTATGCCCCGAAGGATTAAGGCAGTTCTGAAGGCAAAAGGGGGTCCTACACAATACTAGCAAGGTGTACCTAATAAAGTGGCTGGTGGGTGTATAACAAATGTATGATTTGTCCAAACATCCCTTATGTCAAATGTGCTTGGAGGAAAGTATGCAGTGTGGATTACATCACTTCAGTATGTGAGATGACTTGTTTCTTTTGTCAACAGAGTTGAGTGAAGATTGATTCTCATTTCTCATCCCATTGACTTTCTAGCAGTTGCTCTTCTTGCATGAATGTTGTTTGTCATAGGCCAATGTGGACACCTAGTGGTCTATCCGAGAATTACAGATTCTGTCAACAATACTTTGAGGATGCTGCAAAAATATTTATTTTCCCAACTTTATAGGTTTAAAAAAAATCATCAAAATCAAAACTGTTATATCCATTCCAGATATCACCTTATATGTGTTCACCTAGTTGTTATGATTGCTGATTTTCTTTTGAATATTTTAATATTCAATTTAAAAGCAACATGCAGACAATAACAAGGAGGGGTCCAGGCAGTGCATGCAACATTTACAGTGCATTTAAACAGATCATTTCATTCAGGGTCACAAGTAACAGACTGTGTTTTCAGAAACGAAACAAATCAACATTACTCACAATATATCACTTAAATGGAATTTAGAAAAAAAAACACATTCCAAAGCAGCAGGAAAAAAATACATCAAATGTGAAGGTTAGCTCTTAGTTGTAATGGTTTTACAACAAAAACTGACCAACTGAAGCAAAACCAAGTGGAAGAACAAGAAAGTCATGTTTTTTAATCTGCTGTCACAAGATCTATTTGGGTACCTGCAGTGTTAGTCTGAATGACTGCTAACATAAAACTTTCAATTCAGTGTAACAAAGAACGCAACTTTCTCTCAAAAGGGAAACCCAGCAAAAAAAAAACTCAAATTTTATCAAAATTTAAACAGAACTGAGAGTTTCTTTCTTCTGTGTGTATTTATATCAGGTGAAACCATACCATAAACTTCCTAAAGCCCTTCTATTTAGCAATACTGCCTCTGACCACATGGAAGCATATAGATTTGCTGTGTTGACAAAGGCCACTGACAACATTATGCTTATTATTATTAGGAGTAAGAGTTGGGCACATTCTGCACCACTTTTGTCCCATTAGAGGAGTACTTCTTTGTGTCTGACAATGGGGCAGGACACATTAAGTTTATTGTGATATATTGCCCCCATGTGGTTCAATCTGGTGTTGCTACATAGAGTAGCTTTAATGCCTTAACCTTATTACTATTATTATTATTTTTATAAAGGACATCAGGTGAGCAACTAACAAGAAAAGATCTAAAAATAAAAATTTCCCATATGAGCAGTTCATTCATATACCTCCACAAAGAGCAGGAATTTCAAGAGATATATTAAAAATTATGTAAAACCCAAATTATCTACACAGTGATACTGCTAGAGCGTTTGTTTTGTAGTTTTAGTTAACTGACCTTTAAAAGAGGCTCTGTTGACCCTAAAGTCCCCTCGAGGGCAAATTTTGAAACTTAGACCATTACTTTGTGTGTTGTTTTTGCTGTGCAAACAAATTGGATGATCTTACATCATGCATGTTTCATGAAATTAATGATTAATGTAGGAACTAAGAGATTTAAAAACATAACCACAGCACACAAAGGCACCATCTTAACACTGATTTAATGCTAAATTCACTTTAGTCTGTGCAGGAATATTATCGAGGTAAAATCTACTCAGATACCATGTTAGTGTGTGATCACTTACATTTCTTGCATCCACATTTCTTTATCCTCTTGGGATCAGTTATGTCATCGTGACAAGCCTTACAGTAAAACAGTGCTCTGTGGAAGAAAAACAACAGTCCACAAACATGGACAAACATAGAAATCCTAATACTTGCAACCATATACACACATACGTTTTTTCCCCCATCTTTAGCCATTAATGGGTGTAGATATTCTGCTAATTAATCAATTGCTTATGAGGCATACCAATACATGCCGTAACACATTCAGGGTAAAATAAATAAATAAAAGTGATCGAATTTTATTTATTTATTTAAGCTCGGGTTTTATTCATTACCTTTTTACTTCTTTTGCATCACTGGCAATGAAGAAGCCCAAGGTCCCCTCCTGCATTTTCACATGGTTTCCAGGGTTGATGAGGGTGCTGAGAAGATTTGTAGACCATACATGTCACAGCAGAAAGCTACATCACAGAATTTGCACGGCTTTGCAATAATCACTTGTAGGCCATTTTGCCAAGAGTAGTTGTTGCAACTCATTTGGCAGGACAGCCTCTGTTTATTAAATCAAGTTGGTGAAAGCAGATAGCGGTGATGTTTTCAGTCTAAACGAGAACCAGGGTATTAGAGACACTAGTAAAATAAAGCTTGTTGCTGTGCTTCAACAAACCAACTGCCAGCTAGCCCATTAACTTGTCAAAGATCGTCTGATGTCTGTGATTAAACCATTTCAGATGTTGGTTTTTTCGTATTTCGTAAAGCATTTGTTTGCAGTCAAACAGCGAAGCTGATTCAAAGTGGCTTCAGCACTGAAGAGAAATACTGACAGGAAACACACCTGCATATAGAATTATGATTTCTAATATGAGCGCATCCATTTACCTGCTTTCTCTTTGATCAGACTTGTACTCTATAGCAATCAGTAGTAACTTTAGCTTCACATAGCAGAGTCTGAAATACAGGAAAAAAAAAACATTATTAGACAATATATAGGTTCATTTAAGTAATTTAATGATAATCGTCTTAGAGTGCTACTCTGATTTACATTAAACTGACTGACTGAAACTGTATCTTTCTCCCTGTGGGATGCACACTTGCAGTTTTATAAGCTTATAAACACACAAAGACAGCAAAGCAGCTGTGGCAGTCTTCAGCTGTTGTTTCCTCATTATAATTTCACAAAGAATAAGCAAATAGACTTTTGACTTAAACTGTAAAATACTAAACAAAATTATGATAGGTTATTGTGACACGTACAAACTTGAGATAAAATAATTAAAAATGAAAAAAGGTAAAATGCAACTTGATAGTAATGTTAAAATGATTAGCATGCAGAGAAAAACGAAACCAAAAGAAATGTCCCTTGACTTACTCGCAAATTGTTGGGAAGGATAAACCCACAAAGGCACTGGACAGGTACTCTGTGTACATCTCATTGGCTACTCCTTCAAGATAATACTTCTGCCATGTGTCCTCCTCAATCTACAACAGAGACATATTTGTACCAATAAACATTACAAGATAAAGTTACAGAGGTTTGTGTTATTTTATTAGGCTTCTCCTGCAGCCACCAGGCGTTGCATGCAGGTTTCATTTGGGATTTCCACAACTGTCAGCTCAGGCCAACTTTAATCTTGAACCTAATCCAGTGAGGTTGAATCTTATGTTACCTTAATAAAGGACCTCATGGAGAAAAGGTTGGCTAGCATGGTGGAGAGGCCTTGAGCCAGGCAGCTTTGGGCGATGAACCCGAGCTTCAGCTCCGCGAGGCAGATGGCGTCGTCTCCCTCTTTCCAGTTCCAGCTTGGAATGTTCAAAAGGTGGGCCTATTGATGGGAAAAACATTGACTAAAGTTATATGATTAAAAAATACAAAAGGTCAAACAATAAAATCTTTTAATAAGATATATTTACATATCAGTTTTAAGTAACTTTATAGCAGCAATCTGATTTCAGCACATTCAAGAAAACAAACCTTATTGTGATACTGCAACATTTGAGTGATTATTCTGATCTTTGGATGGTAGTTCTTGATAGATATTACCCTGATGAAAGGACAAAAATAAAACAAAGTGAGATCACCTACAACAACAAAATCTTTAGTTGTCAATTTCTACTTTTTCCCTGTCAAAAGTTAATCAGTCATGCAGATTAAAAACTCATGTTATACTCCTGACACAAGCTCATTTCATCTTTCCATTACAGAAAATTAGATTAGATTAGATGTACTTTATTCAAGAAAACTTTTAACATTCATATTGTCTCTTTTAATTCTTGATCATTTTAAAATAAGAACATGAGTAAGAAGAGTTGGTACATGTTGATTATCAGCCCGAGTGTCAGTTGAGTGCCAGCTCCAGCAGACACACTTAAACCAGGGTTCCCTAATACTGGCCCTTGAGGGCCACTATCCTGCATGTTAAATGCTTTCCTGCTCCAACACACCTGATACACATAAATGGGTCTCCATCAGCTTGTAAATGAAGTCTGTTAAAACTCCTTCTAAATGAAAGAGTTTATATGTAAAAATAGTTAATTACCATAGTAGCTGAGCCTTCTTTTGTATGAAGGTGGCATTGTGGGTAATGTATTTATCATGTACAGTTACGTTAAAAGGAATATACACCCCCGTTCAGTGCTAAAGTCTAGCTTTAAGTTTCTTAATGTCATTGTGGAGAAACCTTTTTGCCCATTCATCTTTACTAATTTGCTTCAGCTCAACTGATTTATGTGCAGCTCTCTTAAGATGCTGCCACAGCATTTCAAGGTGAAGATGTAAAGCCTTCAAGTAATCTAATGTGAAATGTTTATGCTGTATTTATATATATACCAGTAACATTTAATAATACAATGTCTTGTCAACAGCGTCTTGTGATTTTTCCTCCCCAACCCATACTTCTCAAGTCTGAAAACATAAAAACTTTTTTAAAAAGTGCCTGAAACCAGCTTTATTTTACAAACCTCATGATATTGGATGCATCCTCAGCGTCAGGGTCAGCACAGTATTTGTTGGCTAAGATCAGGCAGGCGTCAGCTGATTCGATCTAAAATATATATAGGAAGTAAACATAATTTTCCAGCCATAATCCAGCTGTAAACTATGGATATTAAAGTTTTCCTCTGAGATCCAGTGAAAGCAGCATTATCGATTACCTTGACTCTGGCCAGGTCGTGCGGGTTTAGGACAGAGCCTTGGTAAAACTCTACCTGGGTGAAGTGGCGCTTGAACAAGGCTTCCAGCTCAAGATTAGGGGAAATACTGAGAAAAGCAAAAAGAAATCCAAGTGAACACATTTCTAATTCTCTGAAGTTTGATTCTCTCTTTTTTTTAATTATCTCTGGCAAGCAAGTGAAAAACAGCATTTAATACTTACTTATGGAGAAAAACAATTTCTACATTGACATCATCCCTGTCCTTGTGTAGGAAGTCTTTTAGGAAGTTGGACACACTCTCAAGTGTTATATGACCACAGACCACAATGTGCCTGAAAAACAAGGTGCAGAACAAAAATGAAACTAAAACGCAGTGAGAATCAGTCAAGAAAACACACAAACAAGCTGTTGTTTCATCTTTGGAGTCAAAAGGTTAATTTGAGATGAGAGGGGAGGTGATGGACATCCAGGTCATTACTTTGGAATCTGTGTGGAAGTAATAACTATGTTAGGGGAGTGATGTTGGATGTTCCCGTCAGGATGAGGGAGGACTGGATGTGAAGGTCAGTATGCACTGTGGATTTCAGTATCAGATTATAAAGGATCAGTTTGCTCAGATGGAGATTATAATATCAGCACAAAGTCTGCTTTAAATCCCACATTTTGTAAACCCTTTACATAACAAACTCAGTTTAGATTTATTTCTATCATCATATATTTGTTTTAACTTATTTTGAAGCAATACTTAGGTAAATATTTCATAAGGGACTGCTCTTCTTGCTGTTTGTAAGAAAAAACTGAAGGATAATAATAGCAGGAATAAAGAAAGCAGAGTAGAAACAAAAACAGAATAGTTAAAGACATTTGTGTTGCCACATTCACACTCAGAATGTATTAAAATGAAATATTTGGAGCAAAATGCTCAATTTATGTCACAACACATGCTGTTGCCAATGAAGCAGAGCTAAAGCACTCTGCTAGTTGTTCGTATGTCCACTGTGTCCGCTGCATATTGGTGTAATTTAACAACACAAATACAAACACACTAAAGAGTTCTCCTTTCAACCAGCTCCCCATCACAAGCAAAAAAATATATACTTGTATGCTGTATGAACCACATTATTTATTAACTCTCTACCAATAAAAAAAATGTAAAAAAAAAATTGTAATAAATACAAGGCTCAAATTCGTACAAACTGAATGAACTATACTCATGAAATGACTATTTTAAATTTGTTAATCTTATCTTTTAGTTGATTTATTTCGTACAGAAAGAGAAAAAAAAACCTTTGATTTAGGAAGGTTTTCCTTTTTAACAACAAGCTGACAGCTAGAAGTACCAGAACATTTTGTTTTTTAACTGTTTTGAGGCACCCAGCAGATTGTCTCTATCTTCAGAAACAGCTGCAGCTCTTCAGACATGAAGGTAAAAATGTTATATGAATCGTTTGATATTATGGAAAAATAATGCTTTGTTGCTTTCTTGCAGAGAGTTTGGACAACATGATCGCTTTGTGATTACTGTAATGATTATACACAGGAGGAAGCTATTATTCTGCCTCCGACCCAAACAGATAGGTAAACCTGGTATTATTTTGACGACCTGTCCAGGTGTGCCTGGATCACAGCTGGACAGCTCTAAGAACAAGTATGAATGTGCCCAGGGAAGCATAAAGGATACAGTCTGGCCATTCAGACCACTTTCAGAGGTGGTCTGGGCCACAGTCCTCAGCGTGCTCACTCCCCTCCAAAAACCAGTGTTGAAAAACAGCTACGTAATTAGCACAACCTTCTGCTAGATGAGGTACATGATACTGACACTAGTCAGTTGTTTTGCAGAAGGCTGTTGGCCAGTTGCAAAGGCAAAAAATAAATAAAAATAAATAATGCTCTAAAATGTTTTTTGTGTTACTGTGTAGCCTGTATCTGGTTGTTTCTGCTTAGCTACTGAAACTGAGAGTGTAAGCAAAAGCATGTTTCCTAAACTGAACGCCATGCTGGCGTTTGGTATTTGCAGACAGAATTTTCTCCGTTTTTTTTTAATCTGGTCACCTACAAGTTATGTTCAAACAAGTATAAATACGACTTAAAAAGACCACAAGATGTGGTCTTATTGGGAGCTGTATGCTAAGCTAAGGTAACTGCATCCTAGTTTAACTGATCCTGAATTTAGCTTAACTTTGACTATGTGTATTTTGTAAATATTATTCTTAGCAATAAAAGTCTAATTCTATTATGTGAGTTATCTATTTTAAGAAGCAAAGTCTTTGAATATAACGTATTGGAGATAAATAGTTTTTGCCAAAAAGACTTCAATAAACATGAAGTCAGCTTAATTTCAAGTTAGAAAGAATGTTAAGGTTCTCCAGTTAGCAGAAGCATAAGAAGTTCTTATATTTTAAGAGGAACCAACAGAAACTGGTGATGACCTATTCACACATTTTTAATCAAATTTGCAAAACTAACACAGTGAATGCCTGATCTTCCCCAGAACACTGCAATGCAGTTATGAAAAACAAAAGTAACACACACACACACACACCTACAATTTTTAATTATAAGATTTTATGTATCAACAACACATAATATATGTTACACTGTTACTGTTTTGTATTTAACAAAATCTAAGCCAGAATGCAGAGGTAGAGTGTAACAAGAAGAAAAAGAAAAGAAAAAAGAAAGTTCAATTTATGTTTCAATAACTTGGACAACTCATGGGGCTGCATCTGACTTGCTAAACTGACAATCCCCAAGTGCCTAAAAGTGAGTCAATCTAGACTGACACTCCTGTTAATATGTCCAGCTTTAACAACAGAAATAAATATATTTACAGCCTGATATTCAATAAATAAATAAATGGTTTTGGTCTTAATAACGAAATTTCAAGTCCAAGACAACTGTATGGGGGATGCATTTTTATGTTCCTCAGGTGTTGTACCTATTTATGTACCTCAGGGTGTAACACCTGAGTAACAGTTATATTAGTCACTTTAGCAACTTAACAGCATAGCACTTTTGGTGAACTTGACTTCTGATCTGTTGGGAGATCTAATAGAGTACAATCATTACCTATTTTAAAGATAACATGGCTTGTTGTGCTGTTAATTGCAGACCGCTGTGACTGACTCTGGGTTGGCCTGGAAGAGTCCAAGGACAAAGCTTACCCAGGCAGTAGTAGCAGCTACCTTTTCACCGCTGAAGGCTGTGACCTGGGCTAACTGATGGACAGCCTCTATCTCATCAGCTACTTGACCAAGTAGCAGCCAGAACAGCTGGCTCTTCCAGCCAAGTCACAACCAGGTTGGCCGGTGCCCTTTGAGACTGACCAACCCTGCCTGGACCTCTGCCAGGACCGTGCTCAAATGGAGCCTCTGGGTTGTGTTGCAGTAAGTTGTGGGTCCTGGTAGTTCTCAACTGAAAGCTCCAGCTGATGTCGTTTCAGCTCCAGCAGCACGTGTTTCAAATGTTGGTCTGGTAGCAACATCAGAAATTAGGATGGTTGGAAAATTCAAAAGAATGAATGTAAGGTAATGCTACTTAGCACCACAGGTTAGCATGATGTAAACCAAGCTAAATAAGCTAGCTTTTGGTGATGGAGGTTAGGTGTTCATTGTACCACCCATTTGCTGACATTTAGATTAAACCAGCGTTGGGCCGAGTGATCTTCTATGTCCGTCCAGAGGGTTTCAAAAGGCTTTGCACCAACTTTTCAGAAAAACCTATGTGTGATGCTGCAGGGGGTTTAACCAGTTCTTTGTATACATATATATATGGCACGACTTAATAGCATTAATGTAACCTGAAATTGCTTTCTTATCAGTCACTCAAATCAGAGGACTTATAACCTACTCCTCTTTACAAAATTACTTCAGTTCATTTAACTTTGCAAATACTTCTTTGAGCAATGCTGCAAGCAGGGTTAGGGTTAGGATTAGGGTTAAACACTGCATGACCCTGCATCACACTGAATGAGATTGTTTCTCTGCAGTCAAATTACTTTGGTGACTCAATATCCCTGTGTTCCTCAAGCTAACAGTTGATGCAGTTGGAGGACAGGACTTAATACAAGATTATTACATTTACAAAGTCACAAACAAAATGTGCACCTTCTAGTTTCCTGTTGCTTTAACAGATTTTATCAGTTAACGCAAATTAAAAAGTTAGGCTGCCCTGTAATACAAGGAAGTAAAGAGTGTCATTACAGCTGCGTCAGGATCAGTGCTCTGTTGAGTCACAGTCAGTGACCTAAACTGCCGGAATCAGGCTCAACAAATCTGAGAGCAATACTGAACCACAGACCAGTTAAAAAGACTTTTAAATAAATAAGTAAATTTCTCAAATATGAAGATTCATAAGATAAATCTAGTATATTTGTTAGAGGTCTTCGGAACAACAACCCGACAACCCGAGGTTCCAACCCGACCCAAATCGGGTCTCAGGTCTATTCACAAGACGTGACTCCGGGTCGGAATCATTACAGTTAGTCTCGGGTCGGTCGGTGCTCTCTGACAGACTGGGTCCGTGTTTACCAGAGAGAGGTAAAGATATTGGTGATGGCAGCTGTCACTCACTCAGACAGAAGATTTGGACAATGCAACGAAGGATGAAACTACTGAAAGCACGACAAGTGCCATAAACCAAAGACAAGCATGATGAAGAGAGTGAGCGAGGAATGAGACGATGCAAAAGGAAGGTGAAGTTAATCTAAATCAGCTGTATCTATGACAAATGTTAACAGCAGCTGTAAGTGAAGCCAGCACATCATAGACTGAATTAATAAGAAGAGCCATAAAATAAACTGAAGAGATGCCAAATTATAAAACCTCGCCTTTACCTTGACACCATATCTAACCTCATCTGTGCTTCCATGTCCTTTCTAAGGAAAGAGTTTTCTCCAGGCAACCCATCCAACATGCATCCATCCATTCATCCATCCATTATCTATGCCCGCTTAATCCTCTGCAGGGTCACGGGGATCTGCTGGAGTCTATCCCAGCTCTCTTTGGGTGAAAGGCAGGGGTACACCCTGGACAGGTCACCAGTCCATCGCAGGGCCACATGTAGACAAACAACCACGCGCACTCACAATCACTCCTACGGGGAATTCAGAACCACCAATTAACCTAACAGGCATGTCTTTGGACTGTGGGAGGAAGCCGGACCAGCCGGAGGAAACCCAAGCAAGCATGGGGAGAACATACAAACTCTTTCCATATTTGCACTGTGTGAACGCACACCTGAAGGCTCCAGATGAGCAAATTGCCAAAACCTCTACTTTTATAGATGTGCCCGGTTACTGATGATCAATTAATCAAATGCATTTGACTAACAGTGGCTGCCTATTAATTTTCTTGATTTGTATGGAAGCAGTATAAGATAACTTAGTTTTTCACTGTCTGCTTCTGCTTTTGGGGTCAGTTCTGTAGTGATATGATGCAACATGTAATGTGCTATTGTTAATCTGAGTTTGTATTTTCATCTATTTCCATGATTTTAATACCTGGTGAGGTGACTATGTGATTCGTTTTCTGTTGGATTATGCTCTAATACATAAATGTTCTGATCGAAAAAGACTATTCCACTTTTTCAACATAACTGCATATTTCTAAAAAGGAAGGCATGTCATCATGCTTTAAACAAATATGTCTGCTATCAAGACTCTCAATTGGTTTTTTAGTAAGGGAAGCTTTTCTCAAAGAATATTAAATAATTCCTTGAGTCAAAGATCTTATTTAGTCCTGGGGGTGTAGGTCAGACTGAAGATTAAGGCCAAGAATGTTCAAAAGCGAAGCGTGGAGAACAAAACAAGCAGAGCGGGACAGTAAAAGTTTTTCACACTAAGAAAAACTGTATACTTAAAAACATGCATGAAGCTGGTGAAGGTTTACAGACCAAATGTAAGACTTTGGTTTATCTTCAGCAGTGGAAAAAGCAGGTGAGCTTCAGTTCATCATTTCAACATAGATTCAACATTGTTGCCTAAATTATTGTGCAAATATGGTTATTTTATTATAATTTTGTTTGTCTAATATCAAAAAATCTGAATTAATTCTTATTCTATACGCTGAATATTCACCCATTGGTGTCTTTATGTCTGTCTGATTAGTGTTTCTGCTCTGTCAGATAATAACCACATAATATTTGCAGCTAATAAGTCAGGATGATCAATGTTTATTGATCAGATTCTAATCAGCAGAAATTGATCACATGTTTTGATTGTCTGGTTTAAAGACTGGAGTTTAGCTGGATGCGATGAGAAGGTGGGTGGAGAAAACAATCTGAATGATTCACAAACACAAATTTGGCACACATGTACACTGATGACAAACGGTGTAATTACAAGTTAGACAACATAAAACATGTTGGATATTCTCATCAAACTATAAAGGCTGTTACTAATTCTTTATTTTAAAGCAACCTTTTTCAAAGATTTGAGTGGATGGTTAAATCCTTTCATGAGCAGATTAAGAAAATCATTTTCAGTAGGAACAGGTGTATAATCAGTTTATCACGCCAGTGAGAATATCCAACATGTGGCACATTTAAGCAGTACAATACATAATTATACTGAGAAGATATCTTTCTTATAAGGATATTTTGCATTTCTAAGTTCCAAAAGCTCTTTTTTTTCTTAAAACCAGTGAAAACATATCTGCCTGACATTAAACTTCCTTAAAAACCTTTATAGTTTAGGTCATATTTTCTAAAAGGAATTCTCAAAAATCATTTTTTTCATTTTAAGAAAATAGAAACCTTTAGAACTCTGAAATACAGAACATTCACTTGTTAAGATGGAGATTTCTTTTCAGCATAAAAGCAGCTATCAGTTCATGACAGGAAGCAATGACAGCTTGTACATATATAAAAGCAGCAGCAGTACAATACAATCAACACAAGAATCATGGCCAAGTTCTTCAGTCATTGTGTGACTTTAGTGCTAATTGAGATCACAACATCTCAAATCACAGTTTCATGATGTCTTTGTTCAGCATAAATCTGAAAGTCACCTCTTTATGAGAGGGACACTGGAGTCACACAAAACCACACCATTACAAGTTAGATTTTTGTTGTTTTGTTTTTTTAAATTTGTTTGACTTACTTTCTGCCTCTGGTCGAGTTATAACTCCCTCCATATTTCTTCCGATTAAGGATGAGAGCAGCAATTTCTGGCACGTAGCGAGCAAACATGGCCTACATGCATGGAAAAGAAAAAGAAAAGGGCATGCAGCGAAGGTTCTACTGCGGCGGAGGCAGTAGAGCCTCCTTGAATACTTACTTTCTCCCATTAACCGCACTATAGGAACCACCATATTTCTTGCGATTTCCTATTAACTCTATGATTTCAGGGACGTAGCTTGCAAACATGGCCTAAGGAGAAGATAGGAGACAGAAGAAGAGACTAAAAAAAAAAGACAAGGAAAGAAGAGCAGGTCCTCTAATTTTGCATTAAGAAATCTATAAAGTGTGAAGTTGAAGACTACTGTTTGTGCAGGAGTATTAATCTTTATTTGTTAAACAGAAAAAGAATAAAAGAAATATTAACTCTTTCAAATTAGCAGGAGGAAATTGTGCGAACGTAACCTGAAGTTACGCACAGTTTCATTCCAAATAGTGTGAAAAAGTATGAAAATGAAAAAGGAAATTAAAAGGCCAATATTTACAGTATCGGAAGGACAAAGGAGAAAAATGACAGCTGATGAGCAGTATGTCGATCTGTGGTAGAAAAATGAAAATTATATAAATCAAGAAAAAAACCTTATAAGCCATGTTTTGTCCAACAAACACACATGTTAGGTTGATTTTAACAGCACAGCAAAATGGATGGCAAACTTTAAGATTTCACTGCTGCACATCCAAAATGTCCAGAAGAGACTGTGAAGGGAGCTCAAGTCCCCTCCTACAAGTCCAAATATCAGGGTCAAACCCAAGAACAGATGTCTTCATTTCATTTTAAAGCAGATGTGAATATAAAAATATCACTTTTTTTCAATTTTTGGGCTGGTTTGATGTTTGCATATTAAAAAAGAAATGTTATCCAGCTTTTAGGTAATTTAAATGCCAACTTAAAATAGCTTTATGAGGATGCAATAAGGAAAAAAATTTGAATTAAACAAAAAATACCACCTTGTTTTCTTTAAAATGTCTTCAGGTTTAGTTTAGAATTATAATAATCCTATTCCACTATGTGTAAATTATACTTTACATTTTGTATCACATTTTTATAACCCTTCATTTAATCTTGAAAACACGGGAACATATTCTTAATGGCTTCACTGTTTCTTCATATTGTAATGTTGATGGATTTTGAACCATTTCACACACAATCCCCCCAAATTCAGTCTGATTGATTTAGGATATCTGGAAGTTTTCACTCTCCCTGTGAATATAAAGAAAAGTGTTATACGTTTGAACAATGCTGAACGAGACAAAATGACTTCATTTTAGCTGTCCATATGGAAGACTCCATTTGCATTTTTTGTTTCATCTAAAGTCTGTTTTATTTTTCTTTTTTCTAAGATTCAAATATATCATCAAAAGACTGTGAAAGAAATGTGTCTTTCCAAAGAGATTAAAAAAAAAGTTTCTTTTACCAGTACTGTAACTATTACATTGTGTTTAGTAGTAATACTTAATAATCCAGTCAACAATATCCTTGAAAATAACTTTCTTCATCAGCAAACTGGCTGGTGGTAAATCCCAGAATAAATATTTTGTGCTAGTATAAGATCCAAATAATGAATACATCTGGGAATACTTGTGCAGAGTGAGATACAGCAGTGCTCCTACATCCATAAAGCTGAGCTTCAGTAAACCAGCCCCACTGTGTTTGTTGGAAAGAGGGAGGGTGAAAGCAGGAGGGCGGAGTCACCTGAAATCGTAGCACTAATTACTGTAGTAACAAAACAAAAAAGTCATAAAAGAAACATCCTGTAACATCCTGAATAAAAGCTGCAATGCTGTAAAGAGCACATGACTTGCAACATACTGTGGTGGTGGGATGAGTCACAGAAATACATCGGTGTAAACAACAGGTGACAGGCTTCCTGACTTCACTCCAAACATTTGCTAACACTTGACATGGTGTTGCGGTTGGTTCCATTTAGGATTTTAAAAGTGGAATAAGTAACAAACGTATTTTTACCAGACCACCAAGGATGAAGAAGACCATAAACAGCCGGCCCAGGGTGGTTTTGGCGTAAACATCTCCATAACCGACGGTGGACATGGTAACCATGAGAAGGTAGACGCATTCCCAGTAGGAAAGTGCCTGGGAATTTTGGAAGTTTTCCCATGGGTCCCCTGAGTTTTCCACCTGGAAGAGAGGTAGAGGAATATGCACTGAAACAGAGAAAAAAACTGGGAAGTTTATATTTTTTATTTGCTTATTTTTAAATGTCGGCTGCAAGTTTGACAACAAATGAAGTCGAACACAAAAAGATAAGAATCAAATCCTGTTAGACTGTGATAAGGTTCAGCCGGTGTTTTATTAGTGTGCAAGAAGTAGCTATTTGTGTGTGTGATGATTTTAGAGGGTACAGTTTATGATGTGAAACTGCTGGATGATCACAAAGGTCTATTTTGTTTCATGTAGCCTCATTGATTGTTCCAAAAAAGCTGGGACATGTGTAAAACTAAATGAAAACAGAATGCAATGATATGCCTGAAGGTTGGGGGAACTGCCCGACTTACAACATCTGATTTACCTTTCACACAGCGTCCAAACTTTTTGGGAACTAGGGTTAGAATTAGAATACTAAAAATTGCAATGTACAAATCAAAATCAAAACAAACTGCAGTCTCCAAAACACACAACACAGTTAAAGCCACTCATCGGGGCATATAGATCTGCTGCGTTGATGAAGGAACCGCTGACAATACGATGCTAATAGGAACCACTTTGTTCCTCCAAAGGTACACTTCATTTTGTCTGATGCTCGGGGCTGACCATAGACAGCATGAGAAGAACTGGACAAACCCCCTGTGATGTCACCCATCGGTTTGCTTTTGAAAACATCTTTTTCATACTTGTAGCGTGTGCCTGCGGCTCACGGTGCTAGGCCGATTACAGTCGCCTGAACGTCAGTCAAAAATACCAGCAAAGTTGTGAGCTATGTGCAACTCGTGGGCTCATTTCAGATATCGTTGGTGGTCCAGTTAGTTAATTTGGAAGGATCCTGGCATGATCTGAGGTGTAATTCTCTATCCTGGAGGACCCGGCTACTATAAGAAGAAATAGCCGATGAGCTAGAAACGGTCCAGCTGGTTTCTTCTGGTGAGCCATGGCCAGCAGCCAAGATAGCTGGTTCAGGCTGCTTTTCTTTGCCTCCAAACCCTTCCAGGCCAACCCAAAACCAGTCACAGCAGTCTCTTAGTCCAGTTAACAGCACAACAAGCCATATTATCTTCAAAATAAAAATGATTATGCTCTGTTAAGTCTTTATTGACAGTTCACAAGTAAAGACGCTGCTAAGCGCTAGCTGGAGTGATAACAGCTAGCCATCGACTAAACCAGCCATCAATCAAAAGACCTTGTCCTTTATTATTCACAAATTTGTTGCTTTATATAATTTATTTTATGTCTTATAAAAAAGTGGTATTGTTTTATAGAGTGGTTTTAATGGCAAAATAAAGAAAGAAAAAGTGCTAAACTGCACTGATTTTATTACAGTTATTTGCATGTAAATATAAATTAATAACAAGCAGCCTTTCTGTACAAACATACTCACTCCTGAACTTAAATGGCTGCCACCGACTTACCAAATGAATGAAGCCTGCTGCAGTCAGCCATGTGCTGATGAAGATGGAGCACAGGTTCACCAGCTTAATAGAGTTGCTGTTTTAAGAAGCAGACAAAAAGACAGCCACTAAATAAAATATCAAATGCTGGAGGAATAATATATCTCAACTAGAAGGAATACAAACCCAGTTCATTTTAGTTAAATTAAGTTAAATGAAATGATAGTGTGCAGACACCATGCAGATAAAATCTACGGTGATTCACGGTGACAAACTATTGCTCATGTTGAGCTGTTTTATGCATCAAAGCAACAGGTAGAAATAAACTCCTGAATGCAGAACATTCTGTCATTAGGTTCCACACAGTGAGGTTTGTCATTTAAATATGACTTTTCACTAATGCACTGAATGTTTCTTCCTTAAATTCCCCCCCAAACAAAAAACATTGTTATCTGTGGTGGAGCTAAAAATATGTCCACTGGAAACCAACAAAGCTTCAGTAGTATTTAGGATATAAGTGCAAAGTTTTTTAACTAATGCAGCATTTGTCTTATTGCAGTATAAAGTCCTTGAATGTGGCCTCTGTTCACTTCTTTGTGTGTTGCTGTCATCTGAGTGAAAGACTAAGGAGATTATTCTGAAGCATTTTGTTATGCTATAAGCTCTTCCTGACATCTGCATAAAAAGCTTTAAATCTAAGCAGCAACGCAAAAATAGAAATCTGTTTCACTCAAGATACCATGACATAGATCAACACTTCATCTGTGCACATCAGCATGTTACTGACTGCAGTACAGAGAAATAAACTTGAACACTGATGTTAGTGTTTACCAAAGCAAATAAAAGCTTATGCTTATTTCTCCTCAGGTGATACACTGCAAAGTTAACGTTTCTTCTTCAAAATGAAACAATTTTCATGTTCATAGATAAATAAGAGCCTTTCAAATCAAATGTTCACTCATAAACCCAAGTGGAAAGAAGGAAAACAAACATTACAAACAGGGACAAAATGAGAGAAAACACCACGACACTTACCTTGTCTTTAGTATATTCAAAAACTGTAAAATTTCTGAGAACTGTATCAACCTTAACGCCCTTAAAAACCTCAAACCTGTGAAAAAAGAAATAAAAGGACTGATTAGAAATTATTAGTAACAAATTCAGACAATGCCAGTGACATTGTGGCATCATACCTTTCAGACTTTCATCCATCTTTATCAGTTTCAGTGGATTCATATTGATTGAAAAAAAAATAATCAAAAAATAAAAATAAAATCTCCAACTGATCAAGCAGCACTAAGCACTTATTGTATTAAAGGAGCACTTTGGCATATGTGCGAAAAAATAGAAAAGGAAAAAAAAAACTCATAATCCCAACTATCTTCTCATCAACCCATAGTTGTCTTTGTTTAATCCCTGGAGCCGTGCAGCACCAGCATCTACCTGATACAAGCGTCATTCCTGCCCCGTAAAACTCAGAACGCGGAAAAGATGAAACCTGGATCAGAGTAAAGACAGGTGGACGCTGTCACGCCAAAATGAATGAGTAAACAGATGTGACGTCAAATCCCAAATTTGAGGGTATTTGCGAGAGGAAAAACCGAGCCGGTGCCCGTTGCCAACAGTTCAAGGACGACATGAGAAACGAAATCAGCTGTGCCAGTGCCAGCCTGAGCATCTGCATCATATTTAAATGGTAAATTAAAAAAATGTTTTCCAGATATTAAATGGTAATTTCTGTCTAAAAAAGCACAAATATCTTCAACAAAATGACATCATTAATCTAAGTACAATTTCCAGCCAAAAAAGACCCCCCTTTTCACTTTAAAAAAAAAAAAAAAAAAAAAAAAAGCCAAATGATGTATTGGATGAATTCAGTTCGAAAAAAGCTGCATGGCAATGATTAAAAGCAACCTCAGCCGTGTGGGACGGGCTAAATAAGATCCATCTCCACCTGCATTAATTAGGCCGGCAAATTTCCCAGCTCGAGCGGATTTGCGCGACTGCCAAAGGACACAAATCAAAGGAATTAGAGCCAATCATTGAGCTAAAAGAAATCTAAATAAATCATCCTTTTAAAAGGATGTAAACTCCAGAGTCCCTTGCCAAAGCCCATTTTTCATTTCAAGCGAGGGTTTGCCAGCTGGGGAACATAATACACAGCAAATCCTGAACCTGCTCCAGCTCACACTCTCAGTCCAGAGACACGCCAACCATCAGTTTTTCCTGAGAGACTTCTGTTGTTTTCACATACTGCAGGTCTTACCCCAGTAGGAGATTACATGGACACATCCACCCAGGGTGAAGCAGAAGCTTTCCTGGTCTTCTTTGTCCGTGACCAGCCCGTGGCCCATCCTGACCCTGTAGCCCTTCTGGAAGAGCTCTCCACTCGATTTCCTTCGTCTTGCTGTATTAGAAATCGTTTGGGAGTGGGTGCCTCCATCAGGCCCCTTGTACACTAACATTTTAGTAGGAATCATGTCTAGAAATTACAGGAAAAAAAAAGTTTCCAGCATCAAATGGGAAATCGGCGTCTGTTCTTCACTGTTCTGCGTCCACGTCACCAGCCATCATGGAGAAACTCAAAAATGGAAAATGAAAAAGACGAGCCTGGTGCTTTCGTGATATTAATACCCGACAGGCTGGCGTCAAAAGCAGCTCTCTTTTGAAGAAGCATTGTGATCTGATTTACCTCAGACCTTCACAGCATCCTCTTGGTGATTCGTTGCATTCAGCAAGCTTAAAGCAAACCCCTTTTCCCATCAGGATATTAGAGTGTAAGCTTCTTTAGGAATCATCCAGGGAAAGGAAGAGGCCGGACAGCGAGTCTGCCCATCAGCTGGCTTCACAATATAACCTACATCTCATCATTGTGACACCACAACTGTTGCTGGCAAGCCAGATTTCATTCTTTAGTCTTGGGCAAGAATGGCATATATCTTTTTTGCACATGCTATGTAGCAATATAACACACAAAAAAAAAAACTTAAAAGATGAAAGATAGGAAGAACTGGGAAATTTCTGGGAGTCATTGTATTTTATGGATTCAGTTATTCCATCCACGATAATCCCTAAATTAATCACAGCTAATATAATAACTCTCAATGCAGCCGAAGTCAAATCTAAATAATTTAAACGAATTCACTGTAAATGTAGCAGCAAATGAAAACCTGCATATGTAAAGTTCAATCAGTGTAACCTAGGCAAAAAAAATGACTCTACAAATTGTTCTCTTCATGCTGAGATTTAAAATCTTCAACATAAAAACTTTATCTATATATTTTTTTTTTTTGTCTTCTTTTTTTTCCCCCCAAGGACTTCAAGGACTGCTAATATTCTTCCACTTTTGATCTCTGCTGTAGCAGATCTGATTTGAAATAATTTGATCTTAAAATTCAGCTTTATGTGCTTCTTTCAAACCCTTGAATGCCTCTTAAATCTAAACTGGAAACAAGATGTCTTATTGCATGGACAGATAATTTCACTTAGCATCACCTGGAATTCAGAGTTTATGTCTTGCATTTTGGATGTGTCACTTGTCTGCCTTCATCTAAGTTAAACATCATACACATTTTTAATGTGCATTTATGGATTCAATCAATACCAAATGGCTCATTTCGACACTCTTCCCTTATTTTACACAGGAGTCTAATTACAGAGGTGATTCTAGCAAAATTACTAGTAGATGAAGTAAGTGAGGTCCTCAACAGTAAATCTATGACCAATTCTCTTTTTACATCAGTCATCTATCTGAATTTAACCTGCAGCGTTTGATGGCTCTGAGCCCTTAAGGTGGGAGCTGCAATTTTATTTGCATTTAGGGACATTTTAATACAAAATTAAATACTAAAAGCCTGTCTCCATGCTTTAGAAAAGAGAAAGAAAAAAAAAGCAACCTGTTATACTGCACTTCAGACTAAAATATCTAATCTGGAGAAGTAATGCTGCACTGGATTATTTTAACAGTCAGAGATAAATCTGATGTTCATTATTTCAGATTTTAAAAAGGTCAGAATTTCAGTGCTACATCCAGAATACGCCGTAAAAGCTATTACTGCATGTATTAACGGATTTGGGTTGTTGGTGCACAACATATTGCAGAGGATATTCTACACAACGTGCAAATGGCGTCTCATGTTTGCAAGCCTTTCATGCACAAATGAGCATGTTAATAAAAGAGCGTATTTGCAAATATTGCAAGTGTATTTGTGTAAAAATATTCTGATGGCAGAACTGGCAGATGACTGGCCGATGAAATATGAACTTTGGATCAGGAAAGATCAGATCCTGCTCAGCTAGTAACAACCCCATTGGCCATTTGTCCTCAGTTAAACCAAACATGGATTCATGCACTAATCCTCCATCACTAATTGCTCACTGACAGCGAGATTAAGACTTTCTTCCCACTGAAAATAGATTACAAAAAAAAAATGTCAGGGTCATTCACATATCTGCCCTTCGTGCAGTGGCATGCCAACATGGCTTGCATAAAAGGCTTTTAACTATTCATAACATTCACTTAACAGACGTGCCGCTTGCTGCTTTCTCTCACCACCTAGTGTTTGACAGGTAGTGTTGTATTTTTATTTGTGTAAAATAAAGTGAGAGCCACGCAGGGCTGAGAGGACAAGAATAGAACACAAACAGTAACAACACAATGTGGTGATGACGGTAACGACACAATTAATGCGCTGTTTACACAACTTGAGCCAGGAATTTTCTCAGGAAGTCTGAGAAAGGCAGCTAGAATAATCTCTTTTACCAGAGCTCAATAAAAGCTGACAAATACCAAGACGAAGGTTGAAGGGGTTGATTCGTGGAAGGCTGTTGGGGTCTCTAATATTAAGAAGATGTATGATAAGAAATACAATGAATTTATCATCTTTTAAAGAAAAATAATAAACTTTTATTACTTCAACTTCATAAATTTAAATGTTTCCTCCCATCTCTATTTCTCTTTTTCATATCAGTGTAAGATGAGCATGTTTGGGTTTTAGGCTGTTGGTTGGCCAACTCAGCATTTTTAGAGCTTATTTTTGATGGATTAGTTCAGGCTCTAGAAATATCTACAGTCAGATATTGTTTTCTTTCTCTTCATCAGGCCCTCGTGATATATATATGTATATTATTGACATTTACTCCTGTTTGAAGCAAAAAAAAGTAACATCTTCACTAAAGTAGAACATTGCCTATGGGTCTGGACATGCTTGCATTTATGGACAAACTTTATCTGGGAGCTTTTGATTTTTGACCCATCCATACACATATTTACACAAATAAATATCCCTTGGTCTCAGCACACTGTTCATTCATGCAAAACAGAGAGGAAAGCTATGAAGTGAATGAATAATACATTTAAGTGATTTATGTTTACATGAGCATATCTAATGCAGAGCAACAGCCAACATGCATGCCAATTATTTCAATAAAAGTTGAATATGAAACATCTAAATCATCAGATTGTAAATTATTTGTGTTTGAAACTGCCACCAGAGAATGAAAAGTAGACCACATAACAAATCCAACTATAGTTCAAATGCATAAATAACGATCAAATCATCAACTGTCTGCTATATCATTGCTCCAGACACTCCTAATATCATCTAAATCCACAACATCTGTGGCAAAATAATGACAAAGCTTCAGTACGAATGAAATATAACGTTTAAATGCCAGCCATACTCCATATGTCCACTAGATGGCACCAGCATCCAGCAGCGCCTTCCACTGATGTTGCTTCAATACCAAGAGTCATAAACCATCAGCACGGTGAAAACACTCAACATCTGCACCCATCAGGCTGTTCCACCCCCTGTGAGACAGGATGTCCATGACCAAAAAAAAAGGCATTTTCTTTTTTCTTTATGTTTTGCCACTAGTGGTCCTTTATTCACAGTGAAGATAGACAGGAAAGAGGGCAGAGAGAGAACCAGGGAGATGCAGCCAAGGGTCGTACGGGCTGGGAGTTGAGCCCGAGGCCAGCTGCATGAGGACTCTCACCTCTGCCCTAACCGCTATGCTGCGTTTTCTTAATTTATTCAACTTTGTTTCGCCACCGACAGAGAAAAAAAGAAATCTAAGTTATGACAGAAAAAAGGAAAACACCTCTATAGTAATCCTCTAATTTCACACAGACCTCTTCATGTGATGAGTTCACACATTTAGCATATTGACTTCTATTCTTGGCTTGAGCTTCTAGCAAAGCCTATTACTGTTCTTTTTTTCCCGTTTCTTTTTTTTAATGTCCACTCCTCCACTTTTCAATCACAGAATGATTTAATTCGAGTGTGATTGCAGGTGCTGCTGGAGAAGCGAAGGACGTCTGAATGACAAGCATAAAGAGAAAAGAACCGCCAATGCCCCAGGCCAAAGACATGGAATCAGTCAAAACAGATATTCAAACCAGTCTGCTTTAATTGGACACCCTTGTTAGCCACATAACATCTGATACTATCTTAAAGCAGATCAGCATGAGTTAAATGAATAAAGTTAATAAAGCCTTTAAATCGTCGGGCTTGGGAGTTTCTAGTTTTTAATTTGATTCCGTAGTCACAGTGAGAATATTTCAGATATTACCTGCCTGTGGTGCAACAACTGAACTTAAAGTTTCCTGACAAAAGTCTCAAATTTAAATGCTAAAACATGGGCGTATATAACCAGATAATTCAGCTTTCTTGACTGGCTGAGTTCGTGTGCTGCTCTCAGCTGTTAGGCCCATTTTAATTCCACTAGGTGGCACCACAGGCAGCTGGTAAATGAGCCCTCAGAGGCCTGAGTTTGAGAGTGCACACTGATTCCTCACCGAGCCAGCTCCTGTTCAGGTACACAGACACAAACACCGGAGGAACTGTGAAGAAGTCCACCACCGAGTTCACCTCCAGCCAGAACCACAGCTTGTCATTGGCAGCAATGAACTGGGAACATGAAGGGAAAAGATTAGACTCACAACTTTCACATACAAAGACTGGAGAGCAAAACCAACTTCCTCTACATGACTACATAACCAAAAATATACTTACACGGAGGCCAAAATACAGCAAGAAGAACACGTTGAACGCCATGTCGATCTGCAGCGTGAAGTCTTTGTAGAAGTTCTGACAGGACTCGATAGGACTATTAAAGACAAAAACAAAGTATGTTTATTTTCACTGGAAGATACTAATAGTCAAGTAAGAAGAAATGCATAAAATGCATATAACAATGGGGTTTTTTTTAAATCATAAAAGATGCATAATTCTTCTCCTGAAAATGCATTTTTTAGATTTCCAAAAGAAGAGAAACATAAGTGTTTGAAAAAGTGCAATAATTGGGATTTTTTTTTCCCCCAGTGTTTTATTTCTGTCGAGAAAGGGCATGCATTTATTAAGACACAAGCAAGAACTTGTTGCTATATACCTGATTAACCCTTAAATAACTGCAAAACATTCTAAGTGCAATGTTTCACAATAGAAATGGTGCTGCTTTCCTCAGTCTTGCATTACCCATCTCATGGCCAACATTACATGTCAATATCAAGTCAAACATGATGGAAATGCAAAGCCAAAGCAGTAGTTTAAGGGTTAAATGCATGCAGGATTCGTGTCTTCTTTTATATCAGGCAGTCATAGCAAGTGCTAGCAATGTAGGGAAGTCTCACCCTCAAAAAGCTTGTATGTGGCACGAAGAATTCAACTAAAGAGACATAATTAACCAAGTAATATGAGAATGTAATAGGTTAGTATGACTGTGTATGGGTATTAGTGACCTGGAAGTTAAAATATCCTCTCAAATTATTATTCACACTTAAGATGAAAACACAGGCTCACCGTACATTCACGATTTAACAAGACCGTGGAGACAAACAGTTAATTAACTTGCAGAAGTAGAATGTGAATTAATAAGTCATTTTAATGAATCGCTGCAAAAACATTAAAGAAATTAGAAAATATAGAATAAAAGAAACAGGAAGAATGATGGTTAGTTGGGTTAAAAATGTACTGATGACACATTAAGTTTGTAATATAATATTTAATCAATCATTCATGTTTAGAAGTTTGCATTTTTGTCAAAAATATTATTCTTGCAGGAGGCATTTGTCGGTTCCCTCAGACTGTTGATTTTAAAACATGCCATTTAAAGAGTTTTGAATCAACCAGAGAATCTTCCACCTTCATGAGATTAAAAAAGAAAAAGTCATCATGATAAAAATGATTATAACAATGGCAACAATGAGAAAAATGTTTTCCAACCTGGAAATTGTGTATTAGTGTTTGATGGTCCATTCGTAACTACCAGTATGTATTGCTTTCACCTCTTTCAGATTTTTTTTAAGAGGTAAAAATGTAAAATAATAATTTAAAAAAAGATGTAACCCCCACAGCTAAAAGATAATGTCCAACAGACAGATGCTTCTTTAAGATAAAGACCTCATTTTCTACTTTTCTTTCTCCTTGATCGTGTTAAATAGCATGTTGTGCACTTTCAGTGAAGTACATGCACAAAAAGCGGCATTCATAAAGCCTCAAAGTAACAATACCCAAAGTCCTGCGTTCAAAAGCTTCACTAATGCACACCGACAGCTGCAATCTCCCCTGTGCGATTTAATACGACTTGGATTATGGCAAATTGCTTTTGTTATGTAAAGAAAAAATAAAAATAGACTCACTCTGATGAACACTGTCCTCGTGGAGTTTAAAAGATGGCATTAAACTACCTCAGGGATTATTTTTTTGTTTATTTGATGCATGATAGTGACACTTGGTGGATCTTCTGGTTGATGATGGTGAAGTCATTGGAGCGATGAAATCACCAGAAAAGTCTAAACCTAATCTACGAATAAACTGTAATGGTGATAGTGGTTGTACTGTATGAAAATTGAATCACAGATGTTGGAGAATGTTTGTTCTGCTATTTTTTGCTTTTATCTTGTTAAACTCATGCCAGATCAATCACGTGGATCACACTGCTGTGGCCACTCCAAACAGGAGGGGCCGAAAAAGGAAGGTTTTTTTTTTTTTCTTTTCTAGAGATAAATTCCTTTTGGACATGACTAATGAAAAACAAACAAAACAAGACTGTTCATCAATTAAATCCAGTCTTTCTAATATACAGTAGCAGCAGATGGAGCTTTGTCATTCTTTCCTTTATTTAATTTCCACCATAGATTTTCCGTTGGTTGAGTTCCTGATTGATAACTGGCCCTGCCGTTGAGTGGATATGTCTGACCTGAAGAAAGGTTTCAACACGCTTTTTGCTCCCACAACACTCCTTTGCTCTGTAACACACATTACGCCTCTGAAAAATGATTGAATCATTATCAAACTTACTTCCAGCTGATGGACCGAGAAAAGTGTCATGAATTACAAATTGCACCTGTGCACTCCCGTGGTCTTTTACCCGACATGTAACCTCATGTCGTCAGTGACTGTGGAAATGAGTCAGTTTTCAAGCAGTCACCTTTATAAGTTTCATTGGACCAAAATAACATTTCAGCATCATCTCTTCAGCCTGTGCAGATTCCTGACTCATCCTGAATATCTCTCTCAACCAGTCATCCAGTCATCCTGCTTCTCTTTAGCTCCTTGCAACCCTCTTTTTTCCTGTTCTGGTCTAAATGATGGTTTATCTTTGGCTTTTCTGTAAGTGAATCCCACTTCCTTCAGCCAGTTGCTCATAGGTCAACCACAAACGCTGACTCTTCCTGTTCACAATCTTCCCATTTTGTTTGTACTTACTTCAAAATTTCGACAGATCTTTTGTCTCACTCCATATTGAAGCACCGTTATAAATGTTTTGTGATTCAGTGATTACATGGAAGGTTATGATCTTTGCTGTATAGTAGGTTGTTTTATTTATTTATTTTTCCTAAGATGGTAGCATTTTTTATATTCATTTTCTTCATTCTAAATTAACCCAAGAATACATTTAATTTGATAGCTAGACTCCTATGTTTTTCATCTACATACTTCTGAGTTTTTAGGATTTTTGTTGCAAACATGTCAGTCGAATTTAAAAAAAGGGGAGAAAAAATCCCCAAAAACCCTCTTTTTGGCACCTCTAAGAATAGCTCCGTTATGATGGATAGTCCTGCCCTCATTCACCGTAATGACACATCAGCCCAGCAAATCCCTGTCACTGCAGGGTGACAGACCATACAGCAGAGGCAGACCTGCGGAGCTAAATTATTTAGTTTCAGGCTGGTCTGGAAAAAGGCTAAGCCTACGGTGGATCACAAACCCTTCCTGCCCACAGCAGTGATGGACTCGCTCCGTCTCTCATTCAGCTCAATCTCAGATCAAAGAGGACAAATCGGCCCACGTGTGCGATACCTTAATGCGTCTTCATGACAGTGGATGTGATTTATTTAAGGGTTTGTGACCTTGAACAAATGCTGAGCAAAAGCTGAGTCCGCTGAAGGTAAAAAGATCCCATAAATGACTTTAACCTGGTATCAGTCAAAACATCAATATCCTAACACTCACTTATCCCTGACACAAACCAACACACTCACTTCTGCTTTCCAAAATTGAAAAATTGTCTCAATATCTAACCTATTTACTGCCTTCACAGTGCCTTAGTATGAACTAATTATGACTGCAGAATGCAGAAGCAGTACATATTAAGTGTTTCGCAGAGTGAGTCGTACACAGAAGGGGTTTTTGGAGAACCAGTTCCCCAAAGGGCTAGAAACCAAGGATTAGTGGATGCAGAGTTGAATGAATTTATTTCAGTGACAGCAACCTTTCAGAGTTCATTGTTTTGTGAATGAGGCTCAATAACATGCTAGATGTTTTAAGCAGACTGGTGTCAAAAGCGTATGTTATTCACCCACTGAAAGCTCATGAGCCTTAACTTTTAACAGTATACTAGTGTTACATATGTCTGCATTGTATTGGCAATTGGTGTGTCCGTGTATTTTAGTGCATAACATTGTGGGTGCACGATGCTATATGAGGAGCATGGAAACAGTCCAGTCGTGTTTTCTAAAGTTTTACTTATAGTAACCTAATCTACTTTGCCCTCCCATCATAAATCAACAAGACAAGAGGCATGTGCCGTGTAGCTTACTTTGTTATATTTGATATATATATATATATATATATATATATATATATATATATATATATATATATATATTTGACATCTAATACTTGATATATGATTTATTTGATACATAATGTGTTAATATGTTATAATAGTACATTTATACTGTGACACAACCACTGATCAAAGTTCCATAATTAATTGTAATCCTCTGCTGACCATCTGAAGTTAATATTAAGGCCTTAAAACGCACCAAAGACAGCACAAACAGAAAGTAAGGCAACTGGAGATTAATGCAAAATTAAGATCTAAACCGTGAAACTAAGTTGACCTAACATTTTCATATGCTGAACTCTCCTCTGAATCTCGTGTGTGTGCGTCTGCTGTGTTGTTGTGCCCTCAGTGTCACATCGACTCAGGTCAGTCTGTCCATCCTGTAACAGCCTCAGCAACCCCACAGGACTAATTACAGGAAGGACTGTATCTGTTACAGTCTGCTGCCACTTGTAAGCATGGGAGAGAGCAGGGTGCACTTTGGCTTTAAGTATGAAGTTTGTTGGGAAAAAAAAAAAACAATACTGCCTGAATAATAGAAATATATTCATGGATAAGACTAAATGAAAACATAAAGAGCTTAAAGGCTGAATATATATGTAAGATTCACTGAGCAGGTGCTGCAGCATCCTTCTTCCTGGTGTAATTAAGAAAGCACTAACTGACATGAGATAAAGACAGAGGTTGAAGGTTATTCTTTCATCAGGTGAAACCGCACTGGACGCCACTCCAGGCAAGTTCTGAGAAAGGGAGGCCACAGATGGTCTTGGTGAGGATGTAACTCTACCTGGGCTCGTCCAGATAATATAATCAGATGGAGCCCACAAACCACATCTGACCAAGCCCAGCTCTCAGCTACATGTGGTCTCAAAAAAAAAAAAAACCTGGACATCTGCCTCCGGGACCTCCATTACGATTGCATGTTTTAAAGCCCATTTTCTGCTCTCTGCCTTCACGTTGCTCCCAGTGGGTATTCCCATCAGACTCGATAGAAGCTTTTATCTTTGTTTATTTTGCGGTAATTCTTAATGGCACTTCCTGTCCAAACACCACCAGGCTGCAGCAACATTGTACTGTCACACATGTGGCTAACAAAGCATCCACTTCCCCTGGTCTGATGAGTGACAGTGATTGTCTGGAACAAAAAAAAAAACACAGACTTTCCTGTTTCTTTGAAAGTCTAGCCAATTCGTCAGTTTGATTTTTTGAGCACTGGCTGCTAGTCATCAGAGAGCCCAGAGCAGTTTGCCTCATTGGGGGATTGGTTCAAAAAAGTACATCCTCCTGGATTCCAGATTCCACCAAGTCCAAAGCACTCAGTATTATTAAATCTGGTGCAATATGCACTACATGCAGAAATATTACAGTATTTTTTTATCATTTCACCCGCAGGATTTTAGGGATTTACTGTAGTCTGCAATATGATCAGAATACAACTGCATAATCAACCAAAACTGATATTTCACTGAGAGAAAAGAGTCTGAAAATAAGCATTCACACTCAGTAAAGTCACTGTAAACTTTGAGTTAAATGACTTGGGTTACAGGCTTCTTGTTGGGACCAATGTTTTGATTTTCTTTCTTTCTCAGTAAAATGTCTTATCTGCAGATGTGCTGTGCCCCGCACAGCTGCAGCAACTCCACGAAGGCCACATTAACCGACATCTGTACATCTCAGGAAAAGTATTGGCTCTCACAGTAAAAAAAATACGGAACTTTTTACACTAAATCCTGATAATTTATAAAAGTAGCCTTCGAAACATACAGTATATGTATGTTCGATGGTGTCATCATATAAATAATACACACGAGTGAAACAAAACAGGTCAACAGTAACATATGAGCCAAAATAACGTCAGTAAAATAAAATGACTTACTCATCAAGAGAAATACTTACTCAGAAGAATCTATGAAGTATATTACAAGGGCTCCAATGCTGAGTGCAAATACGAGCACCACCTAGAAAGAAAAAAAGAAAAGGATCCATTTACTTAGGTTGCTGCTGACAGTAGACAGTGGTACAGGAAGACTTTTTAATCTTTAGATTCTTGGTGACATGGAAAAGAGTGATCCTGCTGTCAGCCGGCAGCATAACGTTCGAACTTCAAAGCAACTACTACAACTCCTTTTCTGTGTTTTCTTGATTGCAGTGAGAGAGTAGCTTTTTTTTTAAAAAAAAAAAAAAAACGTAACTATAACATAATAGCACAATAAAAGAACAGAAGAGGTCATTTTAATGAATGGACAGAGAGACAGAAAAACATGGTTTAAAAATGCACTTCTAAAAAATACAGTGTTTTGTGAAAATATTTGGCCCCCTTGAACTTTTCAACCATTTGCCACAATTCAGGCTTCAAATATAAAGATATAAAATAATTTTTTTTTTTTGTCAAGAATCAACAACAAGTGCGACACAATCATGAAGTGGAATGAAATTTATTGGATATGTTAAACTTTAACGAATAAAAACTGAAAAGCGGGGCGTGCAATATTATTCGGCTCCTTTACTTTCAGTGCAGCAAACTGACTCCAGAAGTTCAGTGAGGATCTCTGAATGATCCAATGTTGTCCTAAATGACTCATGATGATCAATAGAATCCACCTGTGTGTAATCAAGTCTCCGTATAAATGCACCTGCTCTGTGATAGTCTCAGGGTCCTGGTTTAAAGCTCAGAGAGCATCATGAAGACCAAGGAACACACCAGGCAGGTCTGAGATAGGGATGTAACAATATGGAAAATCTGATATCTCAATTACAGTTATGGCCAGAAGTTTTGAGAATGACACAATTATTACATTTTCACAAGGTCTGCTGCTTCAGAGTTTTTATCAGGTGTTTCAGTGTTATAATGAAATACAATTAGAAACATTTCATCAGTTTCAAAAGCTTTTATTGAGAATTACACATAATTCATGCAATAAGTCAATATTTGCAGTGCTGACCCTTCTTTTTCAAGACCTCTGCAATTCTCCCTGGCATGCTGTTAATCCTGACTGATGGCAGTCCATTCTTGCATAATCAATGCTTGGAGTTTGTCAGAATTTGTGGGTTTTTGATTGTCCACCAGCCCCTTGAGGATTGACCACAAGTTCTAAATGGGATTAAGATCCGGGAAGTTTCCTGGCCAAGGGCCCAAAATCTTAATGTTTTGTTCCCCGAGCCATTTCGTTATGACTTTTGTTTTATGGCAAGGTGCTCCATCATGCTGGAAAGGGCATTCTTCATCACCAAACTGCCCTTGGATGGTTGGGAGAAGTTGCTCTCGGAGGACGTTCTGGTACCATTCTTTGTTCATGGCTGTGCTTTTAGGCAAGATTGTGAGATCCCACTCCCTTGACCGAAAAAGCAACCCCACACATGAATGGCCTCTGGATGCTTCACTGTTGGCATGAGACAGGACTGATGGTAGCGCTCACCTCGTCTCCTCCGAACAAGCCTTCTTCCAGATGCCCCAAACAATCGGAAAGGGGATTCATCAGAGAAAATGGTTTTACCCCAGTCCTCAGCAGTCCAGTCCCTGTTCCTTCTGCAGTATACCAGTCTGTCCCTAATGTTTCTACTGGAGAGAAGTGGCTTCTTTGCTACCTTCCTTGACACCAGGCCTTCCTCCAAAAGTCTTCGCCTTACTGTGCATGCAGATGCCCTCACACCTGCCTGCTGCCATTCCTGAGCAAGTTTAGCAATGGTGGCGGCCCGAATCCCGCAACTGAAACACCATCAGGAGACAGTTCCTGGGCGCTTGCTGGACTTTCTTGGGCGCCCTGGACCCTGTTTGGCAACAACTGAACCTCTCTCCTTGCAGTTCTTGATAATTCGATAGACAGGGTTGACTGAGGGGCAATCTTACTCGCTGCTATAAACTTCCCTGTTAGGCCCTTTTTGTGCAATGAAAGATGGCTGCATGTGTTTCCTTGCAGCTAACCATGGCTAAAAGATAAAGAACAATAGAGTCATGCACCATCTTCCTTTTAAAGTGTCCAGCCACTCAATCATGACAGACTGATCTCCAGCTTTGTCCTCATCATCACCCACACCTGTGTTAATGTGTGTGACATCCGGTGTGTCATTGTATTCATGTTAGCTGGGCCTTTTGTGGCAGGGCTGAATTGCGGTGGAAATGTGTTTTTGGTGATAAAGTTTATTTTCAAGGCAAAGACGGACTTTGCATCAATGCTGATCACTCCTCATAACATTCTGGAGTATATGCAAATTGCCATTATAGAAACTGTAAGAGCAGACTTTGTGAAAAAATGTAGTTTTTGTGACATTCTCAAAACTTTTGGCCATGACTGTATAGTGACCAAATTATCCACGGTTTACGATATTATCGCAGTATTCTTAATTGCTGTACAAATGTTCAAAAAACACATGCATAAAAATAATTTCACAAAATCTTGTGATTTTCTTGTCATACTAAAACATTAGAAGCAAAAATCTTATCAAAATGAAACTTTCACATTAAAAGGTCAAACAACTGGCACAGAAAGAGATTTTATTTTAAAAGAACAAAATGAAATAACAGAAACAAAACTTATTTCTCTGGTGCAAATTTAAATGAACACTTTAACAACCACAGTAGGTCAAAATATCCAAACAATTATCAGGAACAAAATTAGAGTGAATTACGCTGAACACTAAATAAGTATAAATGTGCAAATAAAGAAACTGTTACTTATACAAATTACAATAAAATGTAAACAAGTGGTCTGCAGACAGGATAATTGTCCTCCACCAGTTGTCTCTCCATTCTCAAAAAAATAAAATAAGACCTCGGATTTTATTCTTTTAGTGGGTTGGTAAATGTCCTGCGTGCTATCACCACTTTCCGCCATGCTTAGGTTACAATGCTTATGATACAAACTACAAATTCACGCGAGACACAGTTGTGAGTCGCTCGCAAGACTTGAATGAGGCTGATATTACATATCCTGGTAATCAACCGCGATAATGAGATGAAGTCGAACATAAACGGTAATCGTTATCGCGTAAAATTTTATCGCACTTTACCGTAATACCGGTAACCGTTTCACCCCTAGTCTGAGATACTGTTGAAGAGAAGTTTAAAGCTGGATGTGAATACAAAAAGATTTCCCAAGCTTTAAACATCTCAAGGAGCACTGTGCAAGCAATCATACTGAAATGGAAGGAGTATCAGACCACTGCAAATCTACCAAGACCTGGCCGTCCCTCTAAACTTTCATCTGGAACAAGGAGAAGACTGATCAGAGATGCAGCCAAGAGGCCCATGATCACTCTGGATGAACTGATCTACAGCTGAGGTGGGAGAGTCTGTCCAGAGGACAACAATCAGTCCTACACTGCACAAATCTGGCCTTTATGGAAGAGTGGCAAGAAGAAAGACATTTCTCAAAGATATCCATAAAATGTCTAGTTTAAAGTTTGCCACAAGGCACCTGGGAGACACACCAAACATGTGGAAGAAAGAGCTCGGGTCAGATGAAACCAAAATCAAACTTTATGGCAACAATGCAAAACGATAAGCAAAGCATAAAGACAAATCTACAATGGAATGATTCACAAATAAACGTATCCAGGTGTTAGAACGCCCAAGTCAAAGTCCAGACCTGAATCCAATCCAGAATCTGTGGAAAGAGCTGAAGACTGCTGTTCAAAAACGCTCTCCATCCAACCTCACTGAGCTCCAGCTGTTTTACAGGAAGAATGGACAAGAATTTAGTCTCTGGATGTGTTAAACTGATAGAGACAAACCCCAAGAGACCTGCAGCTGGAACTGCAGCAAAAGGTGGCGCTACAAAGTATTAATGCAAGGGGGCTGAATAATATTGCACGCCCCACTCTTCAGTTTTTTATGTGTTAAAAAAGTTTAAAATAAGCAATACATTTCGTTCAACTTCACGATTGTGTCCCACTTGTTGTTAATTCTTGACAAAAAAATAGAAATTTTATATCTTTATGTTTGAAGCCTGAAATGTGGCAAAAGGCTGAAAAAGTTCAAGGGGGCCAAATACTTTCACAAGGAACTGTATAACTTGTGTGTCACTTTTACACTACGTGTATGTACATGCATTGCATTATCCTCAGAGTGAATTTTATTCTAGTTATGATCATATTATGATAAATGCCAGTATCCATGCATGCGCCCGATATTCTCTGACACAGAAAGCTGTCATACATGTAACTGGTAGCCTGACATTAATTTAGTTTGACTCTTTCTATTAAAAATAAGACCATTTTGGCTTACTGGCTGATAAGAACCATTATCAGTAAATTGTGGGTTTAGTGGATCAGCTGTACAGACAGCTACAGTAAATGGGAATGACAGGAAATAATAGAGATCTCCACCAATTTGAACAACATTAGACTGTTTCTGCCACTGCACTGGATATGCAGTGGGTAAACATAGGCAGGTCAGTAATACCGTTTTACACGTAGCTATTTCCATGGAGAAATTATTTATTCAATCCAACTGAATCATTTCGATTAGAGACTCCAACTTAACCGTTTACATACTGCTGTTATTGAAGGTTGAGTTTTGTACTCAACCTTGTGAACTCTGTAACCCTGTGCAATGTGTTCTGAGCCAGCTGCACATATCAGTTGTGCGAAAGCGTTGTTGCACAATGGCACACATCATTCACACCTACACATACATGCTGTTTGAGAAGTCTCTGCAGAAACTGTATCGCATCCTGAAACTCTCGGTCATGGCCTCAGTTGGTCAGATTTTAATATGTGCTTTGCAAGAATAAGAGGTGCAAACCAATGACTTTTTTACCACCACTTCTCTGAAAAAGAAAAAGGAACAGGTGTGTAATCACGCTCTGACGCACAGCTTCGATTGGGCGCCACGCGTCTCCCTGATTTTAGACAAGACAAAGGGTTGGGAGCACATGGGTCCGTATATGATAAATACACCCCTGCTAAAAGGAAGGTGGGACAACTTGTGCAGACGCTCGTAGTCTGCTAAACCCGTTTCTCTCTATGGCACAATTAAAGATACAAAGACATCTCTGAGAGTTTCTTTAGACCTTCATCTCTCTTCTCATCAGGGACAACTACAGAATTTCCACAAAACTGCAAAGCATTGTCTTGACATATTTTGTAACTGTAACTCTTGACAGGAAAAAAAAAAAACAGGGAATGCCTTTTAATCTTCAATTCAATCCTTCAGTAAATTTCCAAAGTAGGAAAGAAAAACTCATTATAATCTTGTTTTCCCAATATTACTGTTAAAATCAAACTCATTAAACAGTAGAAGACAATCAATGACCCGATTTGCATGTAGTGTTAAAATCCTGAAATCTAATCACAAGCAGAAAGTAAACACAACCAGGACGCATTTGAGGACGCATTAAGATCTGATCACTCAAATCACAGTCAGAGGTGGCCTGAGGCTACATGTGGATATATTATTGTGTCCTGAGCCGCCATTATGACTGATGTCTTGTGTGCAGGCAGAAAGATGTACGCATTTGCTACAACAAAAGCATGTATATTAAGATGTATAACAAGCAGGAGCCACAACAACTGACAACAACACACAATGAACTTGTCTGTGAGTTGTAATCTGGCTACCCAAGTTCTACTTTTTCGTTTAATTTCCAACATCCCATTTCTGTTTCAACCTGTCTGAAGTCTTTTGTTATCACCCATGTCTTTGTATTGTCTTCTCATTGCCATTGCCTGTTGTAGATGTGCAATTCATCTGTTAAATAAAGCAGGCAAAAAAATTACAAAGACAGGAAGGGTGTTCTGCCGTTGCTGCCTGTCACAGGTTAAAAAAAAAAAAAAACAAAAACACACATTTGGTCTTTGCAGACAGAAATCATGGCCCCTGCTTATTTGCATACGGGGCAGGGAAGTGAGATCCAACTACAAGTTGCCACCTGAGATGCATGTGGAGACACATGTTAATGTCAGGTGTGAAGAAATGCGCTTAGAGCTCTCCGTTTGTGATATGATCACTCCTGATGGATTTTAATAGCCAGGTGCAAACGAGGCAGTTTAAACAGATTAGGTTTATGCATTATGAAGCCATATTCTGTCCTGCAATCAATTTTGGTCTTTCTGCTGCTATTTCTAGCACACAGAAAAAACACAGAACGTGAACACCTCCACACAGAAACAGCCATTTTTAACATCGCGTTTGAGTTTCCGACAATCAAACAAAGTATCTATGACAAGCATTTTATAATTATGTTATATTAGGGATGCACAATAACTGCTTTTTAAAACCGACACCGATAACCGATAACTTTCAGCTCCTAAAGGCTAATACCAATAACCGATGACACACACATAAACCTAGGATCATTACATCAATACTATGAACAAAACCAAAAAACAGTTTTGACTCTTTAAATGAACAAATATTTATTTTTTCAAATGAAAAACTATTGGCAAACATCTCAAACATTTTCGTAAAGCTATCAAACAAACCTATTTGATATCTCACATCAACTTAAATGAGCTGCATTACTTACTGATATAAAAAAAATAAAGGCTCCTTGAACTGATGGAAATACATGCATCAGAATTACAAACTGAAAAAGTGCATTCCAGAAGTTTACAAAAATAAATAAATATACATAGAAAATTAATGCACCGACACAAGTTAGATTCAAACATTTCTACCTTCTACCATTTCACCTTTGCCTGTGGGTCATCTTTGGCAAATTTCTTGCATTTTTCAAAAGCCTCACCGATGTGTGTAAGTCCCGGTGAATTCTTTGCTGCTGGCTTGCTCACGTTAGGCGTTAGCTCACGTTAGCGTGATTTCAAAACTTTCAAAAGCGATGGTTATGTTTCAGATGGCTGATCAGGTTTGACGTAGTAAAGCTTGTGCTGATTTTCCCTCCTCGTGGAAATTGCTTGGAGCATTTGTCACAAATAACCAGCAAACTATCTTCTTCTGAAACTTTAAAGAAGCTCCATACAATCGCTGTCATGTTGTTTGTTTTCATCAGCACACTGTGCCACATGCTGCGTTTAATTTGTAATGTAAATTCCTCTGTTCCCTTGTTTGTTAGTCATTCTTTAGGCCTTTTCTATTTTTTATGTGTAACATGTAGGAAAATACTGCGAATATCAATTCAAGTCAGCAACTACAAAACTTATGACCAAGTTAACAAGTTGTTTTCTGGCATGAGGGGGTATTCTTGATTTTCCTTATTGAGAAATCGTTTTTCTGATTATGCCTAAGTTCACTTGAACATAATATTCACTGCCGGTTATTCAGGTCTCAGTGGGAGCGAGACACTGCCCTGTTGACAAAAATATATATGTTATTAGGGCTATTCGTCATGATTATCGGAATAACGTAGGGGTGCACGATAATTATTGGCCCGATAGTTATCGGGTCGATGATTATCGTGCACCCCTACGTTATATAAACCAAAACAAAGTCACAATTTAAACAAGCTGTGCCACAAACAGACTCACCATTTAGAAATCCGACAGTGCAAATAAATCTACGAGAAATCAGCATCTCATGAAAACTGGCAGTGAAAAAGTGGATGAAGTAGCAGAACGTGTCTTTGGTTTTCAGTAGACACAAACAAGGATGGTTACAGCTGAAGCTGAAGCTGCAGGGCTCACAGTGAAGCAGTCTGATAACAAGAACCACTGCATCGTTGCTACTCTGTCATTCTGCTTTTACTGCAGGGATGTACGCAGAGAAGACAAGGAAGCAGGTTGCAAGATAAAAAAGCAGTGTTAGTGTTAAAGAACAAAAGGAGTGGTCACAGCTCTGAGAGTTCAGGTGAAAATCTATTTTGCTGCTTCTATCTGAAATCATACTTAAATTTAAGTCCAGATAGTTATGTAGAGAATGAACAGACAGCGACTGTTAACATAATCAGATATTCACAGAGAAACAAATGCTTGAGAAGATGCTGTTTTATTTCAGCCAACCTCCAGAAACTGCAATCTTCTCTAGATATATTCAAAAGTGACTGCTGTCATTATGGATTTGTCTAACCAGAGCGAACGGTGGAAGATTATCAGAAATGGACAGAAGATAAAATCTTTGTTATCTAACTAGAGTATACTTTTCACAAAGTGGGCTAAAAAGCAACTAAAGCAGAGCACAGCTGATGAATAGAAATGTCTCGCATATTGCTTTGCAGCTGTTACAAAACCAGCTTCCTGTCATGTGGGTTACGAAAGGCCCAGATTTTTAATCCTTGACATGTAATATTAATTGTGGATCATCAGTAAATTGATATTTTTTTTGAAGTAAAAGGCACAGCTATTCCTCAATGCTATCATGAAAAGCGTGTCCTCATAAAGCCAGGGCTAATGTACACGACCCAGAGGCACGTGGACATGAACAGAAAGGTTTCTGCAGGACGAAAGAACACCCAGACAAACACTACAGGGTTATCTGTGACCCTCCCTTGCTTTCATCTATTTAGAAATGACACAATGGCCATCATGAACAAGAAACCAATGGGCATGCATAATGAATAAGCTGAGCCTAATTCATTTCCATGATGTGAAATTGTATTGTCAACATATGACCAGTGATGGCTCTGTAATGACAAAAAGCTTCTGTATGCAATTTTAATCAGCTCTTCCTCTTTGAAAGCAAGGAAATCTCTTTATGCCTCTGACTGCCCCCATTCAGAAACTGGAAACAATGTTGGTGCAACCCGAGAAATGTGAAATCCACAAGCAGATCAAGATTCAGCTGTGGCTGTAATACGGAGTCGTGACTGGGTTTGTCTGTCAGGTGTGAGCAGAGGGGGCCAGCACGCCTCATTCATCTCAGTAACGATAACGATGCATCACATCTGTATCTGCAGCCACCCCCAAACATGTGCTGGCGGATGGCTCCACCCACAAAGGGGCATCGAGAGCTTTGACTCACGAGGACAGAACACTACATACACAGTCAGCCAAATTTGCATTTATTTTTGCCACCAAACTCCTCAATGAATGTGACATTCAGTTAAAAGATGAGAGCAAAATCAGGTTATCATAAAAAAAAGGAAAAGAAAAAATAAAATAAATAAAAAAAAAATACATGCCACTAAAGCACATCTCTCCAAGATAGATTTTTTTATTATTATTATTACAGTTGAAGAAATTGAAAAATAAAAGTCTGGTAAAACAAGGTCAAACCGTAATCCATTTGAAAAAAATTCCAAATAAAGTGATTTTTCATAGCAAGTCTCCAGTGTAAGTCAAGTCTCAAATCTGTCTGAGGGAGATGGTCTCTGAGGAAATTTCAAGTTCAAGTCAGAAATTAATCAGTCCTCATATTTAAGAGATGGAAGACTATATATATATATCTATATATATATATATATATATATATATATATATATATTATATATATATATATATATATATATATATATATATATATAATATATATATATATATATATATACATATATATATATATAATACACACCACAGTCATGGAAAAAATTATTAGACCACCATTTTTTTCTTCACTTTCTTGTTCATTTTAATACCTGGTACCCACTAAACGTCATCATGTGACTAAAACAGACAGAAAAGAAAACACTGAATGCATAAAAGCAGTGTTTTTGGCAGTACCAACACCATAGCTATTGATGTAAAAACTTAAGTGATTTAGGTTATAATCAAGAAACCATGGAAAATGGTAAGATATCAGCTCTTAAATAAACTCTTATGAGCAATCTTTGTGGTTATCGTTATGTTTGTCCAAACAAATGTACCTTTAGTTGTACCAGGCATTAAAATGAAATAAAAAGAAAAAAAAAGAATAAAAAGAAACTGAAGAAAACAAGGATGGTCTAATAATTTTTTCCATGACTGTATATACATTATATATCTATATAATAAATTATATAAAAAAAATACATACATACAATACCTATATAAATATATATAGATATATAATATATAAATATTATATATATATATATATATATATATATATATATATATTATATAGATATATATATATATTATATTATATATTCCTATGTATATATATATATATTTGTCTAGACTTCCCAGTCGTTCTGTCTATAAGGTACAAGCCTACACCAGGAGGACCCGACAGGTCTCAAGCACTCTGGAGCGTCAGCCTGCAAATATCAAAGAACCCACTCATTTTATTCTTCATGGACTGTGACTCACTGGTCAGCTACCGTGTCAATGAGACAGGAGCTGCATCCAGCCACAAAAACCACCACTAACTGTCGGAAGATAGCCATTATTTCAAACATTAAGCAAAGAGTGATGGAAGCATTTCAGTAGTCAATTTGTGCCACTGCAAACACATCTCATGGTGTGAAACAGAAGTGCCATTCTATCATTCTATTTTTTTTTTTTTTGTTTCAGGAAAACATATTCAGGCTTCTTTCAATATGTTAATATTTAAGGAATGTTGTTTTTAAACATTTCAATTATTCTGTCACACATTGTTGACAAAATCCCTAATAATACAAAAAGTCCCAACAGAGAAACCTCCTAACTGACAGGTGGCACAGGGAACACTGGGAAGAGGAAACAGTTAAATTCTGAGGAAGCATCAACTAAGTTGAATTTAACTTGAGCGCTCACTCTCTTCAGGTAAAAATTGAATCATGAGCTGGTAAGCTGCAGCAAAGATGAGTAATGTGAAGCAGGAGCCAGCTGAGTTATCTTTGCAGAAGATGAATGTAGCATGTTGACAATGATGGTGATCCAGTAGGACTGAAGGTACTCAAGAATAATCGTTAGCTTAGCCAAGCATGATCCAACACATCCATTCAGAATAGTAGATCCTCCTGATGCAATCCACATCCTGAAACCATCCACCCAGGTACAGAAAAAAAGAAAGGAGAATCAGGATCAATGACCAGAAATAGGTCTAAAAACAGATAGGCTGGTGGATCAGGTCGGGTCAGGTTCAGGAAGGTTGGAAAAGTCACTGTGAGGCGCAAGAGACAATCTGCTTAAGTCTGCCTGCTTAAGTAGAACAAAGCCCAGGTAAAATAAATCAGGATAATTGCTACAACTGCAAATCGGCGGTAATCTTGGATTCACACAGGTCAGAAACGAAATCTCTTGGAAAACCCTGGAAACTGGAAACAGGCTGGATAAGCACATTAGCTGTCTCCTTAGCCGAAGGAAGCTCTGCTAAAGGTAAAAGTGTGCTACTTAATGCCACAATATGATGGTGATGAAATCCACTGAGATGTGGGACTCAGGACTCCTAGGACCAGGCAGAGGTTGTAGAAACCTGCAAGGCGTCTGTGGGATACAGGTCTCAAGACATGTGGCCACAAACTCCTTTGTGTCCTCCCTCATGGTAGTCCACCAAAAATGTTGAACAGCTGTAATGATGCGGTCAATTTCTAGAGTGACACCACTGGAGAAACGCTAGTTATCAAGTCATTTGGGAAAAAAACAGGCCATCGGGAGGACAAGATGGAGCAGCAAGTGGATACTCTAGGTTTTTATGATCATTAGGGACTATGAATGTTCAGTGCCTTCCTGCCGGAGCCAATAACAGCCAAATATTCCCTGTCACTGATGTTCTTTTTGTAGGAGTTAATTGATGAAAGAAAAGTCACAGGGATGAAAGCTGGTTTACCAACTCAGACCACAGTGACAAGACAACTCCAACAATCATATCAGAAGCGTTGACTTCTGATATGAGTTGTCCGAGTCCGACATAGTCAGAATGGGAGCAGAAAAAACTGTGGTAAATGTTAACGAAGCCCATGGAACCTTTGTTACTATATACAGTTCTTTGGAGTGGCTCATTTAAGAGCTGCCTCTGTCTTAGTATGGCCCATTTGAATATTACCAACAGAAAAATTAGACACAGGAAGGAAGTTGTGCGGTGTGAAGCTCACACTTCTCGACTTTTCCAAAGAGTTGGTTCTGTAAATGGCTTGTAACACCATTGACACATGTTGAATGTGTTTAGTCTCAGAATGTCTTCTACTAATTCCTTTCTGTGATTCTGACTAGGTTGTAGGCATTTTTTAGGTTGAGCTTAGTAAAAATGGTACTTTCTCAGAGAAGCTGAAAAGCCGATGCCATTAATGGGGGAGGGTAACGATTCCTAATATTAGCTTGGTTGAGTCTTCGATAATCAATACAGGACCTGAGCCTGCCATCTTTCTTCTTAAAGAAAAAAACCTGCTGATGAGCAATTCATCTATGTACTTTTCCATCACTTGACACTTGAATGCAGACAGCAAATATAAAACAACCCCGAGGCCATAAGTACCCCGGAGCACTGAAATAACGGAAATGAACTTAGATGCAAAAATGAATGTATAATGAACTTAAGTTGAAGAGACAAAATATATATTGCTATAACAGTGAAAAACCAGCAAGCCACCATAACACCCCCCCAACCAAAAAAAAAAAGAAAAAAACAAAGTTGACATTAAAGGTTTTGAAGTTCTAACAAGATTTATGAATTTATGAAGAGACATTTTCCGTGCAACATTCAATGTGCAGAATCTTGGGAGAACCCTGTCCTTACCCTACTGTAGATAAGTGAGATAAGCACATTTCACCCATCTCTCATTTAAATTCAATGTTTGAGGGAGCAGAAGTGGCTGACCTATTGTTCCTTATGGGTGATAGTTCCAGAGCAATTTACCATGTAGCACACCGTTGCTTTCCAAAACAAAGTCACCCAAGGACTACCCTACTGAATTCAAGCTGGCCCATCTGTCTCCCCTCAGCTGCCAAACGTATGAATTAGGTATGTTGAGCGTATGACAAATGGGCAAACCTGCACAATAGACAATTGTATCCTGGGTAATAATGTCCATAAGTTTTTACTTTTCTTTTCTATTTTTCCGCCACCCATGAAAAAAAACCACCGATTATGCAGAACATCGGTGTTTATCAGAGTTCTGTATAACGATGCTCAATATTAACCTGTTTATTTTTGAATTGATTAACAACCTCGTCATTTTGACCATCCTTATTTACTAGACTCATATACAACGAACGATGATTGACTGAAACCTTGACCTACACAGACATCAGATGAACATTTGAGACATTTACAGCATCACTACTGTTGAACTCCTGCTCCTTCACAGCTGGCAGGACGTTTGACAGGCGCACCTGTGACAGGAAAGGTGATTTCATATCTGCGGTATCAAGCTGTTGTTGTTGTTGTTGTAAAACCTCAAATCAGAGACATGCTACGACATGCCTTCTGATTGGCATATCTCTTAAAATGTGAAGAACAGACAATACCGGATTTCTATAATAATAATCAGGAAATCATATGTATTATATGTTTTACAATAAGAAACCTAATTGTTTTAATGGTACATGCAAATATAGGCTCGACAAGTTTAAAAAGTGGCAGATTGTGCTTTTGAGAGGCAGCTGAATCCCTCCTCAGTTCAGACATGAAATCAATGGCCGTGTCTGTCTGTCACCACGAGCATAGGGCAAAAACACAACATGCATACTGATTTTGGATCATGCTCCTGCATCCTGGTACTTTCCAGAAGCATGGGTTTTTAGGTAACCAGACAGCTTGTGTTACATAAATAATGAGCCTCATCTGCCTGAACCGGAAATTATGATTATTTGGTCAAAATCCCAGCCCCAGTGGAAAGCTGCTCTTTTGTGTTTTGTGCCAGTCACATGCAGCTGATGCAGTTAGAGTTAGTGACCCTTTAGTCACCGGGTTTTTTCACTGGGGGCAATGGTGGGTTCAGTGTTCTGGCCAAGCCTCCTTGCAACTTTAAAATCAAGACTATGTTGCTAGAATTATGTCAAACACCCATCTTCATAATAAGTGAGCATTGACAACATTATGTGTTAATTACAGACAGCATAGTGTTGAAGTTGTACTAATTGTTACATTATTATTAAGACATTACATTAGATAGCTTTCTAGGGGTAATTAGACAAACTCTCAGTCAGTTATACGCTGGCTCGTCTCTCCCACTCTACTACATTTATACAACTAAGGAGGAGATATTTGTTGAGTTTACGCTACTTCTTTTGCTGCTCTTCCATTAAAACAATATTTGGCATATTTTCAATTTTGAAATCACATTCATGTATCCTTTTTTTTTTTTACTTTTATTTGCCACAATCTGAAATGCAAAAATGTATATATAATGAAATTAAGTTGAAGAGACAAGTCTTGTTGCTAACCAGCATGCCACTGTGCTCTCCCTAAACCACAGTTGATGCTGAAAACAAAGTTGAAAACAAAGGTTTTTCAGTTCAGGCAAATTATGTAGAGACAATTTCCACGCAACATTTTAATAGTATGGAAAATCTTGGGAGGTGGCATTAATGCCATTAATGTCGATGTTTAGTTGGTAATTCAGCTTGAAAAAAAAATCCAGAATTTAAAAAAAAAAAGTTTCATGCTACAAGCAAACAATGTCAGTCCAAATTAGCTTGAAGCCAGACAGGAACCCTGTTCTTACTGTGGATGAGAGAGATAAGCACATTCCACTCATGCATCTCTCATTTAAATTAAATGTTTGAGGGAGCAGAAGTGGCTGACCTATTGTTCCTTATGGGTGATTGTTCCAGAGCAATTTACCCCGTAACGGAGCGTTGCTTTCCAAAACAAAGTCACCCAAGGACTACCCCACTGAATTCAAGCTGGCCCATCTGTCTCCCCTCAGCTGCCAAATGTATGAATTAGGTATGTTGAGCGTATGACAAACGTACAGACCTGCACAATAGACAATTGTATCCTGGGTAATAATGTCCATGTTTTTCATGCTGTTTGTTTTTTTTGACTAACACACAGAAAATGATAAGCTGGCTCATGTCTCCCACTTTACTGAATTTGTACTTTCAAACAAGGAGCAGCAGTTTGTTGAACTTACATCATCTGTTGATCCTCAATAACAAAAAATGAATGCATCCAGGTTTCATACAACTTTTGAAATCACGGTTGAGCTTTTGATTTTGTGGCTTTAGCTGCTGCTGTTGATTTTTCTGCAGTACAGATGACTAGCAGAAGTTATGGACAGCAGCGGCGTGTCTCCTAGCAACAGTAAGACAACTCCTGCTGTGAAACCCCCTCTGAGAAATTGGGATCACTCTCAAGGGATAAGCACGGGAAAGCTCTCCATAGACAGATAAATTGCACACTGTTGCATGTTGCAGATGAAAAAAGATTTACTGTTTTGTTTCTGGTTTCACTTCATCTTTGTGTTGTGCAGCTTTTATAGATTCGGTTTAAAGAGTGAAGTGAAATGTGATTGTGTTTATAATATATGTCAGAGCAGTGCACTTCATTAGCTGTGTGATATGGAGATAAAATGCATATTTGCATAATCTTAATTGACCACCTCAATCCCACTTTGGCTGAAAGTGAAACATTACTCATCATTATAAATGATAACAATGATATTATATAATGGACTGCAGTGTGACAACAGCAGCAGACGTTTATACATCCCCAGGTGGGTGTGATTTAGCTCATCATGAGACATTCTGATCTTTCCTGGGCCAATCTGACAATTTAGTGATTCATGAATGAGCTGAAGCTCAAGGACTCAGAGACTAATGTGTCGGGATCGGTGACTAAACCTGTTTCTCTGGACCTGTGAACCAAGAATGTTGCTAGGACTCATCAGATGAAGGAGAGCGGCTCACACATGAGCCTGTTGGCTTATCAGAGGAGACTTCAAATGAAATGTTTAAAGGAAGAGAACACATTTAGCTTTCCAACAGAAGAACACTGCTTTCACTTGATTTAGAGCTGCACAATATACCATACATTTATTGTAATGTTAACATGCACATTATCACGATCACAAAAACAATTTTTAAATAATAAATGGTAGTCTATTATTTTGCCCAAGATGCCAGTTTAGATGCTAATTTATATGAAGAACAATGTTGTTCCAGGGTGCAGTTTTCCATTGATTGATTTATTTCTAACCAAACTAGGTTTCTGGAAAAGAAATATAACTTTTTTTTTCTTTTGCAAAGGCTATACTGTCATCAGAGATCAATTTTAACTACATACACAGAAGTACATACACACAGTGTGTGCCTATGTTTATATGTGTATATATATATATATATATATATATATATATATATATATATATATATATATATATATATATATATATATATACATACTCAAAATGAAAGATGTATTTTTTGCTATGTGCTTCTGAATTGACAATAGTTGTTATGAAAATATGTTCTTAAAAAAACATTTTTTATCACAAAAAAATGTATTAATAAAAAAAATAACTTTTAAACCTCCATCTGAAGTAAAAGCAGTCTCTTACAGAAACAATTAATTTGTACCATAAGGCATTATCATGTCTGTATTTTGAACCCTTTATTATCTCATAAAAGGGAAAAAAGTTCAAATGTTTACTTTCTTATTTTATTATTTATTTACGCAATAAAAATGTGTTTTGTTAAAATAGACTGTGCAGAATTATGCTTTTTATTCAGAAATTTAAAAAAAGAATTCTTATAAAAAGTCACTGTGATACATCTCTGTACCTTGATACATTAAGCTTCTTCATTTTGGCTCAGTCTATGTTAAATAATAACAGTCTAATATTTAATGTGTTCATTTGTATTTATCTAAATTTCAGACTTGGGAAAGAATAGATATGTAAGAATTTTAAAAAGACAGAAAAAAACATATACAAAAAAAATTAAAAGAGGCATTACCTTTTCACATCTGTACAATTCTAAGAAAGGACCCAGTTAAGGGAAACCTCTGTTTTCCCATCTGGACCGTAATGATATTTCATGTTTAATAGTACCTTAACACGCACCTATAAACCTGTTTGTTTTTTTCATATTTTCACTCTAAAAGTAATAAAAGTAATTTATACAAATTCCTGACACAACAGTGTTATGTTTTACATATTAATATTTTAGAGCACTGCCACCAGTGTTTTCCTTAACATGAACTGAATCAGTTTTTTTCAGCTGGGAATCCCTGGAAACCCTCACAGACTCAGTGGGTGTCTGGAGTGGCTGAATGCAATATTCAGACACGCGCTACATCATTCAGACGCCTCTCCCAGGGGGAGCACATTGTGTATAGAGTACAGTATCCAGAACAGGGTTTCATCATCGTCTTTTGTGTCTGCGACTTTTCACGCTCATGAGTAAAGGCGTTGGGTTTAGGGGATTTCTTGCTCATCTTGTGAATAAAAGCTGAATAATCCGTCGTCATCCAGTGTTCCTGTGGAGCTGCATGCAGCAGCTAGCACATCATTAGGGATCAGTACCAGTATTACGGCAAGATTGACATGTTACTCAGTAATGACATCATTTCCAAATCCAAATGTATCCCCTTACAGAAAACCTACAGCAGAATTTACAGGTTATCCAGCTTCTGAGCAGCTCTAGCTGAAAACACTGTTTAGACCCACAGAAATCTACTAGTTCAGGGAACAAGTGATCCTTTTAACCAAATTGAATGTAATGATGTTTTTTAAAGCTAGAAAGTAATTCTTTTTCTGACATTTAAAAGAAGTCCAATAGTGGATTCTCCTGGAATAAAGCCTCATCATAAAATTTTGAATTGATTCCATTGATGGATATAAAAGCAGAATCCAAAGGAAACTATACTCACTCACCACTATGACAGCAAGATAACCCTTTTATCCAGTAATGACAATATAGTTTAGCTTAGTATAGTAGTTTAGTAACTATAATCACACCATAGAAAGCTTATCTTGAAACCATGTTACAAGACAAAACATAGAAAATTACAAAATGTTTCAGTAGGGAACAAAGAAACCTCTGCACCACGCAGACTTTTCTACCACATGACAAATAACTCTATCCATTCTGTCATGAAGAAGTATGGGCCACTGTTTTCAAATCTCGTAATCAATATAATTGACCATAAAAACACTGAAAAAAAATACAACAGCTCCCTCCGAAGTTATTGGCAGGAGCTTCAGGAGCCATCCTCCCAACACCCTACACCCACAACAGCGCAGGTTTACTGCCCCTTGGCAGGATGATGACCCATCAACCCACCTGGCTGAAACTTTAAATGACATTTCCCGCTATGTTTAAAGAAATACTGCCGACAGTCAGTTGTTAAAGATCATACTGTGCACTGTTGTCTCATTGCACATTTTTGCTATGATCTCACATGTAACAGTTTCCTTCACTGGATTAATGTCTTTGTTTTGATGAGAAAGTCCTTTGTGCTTTCTGAACAGATCATGTGCTCTGGAAATTAATGATAGTGATATCTTCACTGTGTATATACCTTTAGATGTCATTTAAATTTGGTTTTCTGAGCGTCAGGGTAGCAAACGTTAATCCTCGTCACATAAGTTAATGCCATAATTATGTAAATTCACTAAAACATGCTTTCCTGCTATCTCTTTTGTTTTTTAAAAAAATATTGATTAAAAAATATTGAAAAAAAAAATTTTAAAAAGAATTCACTTTCTAGAAAACCATAAGGTTACTAGTGCGAGACCCTCTTACCCCACCCTGTGTCAGTTTCTTATCTCCTTTTCATTAGCTTCTGGTAGTCTGACACATTTTCAGACATCACTGAGTTTTTCTTCAAGCAGACCCCATAGACTGAGGTCCCTGAATGACACTGTAAAAGTAAATCTGAATTTTGACTTCTTCAGTTCAGAGGTTAAAGTTTTTTGCAAATAAATGAGAGGTACAAAAGGAAAGTGTCTGGTCACACGGTTCCTGGTAGCTCATTATAAGTTTTCATTTTTCCTTGGTGACAAAGAGTCTGGAGCTGCTGAAAAGCATTTGTACGTCACTGCACTCAGCTGTAATTTGCAGAGAGCTCGAGAATGTAAAAATGAACACGTTCCTTTGCTGATAACATACAGCTTGAGAAGGAACTGGCAAATGGTTGGATGGAAAATAAAGAAAGTCTTTTGATACACTACATAATTCCTCTTGGAGACACGGCTCCCAAACACACTGAACTATAATGCACTTCAAAGTTTCCTCTGGAAACAAAGTTCCAATATCCCTCCATCCATTATCTAGACACACTTCTTCTTATTCCTGTTCAGAGAGCTAGAGCCTATCCCAGCTGTCTTCAGCCAAAGGCAGGGGTGACCAAATCATAGTGCATAATTTTTTTCTATGCAGACAGAGAGAGAGAGCATGTTGATGGCATTTTAAATATTAACACCATTTTAGCAAACAATGTGTGGTGTCGAAAACGGCAGGTCAAAAATAACCAGTGAACTTTCCAAACAGCTGCTGTCCACAGTATTACAGTACGCGGCAGCTTGAACTGCGCTGATTTATGACTTATTATAAATAATACCTTCTCTGAACGCTGTGTGAGCTCAGCACTACTACTGCAACTGCTGATAAGAATTTGGTAATGCACAACATTCAAATTAAAACAACATAGTTTACTTCACTCATGAAAATGCAGCAAATGCCATAGAGGAAAATGGTTGCTGTTAAAAGGCAGAATTCTCCTGAGAAGTGAGATTTGTCTGGAGAAAAGCCCGCAGGACCTTCATCATCCATCACACTTCCAGATTCACTGCGTAACCCAACATCAACACACTGCGCTCTAATCTGTGCTGCTCAGTGAACTTCAGAACACACAGCGTGGGGTAGCAGGCTCCTGCAGGCTTCTGCTGGGAATCAAAGGAGGAAGAAGAAAAAACAACAAAGAAGACCGATTTTAAACATGCTGGAAGACACACCGAAGAATAGACTTGATGGTCTGTGATTGCTTGAGTGAAAAAGGAATTAAGAATAAAAGGCACAGCTTAGGTGTAAAAAAAAAAAGTCAAAAACATGCCTGCTGTGATGATTAAGAATTCAGGTTATATATAAAACAATAACAATAATAGTTCATAATACTATAGCTATGGTGGTGATGGAGGATGCTGGAACATGGAGTTGGGTCATGAAGGCATGAATTTAGAGTTTTGCTGAGAAGGCTTGAATAGAATTGTGGGTGTTGTGAAAGAATAAATGCATCATCTCAGAAAATAAGCCTCATATCCACACTGATCTGACAGAAATATGAGAATAGCCACAGCCTATTAACGTCACATTACAGGGAGGAAGTGAAGAAATGTTTTAATTTTCTGTGCCAACACTGACTTTTACTGGGGTGGTGATGGATCAGTGGGTAGATTCGATTGTGCAGATCAATACCTAGCCCCTTCACACATCGGAGTGTCCTTTTGTAGGACACTCAAGCTCACCTTTCCCCACACAGTGTGCTCATTGAGGTATGAATATAGAAATCAAAGCACTCTTGTATTTAACTATGTGATAAAAGCACTGTAGTGCACTCTAATATGCATCTGTAAAAAAAAAGGAAACATAATGCAAATGCATGTAGAACCTGGATGAGGCTGAAAAGCCGCTATATAAGTGCAAAATAATTTACTACTACATATCGACTTTACTATCAAGGGGTCCTGCTTCAAGCGGTACTGAAAACACATGACAATTTTGTAAATTACTAAACTAAACTACACCAAGTGGCTTTGTTAGCAGGCAGTGACAGAGAACAAGAGTAATGATGGCCTTTCAAGAGAGAAAAGAACGAAAATTTGCAAGGCAATCACTGCAACAGGAAATGGTCCCACATGGAACTTAAATCCCATTGTCCTGGTGAAAATTTTGTAACAGTCACCAGAAATAAGCAACAACCATCCATCCATTCGTTCATCTGGGTTCAGTTTGCAGGGGCATCAGCCTAAGCAAAGAGGCCCATACCTCCCTCCCCCAGCTACCTCCTCCAGCTCCTCCCAGAGGACACCAAGCAGTTCCCAAACCAGCTGAGAAATATCTCTCCAACGTGTCCTCAGTCAGAGTCGAGGCCTTCTCCCCATTGGGTATATCTGAAACACCTTCCCAGGGACCAGGAGGCATCCTCACCAGATGTTCAAATCACCTTAATTGGCTCCTCTGAGTGTGGAAGAGCAACATCTATACTCAGAGTCAATCACAGTCTGACTTCTTAGGGAGAGCAGAGCCACCCTGCAGAGGAAATATAGTTCAGCCACTTCTATTTTGATCTTGTTCTTTCGATCCCTATAAAGAGTCTATGACCACAGCTGATGTATGAACGAAGATTGACCTTCCATTTTGGCTCAACTCCCTCTTTAAAACAACAGACTAATATTCTTCCATCACTCATGATCAAGATCCCAAGAGGTTTAAAGTCCTGAAGCAGCATCTCACTCCCGACCCAGAGAGGGCGTTCCACCTCTTTCTGACTGAGAACCACAGTCTCAGATTTGGAGGTGCTGATTCTCATCACCACCACTTCACCCTCGGCTGAGAATCATCCCTGTGCTGAAGCTGCCAACACCAAACCTGACATTCTCCACTGCTTGGCTGCAACTAGAAATTCTGTCCTTAAAAGTTATAAAGAGAATCAGTGACAAAGGGCAGCCCTGGCAGAGTCCAACTCCCACCTGTAATGAATCAACTTACTACTTGCAATGCAGATGAAACTCCTGGTCCAGTTGTATAGATACTGCATGGCCCATAGCAACAGAGCCAGCCCCCCATAGTCCTGGAGCACTCTCCAGTGGAGAACATTACTTCTATCTGTTCACAGCTGTTTTACTGATGTTTACCACAAAAGTGAAGGTGTTATTCTGGATTTGTTCAGGATCAATCTGAAGTTTGGCTCTCCACTCCAGCACCCCTGCATGGACCTCACCAGGGAGGCTGAGGAGTGTGATTGGACCACACCCTCCAAGTCCGCCAGTCCAGAGGGACTGTCCCTGATATCCATGCAATGTTACAGAGATGTGCCAACCAAGGCAGCCCCACAACATTTCAAAAGAGGTCATTTCAAAGATTTCAGTCAGTAAATTTAAACGATGAAGACTTTGAATGCTTTCTTGATGATAAAACACTTGGCTTTCGGTGCCTAGGGTCCAAACTAATCATTCCCCACTCATTAGAAATATGTCCAGGAACTGCCCTGGCGGTTTAGGTAATCTATTTTGGTTCACAGTTTCTTTTTTTTATTATGCTATTATTGCAATAAAAAAAAAATCAGGCTTTAGTCATGCCTTCTTTTCTTAAATATACTATCATATTAAAGTTTTAACTGCTATAAAATGGCATGTGTTTTATCCAGTTGATAAAGTGGTGCTAAAAAAAATGTATTTATGAGGCAAACTTTTCTCTGCTGCAGTTTTAAGAGCAGCAGCCATCCTTCACCTGAAGGCCTGGCTGATCAAGTGCAACAAAAATTCTTCCAGACAACATCAGCTGAAAAACCACAACAACCATCAATCATGGTAGTGATGGTGGTGCTGGTGTAGGTCGAACAGTAATTGAGGGTTTGTTAGAAAGTGTGTACCTGTAGATGTTAAAACAATATTCCCATATAACACATGTGTCAAACACAAGGCCCGCAGGCCAAATGTAGCCCGCTACGTCCTTGTATGTGGCCCTCGAAAGCTTGTGCATTATTGGCTTAAATTTTAAACCAATATTTTAAGACTTAAAATAAGCTTATGCCACTTTAAAGCACATATTGACAATAAACTGCATCTCCCATTATGCATTTCGTTGTTACCCACAACGATAACAGTATATCACCATGAGCAAGACATCAAGACGATTTTCAGAAAGGATGGACTTGAGAAAAACCTCTACAAACTAACCCCAACATGTCCAAGAAAAGAAAAAATGATGCACAAGGAAGGCAGCTTCATGAACGATGGGAAAACGAATACAAGTTTGTATCTCAAGCTGAAAAAATAGTACAGTGGTACCTCTACTTATGAAATTAACTGGTTCTAGAAGTAGTTTCGGAACCTGAAACTTTGGTCAGTAGAGAGGTGTTTTCCATGTAAATGCTCTAATCCATTCCAAGCCCCCTAAAATTCAAACATATTTTTTTTATAAATTATATAATTTTCATAAATGTATATATAAATTCATTTTATAAATAATACATGAAATGACATGAAAACCTGTAAGAAATACATGTTAGAACTAGAAGAGCACTCGGAGAGCGCAGACTTCCACCGAGCGCAACAATTATGGAAAATTTGAAAGTGATCCAGAATCCAGGATTTCTTCCGGATCACACCCAAAATGAAATCAGTTCTTCCTTTTCACATTTCTGACAACTCCTGAAAATTTAATCAAAACCATCCATAACTTTTGAGTTATCTTGAACACAGACAGACAGACAGATTAACGCTGGCAAAAACATAACCTCCTTGGCGGAGGTAAAAATTATTTATTTACCTGGGTTGCTGGGTTACGCTCATACAGACGAGGGGCCCTCCTAGCCAATGTGATGCCAGGTAGATGCTAAGCGATAGCCAATGGCAGAGCAGCTCAGATGCACCGCTTTCAAACCGAGATACAGTATACAGATACAGCAATTTTTTCCCGCTGATGCGTTTCGTAACCTGAAAATTTCCTATGTAGAGGCGTTTGTAAGTAGAGGTACCACTAGGGTTGCCACCTTCCAGACATGAAAATAAAGGACAATTCCGTATTTTAAGGGACAGGTGGCAACCCTATGGGGTAGACATTTTTAAAATGCGCGGGTAGCAGCGCAGCACCGGCGTCTGTGGTAACTAGGCAACCGTGACAGCGTGAGGAGGGGGCAGGCACTGAGAGTGACAAGATGACTGGCACACACATATAAAGATATGGGCACAGAGCGCAGCAGGTCCTGTTGTCCCGCCACAAAGATTTTGCTGGCCTTAATGTTTCCTGTATTTTATTTTGTTCATTATTGTTAAATTTAGTGTTGATGTGTCTGTGACAGACGTGTGTATGGGGCGTTAATGAAAATACGGGACAAATCGCGTCCCGTATTAGTTCAATACGGGACGCAACATTTTTTTCTCAAATAAAGGACAATTCCATATTTTACGGGACGGGTGGCAACCCTAGGTACCACTGTATGTCTTTTGTGTTATGAGGCGGTGTCAGTCGAGAAAGAGTATAATCTACATCGGCATTTTGACAACAAACACGGAGCTAAGTATGCTAAATTTAGCCTGCAAGAAAAACAAAGAATCGTTTCTGCTTCTGAAACCAAGGTAATGGAAACACTGTGACGTAAACATCACCTGTGCAAGAGCAGGGTTACAAACACAAACCCTGAGTTTAATATAATGATTTAATAATTTAAAACTTGAATACATAATAAATACAGAAACACTTATTTAACAATATAATAAGGGGTAGTTTAATATTTTGGTTTACATTGCATTTTGTTACGTTCATGCTGCCAATCTGGCCCTTCGAGGGCAACCATGATGCTGATGTGGCCCTCACTGAAAATGAGTCTGACACCCCTGCCATATAACAATGCCCTTGGAGCTGGAATAAAATAGAGCTTGATATTTCTCTTCTGACCATTAGCTATATTGCTCAGATATTAAAATAATCATGGAGGTTAAAAGCAGTCAGTAACTGAATCCTCCCTTAAACCCCTGGCAGCTACACAGGAGTGCTCGGTTTGTGTTTCATATTGTATAGGTTGCACTGTAACTACCCACAGCCTGAAACTGGATCCTTTGTTTGTTTGACACCAGCCACTGTACATGGGATGAGATCTGACCTATGAGTGCTGATGACGTCCGCGCTGAGCTGCAAAAACAATGCTGCTATCCTTGAACATTTTGAGTCGTGCCCGTTGGACCGTCATGGTACTCACTACGAGTCTACTTGGCATTGCATTTTAGACTTTTTGATGTGGCACAATAATGGATCCACTCTTATCAGAAAAAAGCAAGTTATGCGCTGCTCCAAAAAAAAATAGAAAATTAAAAAAACAATTGTACTATTATTTAGATATTAAAATATCCACAATCAGAGCATGCAGAGTGGAACTCCACATCCCACAGTGGCTTAGCTATGATTTAAGCCACGCTGGAAGCCACCCAAAACCTCTCACAGTGAGGCGTAAAGAGCTTAGGATGGTAGGGGATGGATGTCCCCCCATCAGCCTCTTGCTCAGCTGAAATATGAAGCTTTAACTCTCTTGCTTTAGATTCTTGAACATGCGAGAAAGAATAAAGCAACAGTGAAAAACTGACACAAACATGTAGTCTATTTTAATGTATTATTTCGCCCTTTTTTATGTTTGTTTGTTTTTTTAGACAATCATCATGATGGGGAAATAAACTATCAACTTTAAGGGTAAGCAATCACTCACCCTTCTGGCAAAGCACCAGGTGGGGGATGGGTCTTACCCAGATATTTGAGGTAACCATGGCTACTTCTATCACGTGTTAATACATACATTATGTTGTGTATCTGAGTAGTTGGACTTAAATGCTTAACGGAAAATGTACATTTTTTTCAGGATGGATGAAGTCAGCAGCTTGTGGCTTTTGTGCAAAAAATTATATATACTTCTATATTTACTTTAAACCACCAGGTGACTATTATATACCGTGTCTAAGAAAGACTGAGAATAAAGACTTTAAAAAAAATCAAGACTTGGCAATGACTAGATTTAAGTGAATTTTAATATCCTTTGGATGCAAATGGGTTATACATACAGTCTGCACAGGATGAAGCAGATCGATGACAAGTGGCCACAGTATTGATATGAATAAGCTGTTTTAACAGAGTATGTAACAGTACATTAGACAAAATATACGTGTCACATGGAGAGCGGCCTTGCAGCTGTGCAGGACAAAAGTGAATTGTTGTTTCAGCCATAATATTCTGTCTTTGAGCCTAAACTATGAGGACATATTTCAATATTTCATAAATGAAATAATGTTTTTCAGTCACAGTGACGTAGGATGGTCCTAACAGGCACTGGAACAAAATAAGAGTTACCGCCTGGATTTATCTGGACAAATTGGTAAGAATCATCCACTGGAAATGTACTGCAGCAACTGATTCGTTTGTGCTGGGAACAAGTTTTTTAATCAGATGCAGTGAGCAGCTTCATGTCAGAGGACATTTTGTGATTATGGAAAAGATATTACTCTGTTCCAGAAGGATCAAATTATCAGCCTACATTAAGCAAACACAAACACTAAGGAGACTGATGAAAAAACTAAAAGACCTGTCCAACACATTATAAAAACAAAACCCTGAATGACTGTCATTGCATATGGTAAACAGTAAAAGTAAGAGCACTTCCACTCAAGTAAAGCTGTGCAGCTTTAAGAAAGCAGCGTTTCTCTTATTTTCATCTGAGAAACAGAGCTTCAGTTTACTTGAGACCATAACGTTTGGACCCTGGAACACTGGAAAAAGGTCATGTGTTCTGATTACCCAGCTCTACAGTGACGAGTGGGATGAGCTCTACAGTACAAGAAGAGTGATGGATGGAGTGATGTACCCATCATGCCTTGTGCCTACCGTGCAAGCCTGAGGTGGCATGATTATGATCTGTGGTTGCTTCAGCTTATCAGGTTTAGCTGCAGCAACGTTACGTGCCCTAAAGGGAAGGTCAGCTGAAGAGCTGAATATACTATAAGAGCAGGTATTTTCATCAATACGTTTATTTCTTCTCAGATAGTTTGGGCATATTCCAAGATGGCAATGCCAGAACACCATTATCACTGGTGGACTGGCCATCACAGCGTCCAGAACTGTGTGATATGCTGAAGGAGATTTTACGCAGCTGCTCAACTGTCTTCCCATCAATACAAGACCCAAGCAAAAAACTAATGCATCTCTGACAGGAAATACATGTCGTGACATTACGTAACCTTTTCAAGATGGTCCAAAAGTATTAGAGTATATTACATTTTTTTTGCCAGTTACTTAATAATACTGACGGCTGAATTTAACCTCTGCACGCAGACTTAAATTGAGAGTGCAATGAAGTAGCCAGAGCCAGAACTGAATTTCAGCTGAACATTTTCTCTGAAACCATCTTTGAGCCTTCAAATATTTGTTTTCTCTAAGTGGCTATGTTACTTAGTTGAGCTGAACCTGCCAAAGGGAAGCCTGCTTTATGTTAAGTTTCAATCAGCAATTGCATCATTTATACCCCTCTCCACTAAGAGGGATTGTGATCAGTTTTGAGTCTCTGAGTCATATTCCAACACAGTTTGGCAGGCCATTGTGTAACAAATCATTTTAATGGAATTTGGAAAGCCAAAATCACAACAGCTAAGTAAGACTGCTCATGAAATTGATTTGGGGATGGAGAAGAATATTCCAATGACCTCTCAACTGTTTTAAATATGATGCCACTCCACCAAACTAATTATACCCTGATTGTTTGTGCCAAAATATGTGGCTGCCAAACACAGAGGAGTTCCAGATTAGAAATGCATCCACCTCTTGACCTGAGGGATGGTAATCATCACACCTGATACCCACCGGTGCCCAAAACTAAGTGTGCGTGTCCTGCAAGAATTTGGCCCCTCGTGCAATGAGAATTAAAGATCAAGGAACTCTCAATCTGTACTCTCTGCAGGCACAGATGGTCACAGATAAAGACAACTACAAATTATAGTGTCAAAAGGTCACGCAGATTCGTCTGTCACGGCACACAGGGCAAACGCTGTAAGCAAACTCCAGACGCTTCACACACTGCCCAAAAAAAAAATACAGTCAGTTAAGAGGCCTGTCTGCATGAATCTGGTGAACACTGCATATTCTTTGCATGCTTTTTTCAGTATCATGGCTCTATTTTAATATTTAAAAACAGACTACTAAACCCAACTAGGCTTATTACTTGTTACATGTACAGCTAACAAAATTGTTTTGGTCGAAGTAAGGTGTTGGGTATATGATGCTGATCACTAGGCTATAAACCAGAATCCATCTAAAGGAGCTTAGTGTCAGCAACGAAAAGACAAAAGAGTAAGCAGCTTTCCTGGTTGTTCTATGAACTTCCTGTACAATATACAGAGAGGCTTTGAGCCACTACTGCCCCGAAACCAAAATGTTATCATTTAATCTGCACGTCTGCGGTGACTGATTAGTGTGTTAGCAATGCTAATGCTTGTTACCTAGCACTAATGACATTAGTTTGGCAGGTCTTTGGTTTGAAACGTTTTGTAAATGGTATTTACCCAAATTAACGCATGCTCATGAGGGCATAAATATCTTTAACTGACAGCTCAACTCTGTCGTCCACATCGGCATGTTAGTTAACATGCTTAACTACTACTACTTCACTAAAGAATGTTTATACCCTGTTTTTCAGATCACTTTTACCAAGATCTGAAGGCCTGTTAATGTTACCTGAGAGCTCAGATCTCTTTCAGATGTTTTCATATTTGCATTTTATATCACTCTGAAATGAGACGTTATTTAAATAATGCATGTAGTCGCTCTTGTCGGAAAATCCAGAGAATGTAATTCATGTTTGCTCCCGACACGTTTGCACTCAGTGGTTGCTTCTCTCGGTGTCTGTCCTCAGCCGGACCACAGTGCCAGTGTTGGCTAATATCATCTTAACAATGTCAACACACAGCCAGTTTCCAGATGCAGGTGAGCACAATCAAAAAAAGTTTCATCAAGTGCAATAGCATTACCTCCAATATAGTTTTGATCAAACTATAACATGAGAAATGTTGATACCTCTCTTAAATGAGTCAAAACAACCATTGTTTAGTATTGTGAATGACAAACTGAAGGCAGTTTTAGACAATAATACTTCATAAAGATCTTTTGAATACAGCACAGAAAAAAAAAAAAAACAACTTTAGCCTCACGTGGCATTGTTTCCTTCTAGGTCCTGACAAAACAGGCCTGACAGCTGCGGTCATCCGAAAATAGCGGCAGACTAGGAGGCGAGCAAAGGGACGAGTGACGCTGCCACGTCGTCCATTCTCCCGTACAGGATGCAGTGTCACACACCATCCTGCTGGCACCAGAGTCCACAGGTGGCAAACAGCACCCCCGACTTTGCCACATGGCCACGGGTGATTCGAATGAATATCGGTTACAAACAACAACACGTGCAGCCCTAATCTGAAGCCAAGTGTCAAGTGGGAATGTCAAGAAAAGTGAACACACTGTTAATGCCGTTTCATGCTGAGCTGCACACAGTGGAAAATATGTAATAATGAAGCAGCGCTAAACTCAGCCAGTCATGTAAGGGAGAAGTGCTCCCATCACTGTCAAAGAAAACGAATATTTCTGCAGTCGCAGCACTATAATCTCCAATGACAGAAGAGCACAAGTCCTCGAAAAAGTATTTTTGCTTTCTCTCTATTTCTTTTCCCCTCATCATACAAAAAGCTTTTCCATGTAGCAGGTCTAATCACAAAGCTCTCTGAGAAGGAGGGGGCTGAATTTGTCCGTCTGATGAAAATGACCTTCTGGTCCCCCTCAGTCCTCTTTTCCCCTGTGACTCGCCACCGTTGAGCCAAACGTTGACTCCCTCACCCCATCATCCAGTCGGACATCCATACAAGCAAGCTTAGACAGCTGTGAAATATTAGCACTTAGTGTTTAACAGCTGGTTATAGTGGGTGTGACTAGAAGTTATTTATTCCAAACTCACACCTTTAGCTCTAAAGGTTGAAAACGGGCAGAGAAACTGGGTTTTGGAGCCATCACAGTCTCTTAGTGAAGCATCTGCATGACTGACCTAAGAGCTAAATGTTGAAAAATGCTAAATGTTCATGCGGTTTGCCACATACTTGAAAAAACTACTACTGTTTGACTGGTAGCAGTTTATCAATTTAAGTAAGTTGGAAGAATTGTTGGAAGAGGCTGCACGGTAAAAAGTTTTTTTTTTTTTTTTTTGTGGCTCAAGTAGCCTTCAACAAAATTGGAGGCAAAAAGAGGGGGAAGAAACACAGGAAGGGGCCACAGGCCGGGAGTTGAACCTGAGTCAGGACTGTAGCCCCCATAAATGGGAAACCAAGTCAACTAAAAAAATGTTTTGTCCAGTACCAACTACTAAAGGTATTATGAAACTTGGATATCACAAAAACCAATGGAAGCCACATGGTACCTTACACCAGTGGTACCATGCGAAGCCCATTAAGTCCCAAATTAACTTTTGAGCATAGAAATAATTTGTGCCTCTTTATTTTTCAATCTATGATGGAAATGTATTTACATATAGAAATACAGACATTAAGTTACCAAGTGACAAAAGAAAATATAAGTTGATTATTCTTCTGTCCACTTTGTATTTTTTGTTTGAAAAAGTAACCTCTTTGATTGTCCATGTAGTACCTTTATTTTAACAATAAATACATTCAAAGAAAACCACCTATTTCCTTCCATTTTATTTCTCCTCATTGCTGTTTTGTTTTTTCATGCAACCACAAGTCAAAACCAAAGTTTTGACTTGTTTTCCTCCAGTTCGTTACGAATACATTGATTCTCAATAACTATTTCTGATTCTTTTTCTGTCTTGTTGCAACCTGTGTAAATGACTTTAGTGGGCGAAGGCTGTAAACTGTAATGCTAGAGGGCATCTCTCTCTATTTCCATTAATAGAAACCCTTTCTCTGGCCAAAATAATAGCTCTGTGACATCGCAGCCCCCATGTGGACCCTCTACAGCCAAGCACACGTGGGCTAAATGTCACTCAGCAGGGTCCTATCGTTAAAGAGAAATCTCATTTTTCTGTAGAACCAGTTTTAGCCACACTGTCCTACATACTTCCAGTAGCCCTGGTAATAGAGGCATGACCTAACAGGAGACCTTCTGGGCCCTTTGGTGCAGGTATAAATGACAGCTACCTGTTTGGGCTTCAAAGCAAGTTGTGTTTGTGTTCATCTTTACCCAAGTAAAAATCAGAATGATGATATGCATGACAAATATGGAGGGGTGTTCTCTTATGATGCAAAAGTAACTGGGGGAGGGGAAATGCAATAATACATAAACTGACAGATGGGATCCTTCTGTGTCCCCAATCTGGGGGAAACCGTGTCCTTACACGCAGGATGCTGCTGATCCGAAATTTACAAGCTTTGCTTTTTGAATTCTGTTTGAGTCCTTAAGCAGCAGGGCTCGGATCTCTTGAAGACGAACCTCAACAGACTAAAATGTAATTGGGAAGCATCCTCTCTGCGAATCAGAAGGCCTTAAAATCTTCACAAAAGTTGCTGAATTATGAAGCTAGCCTGGCAAATGAACACTCACCTCAATTTGCAGTATCATGATCAAATATTCAACTTGTGCTTGCAAATATTAAAAAAAATACCTTAAAAGTCATTTATTCCCTTATGACATAACATCTGTAGTTTGTAAGATACAGTTCATAAATCAAACTGTTGTGATGTATGAATAAATAGCCTGGCCAGCCATTCTAATTATTTCCCTCTTCGATACAAAGAATTATTTTGGCTCCTCTGGATTAAACTTTGATTTCAAGGGGCCAGTACCAACAGATGCAGAAGCAGCTGCCCCTGGGTGGCATGGGACAGGCACGCAACCAATCAGAGAAACGATGTGACGTAGGCAGAGCCATAACCAGACTAGTATTAACAACAGACATCCAGGATGACATGTTTTACAGTAGGACCATCAGTGAGTGACTTTTGTCAGTGTTACAGTAAAAAATGTGTTGATCTAAGGTTTTATTTAAAATTCTGCAGCCTTCTTAGTTATTTTGAACAGTGGCTTTCGGACACTCCTGTATGAGTCATCACATAAAGCCCGCCCCTGCCCCCCTGCAATTGGTTCTGTATGTTCTGTTCCACTGGAAATGGATGTGGATCACTCATTTCACAGCCAATTTTCTTGAAATGGATGGATATGGGTGGTCAGGCTGATGAATAATAGAAAAAAGAGGGGGAAAAAATCAATGATATTTGCATTTACTTTGACTTTTATGATGACCTTTGTCAAGCACGACATTACTGAGTAACATCCACAAATATCACTTAAAACTGGATAAAGGAAGCCTGAAATCTGTCCAGAGGCATTTCAACTTCTCTGCACTCAGGGTCCCTTCAGATAGAGTTTGTCTCCTTTCATTTCTGTATGCTTGTTTGTTTTTCTAATTCTGTTGCACAGTAATCAATATTGCAAACAAACACAGCCACCCTTCATCTAAGGATCCAACTTGCATATTTCATGTCTTTTTTGTTTCAGAAGGGGAAAAATTCATTCTTAACTGCATCATCATCAACATCATCATTTTTAATAACAGAGAGCAAATGTTTTGGTACCAACTCAGGAAATTGAAAAAATAAATACCAACCCATCATGTACTGTTCCTGTTGGTATTTGTCATAGTACGCAATATTAGTACTGACAGCGGTTCCACCATTAAAAATCATAACGGACAAATTTGACATGATTCACAGCAAGACTGGGCATAAAAGATACTTAAAGACAAAGTCGCAACTATCTGTGGCTGAGGAAGAAAAGTCAGGTATCAGTTTGGATACTGTATTCTCTCCCATATGATAATAACAGGCCTCAACAGTTATTTTAGAGTAATTTGTGTCCAAATCCAGACAGAGTGGGAGTCCAGTTGCCTATCAAAGGTGGTATAAATCCAAGGTTGAAAATGGATGTGTGGTCATTTGTTCCTGGTATCTTGACCAGCACGTCAAAGACACTTCATTCAGAGCTCAGGAAATTGTGCTTACTTATAATAAATAAATAAATGAATAAAGGACATAATGTGTATTTTACTTATAATAGCAAAATTTTGAAATTGTGATTCCTCGAGTAGTGAAGCTGAAAAAAAATATTCACCATCTGCTTATTTTAGAAAGACAGGTTTTATTAAAAAAAAACACTAGTTAAAAATCATTGTGGAGTGAAAGCACGCTGGGTGATTGCAGAGTGTTTGAGGAAAACAGGTAAAGATAACTGAAGCACATGCAAATACAGCAAACTCCATTTGTGTATCATTTCAGCCATCCTTTGCTCATACTTCCAGTAAAACTCCCTCCCAGATGGCCTCTAAATAGGCTTTAATGTGTGCCCTAAAAACGCTGAAAGAGAAAACACACAGCTGCTGTGTTTAGGTAAGCTGCAGTTGCCATGGTTACAGACGAGCACTTGCTAAACAGTTGTGTGTCAGGCCATCATTGACAAAGAGCACTTGAGCTGCACACGCACACACAGACGTGCGCATGAACTGAGGGAAGAGTTGGCGTTTTAAAGTGAAAAACAAGGAAACGCTTGTGTTTGCTTGTTGCAAAGACACAACCGTCTGTCTACAGGATGAATGACTGGAGGATGCTGGGGGATGACCAAGGTTTCAAATTACATTAGAGGAAGGTGAAAAAAGCTGTCCCTTTTATTTTTTTAAGCAACCAACAGTAACACTGACTTCATGAACTTTTAAACTACTACATCAATCTATTTATCGTCAATGTAAAGATACTATTTTAACCACCAGATCAGTGGCTCTTTAAAGTTTGTGTTCTCTAAACATGAATTCTGGTGTTAGTTAATATTCCGCATCAGACTGTAATATTTAACCGTACGGCTCACCCAGCTGTCATGATTAACGACCTCTGCATGCTGGGCCAACTGGAGATGCTGCACCACATTTAAGAGGGTGGGGAAAGTGGGATCAAGCCCCAAGCTCTGGCACTGCAGCAAGCCTTGGCATGGTGCTCCCACTCAAGCCATTTCATTTCATCCCCTCAGTCTTAGTGCTTGCAATGTCAAGAGCTTATGGCCAAGATCATCAAACACCCTGCGATATTAAAAAAAGAAAATCCTTCGTCGTGTCCGGTTCCTGACTAAATGTTATCTAACAGGATCCAGCAGGTTACAGAAGAAAAAAACGAAACAAACAGGAAAAACAGATGATAATTTGGTCAGAGAGGCATGTGGCTTCACATGACACTGTCAGACTCACCAGGCACCATGGCAACCATTTCACTTGACCAGATGCAATAGCTAAACTGCATGCCCCTCCCAGTGCATCTGTCTCTCTCTGCTGTCTGGAGACTTTATGGGGTTTATGACCTTAATACACTCTTCAAATCTCTATGCTTTGATGCCCTGGCTTTGTTGAAAGTCAAGCTACCAAGATCCAAGTCAAAGGCTAAATTTATGGGTTGGACAAGTAAAAATAAAACCACAGACCACTCAGGCATAACTAATTTGTGCCAAGTCTGATGGAAATTCCTCCTGAGGAAGGATCTGGCTCACCTTATAATAAATGGTTTAAATGGCTAAAGATGCATGAGGAAGCTCAGCAGAGATAGTGATCAGCTAATACGTCTCATGTCACCAGCCTGCAGTGTCTACACTTAAACAATAGGGGTCCAATGTGAACTCACCAGAACTCTTCCCGTCAGCGTCTGAGCAGATATCATGACTCCAGCCCAGTCTTTGACCGAGGTCATCCAGCCCACCTCGCTGGCTGCAGCGTCATCCTTGTCCCCACGCTTGATGCCATCACCTGTGGTGATCCGATGGACGTCCTAAAAAAATAAATATGCAGAGGGTAAAACTAGACAGTTGACCAGTATGGAAGCCCATTTCCGCCAGTAAAAGAAAAAAATAAGATGAAAACTTAGCCTTGATAAAAAAAAAATCCCCATGGTAAGTCATAATTATGAGATAAAAAGTCATAATTATGAGATAAAAAGTCGAAATTATGAGATAAAAAGTCATAATTATGAGATTAAAAGTCGAAATTATGAGATTAAAAGTCATAATTATGAGATAAAAAGTCAAAATTATGAGATAAAAAGTCGAAATTATGAGATAAAAAAAGTCGAAATTATGAGATAAAAAGTCGAAATTATGAGATAAAAAGTCGAAATTATGAGATAAAAAGTCATAAATTAAATGAGATAAAAAGTCATAATTATGAGATAAAAAGTCGAAATTATGAGATAAAAAGTCGAAATTATGAGTTAAGAAGTGCGCATGCGCTCCAGTGCCCCGTCATCACAGGTCCCTCTATCGGCATCTGTTGGCCTAACCATGCAAACGATAGGCAATCCTAAATAAGGTAACCATTACAAGTGACTTTTGTAAAGGTTAGATGTTAGATATAATTGTAAAGTCTTTTAATCAGTCAAACAAATTGCAGCATTGCTATTAATGTAGATTTGACAATATCTTTTAATTGTCAATGAACCATTTAGACTGTAGTAACCATCGAGGTAACGTTCACGCCACTAGATGTCTCTGTAATGTAATCAGTGTCAGTAGTTGCTGCGGTGAGTTGGTTTAAGTTAACTTACTCTAAAGTGGCTACATTAGTCTCCACATAGCTCTTTAATCAAGAGTTGGTAAGTGTTATCACAGCCATAATATCCTACTAATTATACATGTAACATAGTGCCGTGAAGACCTACAGTATGTTTAAAAGTCCTGCGGATATTGCACGTGTACTGAGTTGTACTCTGTCTCTTTCCAGTTCGGGAACATGCTAATGTGATACCGATTAACGTTAGTCACTGAGTAACAGGCACCTCGTGTGGCTAGGTAGCACATAGCATTGATTAGTGCATGGATACTCCGGCTAAAGTTACTTGCCGAGTCTAGAAACACGTAGGAGGTGTTTTGAACAATATGTTGGTGCCTCATCTCCTCACCAGCCACAGACCAGGCGCCTGTGCTGGGTTCACTGGCTTTCAGTGGCAGTGGTAATAAGCTTTTATGTCGTAGTACTTAATTAAAATGTACAGTGAGACTGAAATATTTGGTTATACAGTAGTTTTAGTATAGTAGTAATACATTTCGCAGTGGCTCAAATAAACACAAAATATATATTTTGTATATAACACAAAATTACACATAATGGTTGCCATTTAATTCTTATTTTATTGCTCTTATCAGCATTACAGTATCAAGGTTGTTAAAAAACAAAATACTATACATTAATTGAATTAAATGCTCTATTTCCATCATTGAGTGTTTTGTCTCAGTTACCAGGTTCAGTATTTAATCACAACAAAAGTATTGCTAATAGGTAACTTATGTGCATGAAAGGGGGGAAAGCCGAAAGGTAATGTTATGACAAGTCAAAGTATCTGACGTGAAAGTAGTCAACTGTAAGGTGTTTGCATGTAACAAGATGTTTAGTGTTGAGATAAATCAACATACAATAAATGTGTGTCATGCTTGAGTCAGTATATGTATCATAAAAATATTAATACAAGCTGGGTCAAATAATAACCTTTTTGTGCAAATCTCTTTTTGCTGCATAGTTCTGAAATAAATCCAGAGCATCATGTACATGAATATTTAACTATTGGTTTTCATTTTTACAAAAAATGGTATTTTAAACACATGCATTGTAATTGCTCTAGGCTTCTGTATTTTATTGATAATTGATTCAACATCCAGCCAAACATGTTATTATAAACTACAGTCACTACAGGTACTCGATCACCCAGTGTTGTCATAAGCTGCTGCCTCACAATAAAATCAAATGGAGTGATTATGCCCCTTTACCCACTTTAAAGTGTTGGATTTGTGATAATATCAAAGGGCAGCTTTATAAAATCAAAAAACCAAGGGACTTATTTTAAATATTGAAAGAAAAATAAAATATAGTAAAATTAAGCAATGCTCCCTTTCTCCTTAGTTGAAGAATTTAGAGCATAGTAAAATGTTTTGTCTTACTTAAACATGAAATTGACTGTGAAGATGCTTGAATGCCAAAACTACAAACAAAAAAGATTTTTGTAAAAATCAACTGTATAGATTTTATTTACACATTTAAGCTTTGATTTTTATTCAACAGAGGTGCAGAGGCTTTTTTTAACTGTCACAAGATGGATGAGCTAAGTGACTACTTAAGGTCACGGCATGTGCCTGAGGAAGACATACAGCGAATGGAACAGGAGAAGGTAGTTAATGTAGAAAATGCTTAATTTTGACAAACCCAAAGTTTGGAACAGATTTGTAAATAATATCTGGTGCTGTATATGCCGATTGTTCATTGTTATAATTTAAATGCACTAGACCTAAGAATTGATGAAATATTTCTTCATTTTAGATTGATTCCAGTGTCATACACCTCATGACAGATGACCAGTTAAGAGAGTATCTCCCATCCTATGGTGATCGACTGGCTGTTTTTGGATACTGCAGACGGAAGGAAAAAGAACCCAGCAGTCGCAAGTCAAAGATCTTTGATCGACTTAGAGGAAAGCTCTCGAGAAACAAAGGTGACCATGTGACTGAGAGAGAGCATCAAACCCCTCCAAAGAATGCTCAGAAGAATCAGAGAAAAATTGAGCTGGGATGGATGCATTTCAGAGAAGGAGAATTTGTGCAGGTACGCACCAAAAAGGGTGGGGGAACCAGAAAAGAGAGTGTCCCGAAGGACAGTAAAAAACAGAACTTGATTGAAAGGGCTATACAGTTGTTTTTTTCCAGGTGGAAAAAATGCAGAGGGGAGCCTTACTGATTTTGACATTGATTTAACTGACTTTCAGCAGCATTCATTAGAGGATAGTATCACAGTCAGGGAACTGTATGAAAAGACAAAGTTACCTCTCTTACGTTTCTATTTAACAACCAAGAAGAGAGACATTACCAGTGATATAAATCTGGAGGAGGAGAATAGTGATGCAACTGCACAAGAAGGTGAAAAGACACTTGAGAGACCAGATATCTATCGCCACTCTCTAGACACTTCTTCTGCAACAGATGCTGTAGCGATAAATACTTCAGATGTCATTTATGTTGGAAGCAGCACAGTATTTGCAAATGCAAGCAGTGAGAGTGTTTCCCTTCTTTACACCACAGTCGACCCAACTGGTGCATCTAGTTTGCCAGAACATGAAACATTACTTCATGTGGATGCTTTAGAGGAAAGTGGCATTGTAACTTTCCACACAGAAAGCATCTCTGGGATGGAATACTCCAGTCTTGATGATACCTTGCCTCTCTCTGAGGAACCGTCTTTTGAATCACCCTTGCCTCCTTCCATGGATATGTTGCAGGAACAAGCCAATCAGAGTGAAAGCATGAAGAAAATTATTGCTCTTCATCGTGGACAGATTCTTAGAGAACTTATTGAAGTGTTTTCTGAGGAAAATATCATGGAGGATGACATTTACTTTCGAGTTATTCTTCCTGATGGAAAGCTTGAAAAGGCTGTGGATGATGGAGGTGTTTTGAGGGATGTACTGTCAGAATTTTGGAATGACTTTTATGAGCAGTGCACTATGGGAAATGGCTTCAAAGTGCCATACCTACGTCATGATTTTGGTAAACAAGAATGGGAAAGTGTAGGCCGAATAATCACATTTGGATGGCAAAAAGAGAAGTACCTTCCTGTAAAACTTGCACCTGCACTTCTGGAACAAGCTGTTTTGGGCTTTGTGGAGAGTGATCTTGTGGACAGCTTTTTCAAGTATGTGTCAGAGTCTGAGCGAGTGATCTTTGAATCTTGTCGTTCAGATTTTGAAAGTGTTGACCAAGAAGAATTGTTGGAAATCATGGATATTCACAACTGCCGGAGGCTTCCAACAGCAGATAACATTGAGCAAATCTTGAGGGAGCTTGCTCACCAAAAACTGATTCAAGAGCCCGCCTTTGTGATTAAACAGTGGAGCAACATGCTCACACCTGTTAGATCAGAGCTGAGAGGGATTGCAGCAGTCTATGAAGAGCTACAACCAACATCACGAAAGATCATAAGATCAATTACTTACCCCAGTACCCAGAATGCACAGGAGAAACAAATTGTCAAGTATTTAAGTGCATACCTTAGAGAGTCAGACACTCAGCACCTCTCCCTTTTCCTCAGATTTTGCACTGGATCAGACTTGTTCACAGGAAAGAGCATCACTGTCAGCTTCACACAGGTTCAGGGATTTCAGAGAAGACCTGTTGCTCATACATGTGGCTGTTACTTGGAGTTGCCAGTTAGTTATGACAACTACCCAGATTTCCGTCATGAAATGAACAAAGTCTTAGAAAGCAACGTGTGGGTAATGGACATTGTCTAAGATACCAAGATTTCAGCCAACAGGAACTGGACTGCCATCAGAGGTTTATGTTGAGGCTTTGTAGGTTTTCCAGATTTTTGGCTTATGAAGGAAGTACTACATCTACCTTGTTTAAATTTACTGAGTGTTAACATGCTGTCCACATTTTTCTACTGCTTTTTGCTACTTTTGTTTTGTTGAACATTGTTTTCAGTTTAGGAACATGTTCTTTTAAGTGGTATGTTTTAATGCAGAGAACTTACTGTGAACACCTGAGTTAAGGAAGTATTTTTACGACTTATGGTTTATATAACTAGACATCACCAATATCCTGAGTCTAAATGAGTTATTTCAGACATATACTGTTCTGGTTATTAAATGAATCACGTGGTAATGCCTAGGGTAATTTGAGACATCAGAGAAAAATGAAGGAACCTAACTGTCTATGTTCAATTTGATACATTTACAGATTGTGTTTGTTGAAACTTGAAAGTATTTGCTATTCATCTAACCTCCATAACACACACACACACACACACACACACACACACACACACACACACAGAGAACAACCAGCCCCACTCTTCTTTTTGAGAAAACAGCACTTTACATCAGGCTCACTCTATAACATGTGTGGACATTAGTGAGCTGCACCAAAGGGTACCAAAAGAAAATTTTGCATTTTGCTGTTGCAAATATACTAAAACTGCTGACTTTTATTTTTTTATATTTGTACATTGGGAACAGGGTAGTTCATTACCTGTTATGTTCACAATAACTGTTGTTGTTACAAATTTGTTTTACTAGTTTGAAAATATTACCTAATCAAATAAGTACATTCATTATCAACAGCAATATTTTCTTACTGAAGCTAACTTCAGAGTTATTTCAGCATTTCAGTCCCATAATACCTTCATTTAAAATGTAAGGTTTTTTTTTTGTTTATAACAGAACAAGTACATGTCACATAATAGTCCAATCTTGATAAAATTTAAGTATTCTTTTTTAATTTCACATTGCAAGCACTATTTTACTTACTCTATTCAGGTGCTGTTCTTGTTATTTACCAAAAGACAGCTTGGCATTGTCAACCATTCCATAAACCTATAGATGGGTTACTATTAAAGGCTCCCTGTTGTAGCAAGTTAGATGAAATTGCAGTTAAAATGAAATCATATGCAGTTTTATATGCTGGGATTGTTTAAATATTTGAATAAATAATTCAATTGATACATGTGTGGATTTTGCATTTTTATTCAGCTCTTACAAATAGTCAATGTAAGGACAACAAAGTACTTTGTGTGTAAATACTATATATCTGATTTGAAAGAACTGAAAATATTTGGTACATCTTTGATGTGTCTAAAATAGCTACAATTGTATTTGCATTCATCACATGTTAAAACATGTATTACAACTTTGATGATTGTGTTCAGTATGTAAGTTTCGATTTGTCCTGGAATGAAACAGGAAAGAAAAGAAAAAAAAAAACATTTCTGAAATGATTTTGGTAAACAAGAATGAGAAAGTGTAGGCCAAATAATCACATTTGGCTGGCAAAAAGAGAAGTACCTTCCTGTAAAATTTGCACCTGTACTTCTGGAGCAAGCAGTTTTGGGCTTTGTGGAGATTGATCTTGTGGACAGCTACACAGTGACATATACACAGGAAAGTTAATGATCTAGATCTAGTTCATTGTTTATCAACTGTCTGAGTTCGATATACAGGTTAACTGTTACAAACACATCAGTTGTTAATTTCAGATTATACTCTGTCATAAGGTCCACACAGATATGGAACACATCTTCATCACATGGGAAGTCCTTGAACACACACTCTTCAAGGCAGACTTGAACCTTCTCCAGGTCCACATGGTGCAAACAGTCTCTGCCTCCATACAGTTGAGGGACTGCATGCAATATGGAGGGACGTCCATGAGGTGATCGTGAGTTGTGGACTTGACGGACTCTGTGGTTGTTCCAAGTCAATACAACCTCATTAAGTTCTTCCTAGAAGGCAAATAATATTCTGTCAGATAGAGTGTACAAAAATATTGGGCACTGGTGATCACTGCCTTAGTCAAGTAGTCCTGACCCATGGTTTGTTTCATTTGTGAGATTTGTCTTCTGGCTGTATTATGGTGGGTTGGCACAGTAATATTAATACCTGCAAAATGTAATGTGCTGCAGTGCAACTAATGTTATAATAATATTTTCACGGCCATCAAAATATGGTGGATGAACCCAAAAGGCAATTACTTTTTCTTTTTTTTTTTTTACACATGGTCATTTGTGGCTCTTAAAAATATTATTGTGCAATCCTTTATCATAATGTGTCAATTACCTGTATTGTTTGAAGAAAACAAAACTGGATCAAGGATTTGTCCAAGAAGTTGTCTGAGAAGTAGCCATCTTCTCTCAGTTTGTCAAACAGATCTATCCAAAACTGGACACATTCACTTCGCAAGATCAGCCACCATCGTTCGATCCGCTGGTTTCCAGTGCTTGGACCAAAGGTTACACTGTCTCTTTCAGCTTGGTTCTCAGAAAAATGCAAAAAAACCGCTGCATTTCAGCCATATGGCCATTTTCTGTTCCTAAATCCAGTCTGAGTCTGGTAGGGCACCCACCAGCATTGATCACAGCATCCATAAAGTAGCCAGCAATGATCTTTGGGTCACTGTTTGTTTTGTAAGCTTCAAGCCATATCATCTTTCTGGAAAACCCATCAATACATCCACTGATAGCAATTCCAAATGGCTTAAGCTTGTCGTAGCCATCGATGTGCCAAACATAGTTTGGACCACAGCTGTGGTAAACACGTCTTCGCAGTCTGTTTCTTGACCTCAAATCAACACCTTCACCATCCAATAACTGTAGCAATATTCGAACTGTTTCTCTGTCAGTCACAATTCCATGTAACCAACATTTCTGGTGCATCCATCTGTAACCATGACACTGACCAGATGTTTCCAGTTGCTGTTTTATGAAGGTTGCCACCTCAGCCACATCGGTTTTATTCTTTCTACTACGCCAGAGCTGCTTCTTGCTTAAAATCCTTTCAAGAGTGCGTTTGCTTAGTACAATCCCATGTGAATCAACAAGCAAATGAAGTATTTCATCCGTTGTAAAGCCACGTTTAAAGTAGTCCTCAATGTACTCACAATCCATTTCCGTGTCAAATTGAGTAGTAGAACTCACGCCAAAGAGCTGCTACTTTGACTGTTGTGTGAAAGTATCTCATAATTATGACTTTTTTATCTCATAATTATGACTTTTTATCTCATAATTTCGACTTTTTATCTAATAATTATGACTTTTTATCTCATAATTATGACTTTTTATCTCATAATTTCGACTTTTTATCTCATAATTTCGACTTTTTATCTCATAATTTCGATAATTTCGACTTTTTATCTCATAATTATGACTTTTTATCTCATAATTTCGACTTTTTTATCTCATTATTTCGACTTTTTATCTCATAATTTTGACTTTTTATCTCATAATTTCGACTTTTTATCTCATAATTATGACTTTTTATCTCATAATTTCGACTTTTTATCTCATAATTTCGACTTTTTATCTCATAATTATGACTTTTTATCTCATAATTTCGACTTTTTATCTCATAATTATGACTTTTTATCTCATAATTTCGGCTTTTTTTATGTCATAATTTCGACTTTTTATCTCATAATTTCGACTTTTTATCTCATAATTATGACTTTTTATCTCATAATTTTGACTTTTTATCTCATAATTATGACTTTTTATCTCATAATTTCGACTTTTTATCTCATAATTTCGACTTTTTATCTCATAATTATGACTTACCATGGGGATTTTTTTTTTTATCAAGGCTAGGTTTTCATCTTATTTTTTTCTTTTACTGGCGGAAATGGGCTTCCATAGGACCAGATACTGACAGTAGATCATTTAAAAAACTATATCCGTTAACTACAAACTTGCTTTTTGACTTTATGAGGATGTAGTAATGTGCATTTGCATTTACTGCCGCTATGGCCAATATATGAAAATGGTCAGTCTAAACATATCGAACCTAAAATTCTTCAAATGTACTTTTTTCTCCCATTAATGGTCTGCAACTAAAATAAAAAGGCTTTTTTGGTCACTTGTGACATGATGTGACCTTGCTAGTCAATGTCCTCAGAGACTTTCTGTAGTTTAAATGAATGTCATTTTGTCATTAGGTGTAAGTTAAGATGTAACTGTCAATGAATGCCGAGATCAAGCTGTTCTTAGATGCATCACTCTGGTTTATCAACTGATGAAGAATCAAAGTCCTTAAAATTCATTTACATTAACAAGGCATTTATAAAAGTCACTGATCCCACAAACATGCCTTGGAAGTGCTATTTTTAGCCTCTACTTTGTTTTTAGGCACTGGTTATTTCTTTGCTTCAATTAAGGCTCTACAACGGGGGTGTCCAAACCTGGTCCTCGAGAGCCCCTATCCAGCATTTATTTGAGATTTCCCACCTTCAACACACCTGATTGTAATTAATGATCGTTATCAGTTAGTCATCAAAGTCTGCACAAGTCTGTTGTGCAGTGTCAGCGATCACTTTAGGTACTAGCTGTAACTGAAATTGAATCCTTGTATTAGAATACGATATTTGAGTTTTGTTTTTTTTTTTTTCTCAACTGGTTTTGATATATTGTCATGTGTAGTGTCCTGTGAAGATGAAACATCATGAAATTTTGAGTTTTTCCAAAGGATGTTGTACAAATCAGCAATGGCAAGTTTTATAATTACATCTCAAGGTAGAAAAAAACAAAAAAACTTCCATTTCCACTGCTTCCTGTTCGGAGTCGCCACAGTGGAGCAGCCTGCATGATAGGTTTGGCACATGTTTTACACCAGGCGCTAGGGGTGCACGATAACTATCGGGCCGATAACAGGAACTCTTAACACTATGCGTTACATTAACGCTCAGTCTGGACTACCTGTTCATTTGCACATTTTCATGGTACATCACTCTTGGTCACTCTGCCCTTAATGCAAAAAACAGCTCGTGTATATATATTTTATATTGCAATATTTTCAGTTTATATTGTTTGTTATATTTTTCCCTTAATTGCATCCACCATCATCGCCACAACAAATTCCTCGTATGTGTAAAATCGTACCTGGCAATAAAGTTGATTCTGATTCTGAAATTATGACGTTATTCGCATAAGTCTGATATCACGACGAATAGCCCTGATAACATATATATTTTTGTCAACACGGCAGTGCCTCGCTCCCTCTGAGCCTTGAATGACGGGCAGTGAATGTTATGTTCAAGTTACGTCGGTATAATCAGAAAAACTATTTCTCAGTAAGGAAAATCAAGAATACCTTATGCCAGAAAACAACTTGTTAACTTTGTCATAACTTTGGTAGTTGCTGACTTGAATTGATATTTGCAGTTTTTCCCACATGTTACACATAAAAAAAGAAAAAAATAGAAAAGGCTGAAAGAACGGCAAGCAAACGAGGGAACGTGGGAATTTACGTTACACCTTGAATGCAGCCTGCAGCACAGCGTGCTGATCACAACAAACATGGCGGTGATGGTATGGAACTTCGTTTCTGAAGATGATAGTTGTTATTTGTGGTTATTTGTGTCGAATGCTCCAAGTGAATTCCACGAGGAGGGAAGCACAAGCACAGGCTTTAATATGTCAAACCCGAACAGCCAGCTACAGTATAACAATCGCTTCCATGGAGTTTTGAAATCATGCAAACGTGAGCTAATGCTAACATGCGCAGGCCAGCAGCTAGTCTCACCTCTCCTCTTCTCTCCCTCATTTCTCTCATCTAAAGCTTCCATGAGATAAAAAAAAATATACTGAACCTCATTTACTTTAATTAAAGGTATTAATTCAAATGGAACCACAAGCCAAAATCCTTTTAAATGTAAATCTTTTTCAGTTTGTAATTTTGATGCATGTATTTCCATCAGTTCAAGGAACCTTTATTTTTTTTTTAATAAGTAATGCACCTTATTCAAGTTGCATTTAAGTTATTATAAGTTGTTGTGAGATATCAAATATGTTTGTTTAATAGCTTCACAAAAATGTTTGGGAAGCTTCTAAGTAGTTTTTCATTGGAAAAAATAAATACCTGTTCATTTAAAGAGTCAAAACTAGTTTTGATTTTGTTCATAGTATTGAATGATGTAATGATCTTAGGTATATGCGTGTGAGTTATTGGTTATCGGTATCGGCCTTTAGGAGCTGAAAGTTATCGGTTATCGGTATCGGTTGTATAAAAGCTATCGTGCATCCCTACCGGGCGCCCTTTCTGAAGGATTTGAACCTGCAACCTCCCACTTAGTAGGCAACAACTTTGTTGCTTTGAAACAATATAAAAATGTTAAATTCCAGAAAAATCTGATTTTGTCAGCATTGTCTTGATATGACTTGCCCAAAACTTTGTGACAAATCTGATAAATGACCTCATACTAATTTTTTTTACTGTCACTTCTGGATTTTCAAACTTGGTGGCAGACTTGCACAGTAATGGGTGTGTTGGATCTGGCACCTTCCAGGGGATCCGAGCAACACCCGAAGCTGCTGATTTATTGTCTAAAATGTAAATACAGTTATATCAGCACCCACAGTGACCAATTTGTTTCATATTTGGAACATAGCTTCTCTGTGTCCATATGATTGAGCTCATGAAGTTTCATGAAGTTTGGATAACTTTCAGTGGCAGATATTGATTACTGAATTGAAATTGGCTGCTGGAAGTCATGAGTCGGTTTGTACATAAATATACGGCATGAAATGATCCCAGTATTCTACTAGAAATATTGACATAAATAAACTTTAGTTACATTTGCATAAAATTGAACAAGCCTCTAAGGAATGTCGTGCACATGACGTGTATCAAGTTTGACCTTCTTGGGACATTGCAATCAGACGATATTGACCTTTGAGTCGCGATTGGTCAAGTAATTTAAACTGATTGATGGGTCACATTAAAATGCACAGACAAATCAAAAATCGGACCAAGTTTGTGTCTGTATGACCTATGGTTTTTGCTGCCCCAATATAATAATAATAATAATAATAATAATAATAATATGGAAAAAATAAATACATAGGGATTGAGCATAACGGCTGCTTGGAAAGTGACTCATCCTACACTTGTGGAGGTGAATACAATTTTTGCATCCAATGAAATCACAGTAGTAGTGAGTGGAGCCAACTCAAGCCAGTGGACCAACCAGTGGGAGCTCACTTGACTTTTTTGGGTTTTCCACCTTGACAGGAAATAGAGACAGTTCATAAGGGACCCAACATCAATTATGATTTGAAGATGACATCTCTGATTAAAAGTGAAAAAGCTTCCAGACAGAGGTGTGCTTAATGTTTGTGCTTTTTTTTTCCTTTATCCTACTTGGTGACAGCTCAACAATGTGTTGAGGCCCAATATTTACCCTCCTTTTGAGATCCATTTCAGTTCCAACAACACCTGGACAAACTGTGTGCTGTGAAATGCTCCACTGTATGTTCGCCAGCTGCTCACCAACTGTGCGTTTCTGCTTACTGCAAACTAATACTCCGGCCTTTCGCTGATGTCACCTAGAAATAAAAATCGCTACCTGCTGCATTATGATGTAGAAATGCAGAGGGTAAAAACATTATTTACTTTGGTCATTGACAGAACTAAGTAAGTTTTATGATTAACACGTCTCCAAACATGAACATGCAATCACCAGATCAAAAACATAAATGCATCGTTCTAATTTTAGTGACCAGGCTCAAGGCCTCCAAAACAAAACCTACACACATGCAATCAGTAAACATACAACAAGAGAGCAGCAACGACACTCCAAGAGTGTCTCCATGGTAGCCACTGAGCTCCTGGTGCTTCTGCTTCACTGAGTAGGCTGCCTGCCTGCTCATGCCCCCCCCCCCCCCCCCCCCCCCCCCCCCCCCCCCCCCCCCCCTACTTTCCATCAGTCTGGTGGGACCAGCATGATTCACAGAGCAGGAAATCAAAACAGGATGCAGAGGTCAGCGGTGCTCCAAGGTAAAACACCCCACAACCACGAGGCTGACATCTCCGAGCCCCCCCCCCCCGTCTCAGCTCATCATGTGTGTAGTCAGAGGACGCAAATGATCACTCACGTGGTTACTATTAACATGCGCGGCATCTGTACGTCAATACCTCTCTCTCTTTTTTTTCGCTGTGGTGTTTATGCCCAAGATCTCAGCCTGCTGCATTCTCCAGATACAGAACGGACTATGGTGTGTCCCTGTGACGGGACAGCGAGCTTCAAAGAACTCCTGGCATGCAGCATCTGTTGTGCTCCCACTCAGTCATAAATCTTTGTGAAGTTGGAAGGGCTGCAGCGTCAAAGAATCAAACAATCTGCCGAATTAATACAAATGCAACAGATGAACTTTGGACAAAGGACTGCAATCAGAGAGCACTAACTATATATATGTTGAGTCCTAACACTGAGCTCTGTTGTGGCCTGATTACAGAGATGATGCACACAGGTGAAGCATGGTAAGGTGACGTGGTTTTTTTTTTTGTTTTTTTTTCCAGTGTGATTAAAGCACTCCTGCGCAATACTCACTGGAGCACAAATGAGTATGCATGAACTGCTGGAAATAGTCCACAGCAGCACTTATGTTATTTCTGTTTGAGTGATGTTTGCTGAAGACAGCTCCCAGCTGCTTTAGAAAATGACTGAGTGCTTTCAAAAAAATTAAACTGTATATTTGTGAGTTGTCAAAGATTTATGCTCTGAGAAATCAATGGTATTGAGTCCGAGTGTCACAGACAGAGTGGGGGTGTCAGACATACCGAGACACAGATTACCATGTAGTTGGTTTGCTTGGTTCTTTGACTTTCTTGAAAAAACAAAAGAATAAAAAACAAGTAGAGAACTGGTAAATGCTAAGAAAATGAAAAATCACTAACTTTATCACTAAATTTATCAGAATATACTGTATAGTCGCAGTCATGTTTTCCACCCACCCAAAGGCCCACCAGCTCAGTCATCCTCATTAGTATTACTAAACAGGCGGCTGCAGAGATAAATGCAATCATGTTCAGAGCCATTAGTCAGACACAGCGGACCAGCATCAGACCACGCTGCACGTCCCACAGCCTGTCCAGAGCTCTGCAGCTAACCTCATAACACTATAATAACACGTCCAGTTCACTTACAAGCTAATGCAACACACAAGATCCAGGGATGGAAACTCTGTGAAGCTGCAGCTTAGATGCAAGATGGAGAAGCCTCTTCCAGAGTTCAGTGTTAATTTGAGAAGCCTGCAACATCTACAGCTAAAAGAAACAGATAAACAGGGACTTTTTTTTTTTTTTTTTTTTGGACTTGAGTCCAAATACTGGAACTTTCTGAGATTACATCATTTATTTTGAAATCTTATCAAACTGGTTTTAGAGCAAAGCCTCAGGGGGAATGAAGTCAAATCTAAAATTTTAATTCCCATTTGGAATATGTTTGATTTAATATGAAAGACAATGCACAGGTCTCCAGTCTTAACTGGTGGTAGTTATAATGTATTTCCTGGAATAACTTGTTTTTAAGGAGTTGGAAAGTGCATGAATGCATAACCTTGATTATGCATCATGGATGCATAATCTGTGGCTCAGGTGGTAGAGTGGGTTGTCCAGTAACCAGAAAGTTGCCGGTTCCATTCCCATGCTCCCCTGGCCACATGTCGAAGTATCCTTGGGCAAGATACTGAACCCCAAATTGCTCCTGGTGAGCATGTGGCACCTTGCATGGCAGCCTCGGTGTGTTGTGAATGTGTGTGTGAATGGGTAGACTAGAAAAGCACTATAGAAAGTAAGTCTGTTTACCATAATCTGCACCCTGACTTAAAAAAAAAAAAAAACAACACAAAATTGACTAGAGATGAAAGTAAAATATATATGTTATGAGGTAAAATATAATGGATTTATCTGCATTTTTCTTCAGAGTATAAGTATCAGTTCAATTTACGGAAAAAAAAAACACAGAAGGTTTGTGCTAGAAGTACCATGGGTATATAAAATGATGTTTTGCTGATTTTATACACTGAAGGTCTGTTGACTGTGCAGTCTTAAACGCTAATAAAAAATAAAAAAAAAGGGCTATAGATGAGCCTCTGCTGCTGCAGTTTTGACTATTATTTTTTCTAATCCGACTGCAAACTTGAGAAAATTACCAGGCTGTTTCTTGGTGGGGTCTCTGGACATTGTAGGTCTTGTCTCACTGGATTTTTCCCATTGATCATATTGAAGCTTTTAGCTCCCAAGCTGTACTTTACATAAAGGGTTGGTGTCTACAATATAATGAATGTTAGTGTTTATTAATCCCAGAAGCGAAATTCAACTTTATACACTTAGAAACCAAAGCATTGAGGGGGACTCATATGTTTTCTCTATAAATTAATTTGGGATGAACCCCCAATTTACTTGCAGAATTGTTAATTTATCTAAGACTAACAACATGATGAAAAACATGACCTATTGTATTCATATGACACAGCACATTCCCCATTTTAAATGAACTAGGGGGCACAGGCTGTGCTCAGGGATGTGATCGCCATTAAGCTTAATTGGCATCACACTGTTACCCCTTAGCAATTTAATGACCAAGTTCAAAAAATATAAGCTAAAAACACATTGGCCATGACACTGTTAATGCCACTAAAGCAGAGTTCAAAGATTAATGATTTGTGACTCATGATACTGCCCAATTACTCTTTAAAGAGATGTGAGGGCTGATTTCATCTTAAGGTCAAACACAGGAAGATGCCTTTAGAGTGACACTGAAGCACCGTGTTTTTGACATTTATAAAGTTATAACCTTTAAATGTACACCTGGTGTTGCATCCTCAATATTACTGAGCTAACTTATCATCATGAAGGTGAAATAACCTTCTACTAGGCTTTTTTATTGAAATTAAAACGTGCAAAATACATTTTTAATGGCAGCAGGAACCAGAAAAGTGCACATAGTCATTTTGGTCAGGCACTCAGACAGCACATTTCCTTGAGTCACTTTGATCAGTAGTCTGCGCCTCCAAATTTAGGTCTAACAATCTCGCCTAGATCAAGTTCTCCTGACACCAGAGGTCATTGATCAACACTGAGAGCCTATTCTCAGGATCCACCATCATCATTTCTCAAAGAGCGGGCACATTAAATTTGAATACAACATGCGGCTCCTGACACAATTTCTCACAAAATGAATTATTAAAAATTACATTAATATAAATCAGATTAATAATGAACTAAGACAGCCTCAGTTGAGGAAAAACTTCCTGAAATATCTGAGTTTCCTAACTACAATAATCTATATCAGATAGGACCCATATTTTTTAATCATTGTGTCACTAACTGACTGAGCAGAGTTTGATTAGTGATGAATATCAACACAACTGCATCAATATCAACGCGGATGGGAAACTGAATCCACAGGTGGAAACTAAATCAAGCTGTTGTGCGGAATCAGAATAAATTAGGACCCTCATTGTATGTTATTAATCAGAAAAATGAACTTGTCTGTGAAGCTGCGAGGCGCCGAAATGTGGCTTGAGTTTCCTTTTTTTTCATACATCTTTGAGGAAAACCTTAAGCAACCTGCGTGCCAAACAAAAAAATGTTTCTATAATACACCTTTTCTGACCAAACTCAAATGAGACGTTGAACATTTGTGTTAATCAGAGAGCCGCTGGACCCCATGTGGAGCAGCATACATACACATTAAATTGTTCCGCCTTCACGTGCATCTTCATCCCAATTTTACTGATGTTAGTATATTGCTATATTGTTATTATCATTATTCAAAAGTGTTGACCTAATCATGGCTATTTATTCAAAGCAAGTGGCTCCTTCCAGGTTTATCCTAAACCATCCATCAGTTGTGTGGATAACTGACCCATAACTGACTCTGAAACCTGTCAGCAATAAAGTGGTAGTGAAGAAGATGTCATGCCAGTCAGTGTAAATATCTAAAACAAATGTCTTCACCCGTCCAAGTTCATGACATTGGTCTGGGTCATACTATGGGACTGAGAAAATCCCCCGTTCTGAAGGGCCTCCTTGACACATTTCCCTTTCAACATCAGGCCTCTCAGCCTCTTGCAGCCTCCTGAGCACAGCCTGAACAAACAGGGAAACACATTCCTTAATGAAGCTTTCACACTGAGTGTGCAACATGACTGAGAAACTGCCAAAACTCCTCTTCCTTCTCTTGTGAGAGCATTGCCATTTATACTAAAGGCCATTTCTATCCTCCTCCAAGTTTAATAATAGCCGTCATTTATCAGAACCCCGCAAATGACGAGTTTTATCGATTCCCACCGGACTGGGCAAACGGAGCAACAGAGACAGAGGCTCGGTCTCAGGAACATGAGAGCTACCAGAGCCGGGCTGGACTCAGTGGGCAGCACACGCCTCACAGAGGGGGGAAAAACAAACATGAAAACTAAAAAAAGGAAGAAGCCGATTATCCACTCCCAACTAGGAACAATGCACTAAAAGCTCCATGTTTGGGCTGATAATGGCATGCACAGACTGGGGGGGGGGGGAGTAGGGGAGGTGTTCCTCCAACACAACCTGTCAAATCTCACAGCTAAGACAACTGCATAACACAGAGAGAGATTTACTCTCATAATGAAATCCTTTGCTTGCTAGTTGCTTAGCAACAAAAACACTGATTCACATGGCACACACTGTATGCACCTGACACTGCATTTCTGACTGTTCGGAGAAAGGTTGATTCTTGGAAGAGCAGTGGAAGGTGAGAAGAAGACGGGGGACAGAGATACTGCAATGAATGCCAGCAGAGCAAAAGGCAGAGAGGTGGAGAGTGAAAGAACGAGCTGTTTCTGGCCGACTCTCGTACTGTAACACAACAGGTTGGCGGAGCTCTACAGCTCTACAGCTCTACAACTCTACAGCTCTACAGCTCTACAGCTCTACAGCTCTACAGCTCTACAGCTCTACAGCTCTACAGCTCTACAGCTCTACAGCTCCACTTGGCAAAAATCAGAACAGAGCCACAGATTCTGACTGCGCTCTTGTATTCGCAGGAAGACTGTGGAAGTGAACAACCATGTCCTGACTTCATTTTACAGCAAGAATTCTGGTTCATGCCTGCAGATCTATTAATATCTGCAAGCTCAAAGATGCTACTGATTATTACAGGAACTGGAATTTTAGAGAATTAAATCATCTTTCAAGTCACTTAAGATACAATATCCTGCTGCTTTTTCTCTGACAAACAAATTTGAATTAGTGATAGACCAATTATGTTTTCCTCTGAGTACTTACAAGGGATTTTCTGTACTCCGTGATTAAGTAATGACAAAATATGCTGTATTACATCGGATCAACTACCTCTGGAAGTAATTGTTAACTGAAGTCTTAATTATAAGCAGCTTCAGAGTCGAGCAACAGTCCAGACGTCTCTCTACAAAGGTCAGACCCTCTGCAAGCAGCCTTTGGCATTTCTCCTCTTCACCTTGGCTGTCTGGGAAATAAATGTACAGAGTGCTCCATCTCTGGCCCTTCTCCATATACGTCCTCCATGATATGAGAGAGCATATTCTTCACCTACTAATAAAAAGAAAAGTATCCAAAAGAGCACTTGTAATGCTGCATATATTTTCTTCCACAGAAATGTAGCCTACATGTGATGATGTTGTGACATCTGTGACTCTGATAGCTCTGGTTTCTTTGAATATTTTCGTTTGCCCCCTTTCACAAAAATCCAGTCCTAAAGGTCAACGGCTGGGGCCCGGCACCGCCCATCAGTCCACGTTGTGCTGGAATTAAAAACCTGATGAAGTATTTGACTGCAAGTTAAATTATTGCATCCCCAGTGTGTTGAATGAAATGTCATTTTGTATAGTTTTTTTTTTTTTTCAAAGAGCGACAAGCTGAAATATGCCTTAAGATAACTTTTTAAAAATAATTTTTCCACCCCTTTGAAATGTTTGGCAAGATAACAGTGAAAAGTAAACATGCAGTTGAAGCTTGTTGTTGTTTTTTTTATGTTCTGATCATGTCAATCTGATTAGAACAGATAATACTAATACTAACCTAAGAGTGTTGATGCCTTTTTTTTTCTTTTTTTTGAGGAAAAAAAAGAGGAATGTTACCCAGAAAGAACCCTTTAGCTTAATCTGGATAATCCAAACACAAATACCACCTTCTCAACACCTCAATATATTCATAAGGAGTCCTGAGGACATCTTACAAGACTGCTACCAGATATATTCATTTTTTTTTTGCACTCTTTTGCATTGAGTAATATAATTTTCTTTTTTTAAGTGAATGTCGTATATACATGTATAACCTACTCTTATGGGGGGATGAGGACTACACAATCCTTCTGATCATTTCCTGGATCAATATAAGGAAACAGAAAGTGTCATAACAATCTCCCCTTCACTTGAGGGTGTTTAGTTCAGGAGATATTTCACTATTACAACCAGCCAAGGAAAGCAGAGGTTAATATTCCAAGTTATCCTCTCTTTCAATGGGGCCTTTGCACTGATTTAATTACAAATCCATTTCCTAAATCAAACTGGCAGGACACGTTGTTGCCATGCAAAAAATAAAATAAAATAACTGTGATGACTTTGACTGAAGGGCTGAGCTCTCAGACGTACCTTCTTTTTGGCGTTACAGTGGCAGCACACAGTCCACAGATATTTGAGAGTTCTCCACAGCAGTATTATGAACAGCCCCCCAAAGAAAGTGACCATGGAGGAGGCGAGGAAAGCCCACCACATCCGCTGGCCGTTGCTGTCACAGGGCACGTCGGGTGAGAACGGGATGATCACGTTCATCTTGGATATGTGGATTGACGGGTCCGGGTTGAATTTCTCCCTGTTTTTCGGCATTATCGACTCCTGGTCACCTGCCAGCCCTCAAGCAAACAATCAGCTCAGCTGGGATTCAGGCGCTTTGGGGAGTTCCAGCCAGCGCCCCCTGATGCCCCAGCGGCTCACACATGTCTGACCAGCCACCTTTCCCTCCTCCGCCCGCGCATAGGACTTTTTTTCTTTTTTTCTGGTGGCTACGGTGGTAAAGTTGGGTCGAGATCAGGCACACGGGAGCTAATAAGAAACTTATCTTTGAAATCAGGGTAGCCTATCAGGCTCGCGCCTCACAGTACGCGTTCGCGGCTGGAGTCGCGCGTCATCCGTTTGATCCGTGCGTAAAAATTACATATCCCCCGAGCTCACGAAGACGTGTTGTAGATTTTCTTGTTGTCCTGGCGGATTGAACTGTCCCTGGTTGTCTATTGTGTTGTCCACCTTGTTTGAGAGCGCAGCTTTCAGCTGGGTCGCTTCTCGACGCGCACTGTTGAATGCGCCCCGCGGCCCAGAGAGCTCGTTCTTTTTGGTTAATATCCCTCAGAAAAAAATAAAAATAAATAAATAAGTATTTAAAGGAAAAAAGGAGCCGCGTCTTGTCGCTGATTCTTGCTGTCCAGCTTCAGTGGTCGCCTGTTACATTCATATGGTGGAAGATGGCAACGCAGATTTACAGGTAGCGGGGAGGAGCCATCAATGGAGACGTAGACGCGTCTGGTTATTTATAGCGACGGCTTCATCAATGTTTTATGACAAACTTCGCGGTTACACTCGCCCTTTTCTTAAAGTTTGGTGGAGAACCGTCTGTCCTCTTGAACTATGATCGATTTTTAGCGCTTTGGAGTCCCTTTACTGGCCATCATACCATCTATTAAAGATGCAACACCAAAGTCCTTTTATCCTCTTTTGTTCTAAATGACTGCACTTACGGACAGAAAAACACATTTACATGCGGGTTTTAAATCCAAGGAACCTTTTCTTTTTCTTCTTTTCCTACGTCTGCGTGGATTGTGAAGAAAAAGATCCTCCTGAAAGTATGAAGCTCAAAATCTCTTCATCATGTTTCAGCCTCCTAAGTTAAATAGCAAGTTATATCTTTGGTGTATTGACACTAAAACAGTAATTATAAAACAGTTATTATACTGGGGGAGATAACGGACATGTTTCTTTTACACACCTACAGTAGTGAATTGCCCCCCCTCGTGGACAAACATTGACAGAAAACAGACAACTTGTCATATTTTGACTGAGCTTTGTTTTAATATTTTAGAGAAATATTAACCTTCATTTGGTGAAGGCCTGATGTGAAGGGTTTTATTAGACTTTAAAGATGAAATGCACCAGTGTGATTCAACAGGTAGTGAGAATATCTTTAACCATCTACCAACCATGAACTAGAAATAAAATGTCCCTTCTTAAAGATCTATTGACAAAGAGGAAATGTATTGGCACTACCAGTAGAAAACATAAGCTGGAAAAACTGGCGATGGTAGTAAATGTGCTGCATTACTTGTAATGAAACATTAATACATCCAAATGGAACAAATAAACTTGCTTGACACAATATAATTTTGGAGGGCTGAAATGAAAAATGTGCTTTTAAAAAATAAAATAAGACTGCGTCATATGAAGGAAATTAGCATCTTCTCTATAAATAAGGACATTAATTGGAAAATATCCAACTACCAAGACAACTACAGTTGTATAAGAGAAGGTTCATAAGTAAGAGCTTCTGTGTAAGTAGACAAATTAAATGGCAGGGAAACACATCTATTGGATCCACTCCAACTTTAAGAAAAATATCTTTTTGCATCCGTGAGGACTTGTGGTCCGACAATTTCATGAGACAAACTGGGATTATTTGAGTGCTACAAGATATAAAGGAGAATAAAACATTCAAGTATCAAATACAAGTGTAAACAAATCTATCTGTAGTACAGTACATCACTAATGTAGTGGGAATATCGGATGATCATTATCAGTGCTGATATTGCTAAGTGTGCCGTCAGCTGTGTACCAGTATATTGATGTATTTTGTATCCCAGGATTTAAAAAAGGAGGTGAAAACAAACAAACAAACAAACGACTACATAATGTTTGTGAGTGACACGTAGTAAGAAGTGGAATCTCTATGGTGCTCCATCAGGAATCCACAGGACTTTACTCTGTTCCTGCTCCACAATGGTAATGATCTGAGTGCAAATGTAGGAGACGCTGCCTCCTTGAACAACACCTGCAACACAGTGAAGGTGGGGAGGAAAGTTTACATGGGGAGGTGTTAGGTCTTAAGTCAGATATGGCTTCATCTTTTTCACATATCCAGAAAACACTGGAAATGTGCAATTTTCATTCTTCCCTCATCATTTTTTTCCACTTATCTGAGATTAACATTAATTTTCTATGACAGAAAATTGATAAATATCTGAAGATATGTGAGATGGTCCTTTTGTCTTATTTTTACTCATTTTTATGAATAAGTTGCAACACGGCTGGGTATAGAAGGAGGGTTTCAGAGAGGCAAAGCCTCTTGGATGTAAAGATGTGCGACAAACTGTCTAAAAACTGGGGAACAATTTCAGAAAAACGTTCCTCCATGTAAAATTGCAAAGACTTTGAAGATCCCACCATCTACTGAACATAATATTAGCAAATGATTCAGAGAATCAGGAGGACTGTCTGTCCAAGGGACGAGGCCAAAGGTTAAAACTGGATCTGTGTGATCTTAGGGCCCCTCACTCTTAAAAACAGCCATGATTCTCTACTAAACACAACATGGGCTCAGGAACACTTTCAAAAATCATCATTTGAGAACATATGATATAAATCTCTCAGTCCATCACATCCCAAAAGAGCTGTTTCCTGTTCTTAGCTCACAGGAGTGGCACCCAGTGTGGTCTTCTGCTGCTGCAGTCCATATGCAACAAGTCCGAAGGTTGGACTTGTGGATTAGGCGATGGTATTCTGTATACCTTAGTTGTGATTATTTGAGGTACTGTTTCACTTTCCATCACCTTAAACAAGTCCACATGGAATCCCCGCCATGTGATTGGTTGATGAGCTATTTGCATTAACAAGAAACTGAACAGGTGTATCTAATAAAGTAGGTGATAAGTGTTTATGTCCAAAACGCTATTTATACTGTCGTCATAAATCAGCTGGACAGTTTGGTCTGACTGTTAGCTGCTACAAATAAATCCTTAACTCTCACTGTGAAAGAACACAGTGTGATCAAAGACTTCAGATAACCTCCAGTCTCACATTTTAAAATTAGTTGCCCAGGTTTTGCCTATCAAGTGGCTATATTAAACACTAGTTGCTCTTGCGAAAAAGAAAAAAAAATACACAGAGAAATTTGTGAATTTTCCAACAATGGCAACAAATTGTAATTAGGTCTGCAGGACAACTTGTCACTCGTGAAGTTTAAAGGGTAAAGACAGAAGGCAGGGTCATGGCTACAGCGTACAATGATTTTGTAGATATATTTATTTTGGAATAGCTATTGTAAGAATTTTTAGCTTTAATCACTTTTTAAAACACTGCTATTATTTTGTATGCGTGTGTTTAGTTTTGGTGAACTATTTAAACAAATTTGAGGTAATAGTAAAGGAGACAAGCCCCATCAAAACTAGTGTTAGAAGATTAAAAAATGAAAATAAGTGGCATCACCAACCTGTGAAGAAGCGGCTGTAGTCTTGCTCTATTTTCTGCGCCGCCTCAAACTGCTCCTTGGAATGTTTCTGTGACAGTTTATCCCGCAGGTACAGAGGATCCTTCTGCTCCCTGAGGAGAGAACATCAGCTGCTGTCAGCAACTTCATACACACATTCATACAAGCTTCAAAAACACTGCAACATACCAGTTTCCTTTTGAATCATGAACACATTTTGAGCATGCTTGAGATTTGACCAGATGTTATTTGCCATTAATAAGAGTAATGATTTCCCTCTGCTTTCATTGCACTGAAGCTGTACACCGTGCTTACTGTATATGGTTTCTGCAGGCTTTCATTGCTCTGAAAAGTCCAATAAGAATATAAGCTCAAATATTTTCATATAGGCAATAGCAAACATCTGATGTCCACCACCAAAAATGTGTCAAAATATGAATTTACTATTTTTATTTTTTCAAATTAATCAGTCCAGATTCAGTGCAACCATAACTGCAAGAATGTACAAAAAAATTTCACTTAAACTGATAGATAACCTATGAAGCTGAATTCCATGTATTACTTATATTATACAAATATTTATTATTTGCAGTTTTGCAGCTACTGTCATTTTCAGTATGACAACTAGAAATTAAACAATATCTGAAAGACATTCTGATCTAACCGATCTTTTATTTCTAGCACATATCAAAACACTGTACGGTGTATGTAATAAAATAAATAGAAACACATTTTGGAAATTCTACCAAGAATAACCAGTAAAAAGTACATTTTTTCAAACCCAAACCAATGACATAATTATTCCATGTATAAGCATGATAATAGCAATATTTCATCATACTGAAGCTTAAATCCTGTCACCCCCTCATAACACAAACAACAACAAGGAAATTTGAGTTTAAATGCTCTAAGTTTAAAGAAATAATATTGTGAAGAGGTCATGTGACTTCCGGTCTTTGTGCCCTACAGGGAACCTCAGACCTTATCTAGAATCACTCCTTCTCTCCTTGACACTCAGTGTGCGGATGTCTCCCAGAGGACAAAGAGCCATGAAAAAGCTTGAGCTCCTGTCAGCCGTTACAGCAGGCTGTCAGTGGGAGGTACATGTGTACATGGAAACTGCAGCAGGTGTGGGCAAGCTGCTATGAGTGCTTTAGCCACCCACGCTACGATGCAGAGCCACGGGCTCTAGGAGCCACTCCCAGGACAGCTGGCACTCAGCTGATGAAAGTGAAGGCTTAGCAAGAATCAATCTCAGCCATGTCTGTCTGCTGCACTGCTTCATAGATTTGTGTGTGTGTGTGGGGCTGAGAAAGCCTGTTCTACCAAACCTGAGTGTGTCCTCATTTATGTGTGTGCTTCTGCACTTGTTTATAAAAATGCCATGCTTAGGGTTCATCAGATTTAATCTTTCCGTGCGATTACAAATGAAAAAGCAGAGGCATCTTTCAGATACCACCATCAGCTGATCTAACCCCCAGCAGGAGATGGAAGAGCGCAGGCTGTGGATGCGATGCTAATAAAAGCAGGTTGATCATTTAGGTTTAGCTATACATGCAGAATAAATATGATTATAAATGCTGAAGGACTTCTGAAGATGTCAACATCATAAGTCTCTGTCTTTAGACATGAGAAAATTTAGAAAATGTTTGGTCAAAAAAAAAAAAAAAAAAAAAAAAAGTGAGGTGCTTCCAAACATTTTCTACTACAAACTAATATCAAAACATATTTCAGCTCATCTATAATTTAGAAGCAGTACCCTGCATGAGCCAAACTAGTGCTGGGCAATATGACAATACATATCGTGGGGACAATATAAAAGTGTGTATCGTGCCATTTCTCTTATATCGTTTCTATCGTTTCTATCGTTTCTAACCTAATTTTATCAATTTTTACAGCAAATATATAATGAAATAACCTGCAACGATAAATGTGATAGAATCATATCTACTTCTACAAAGTAGCCTTTTATGTTTGCACTTTTATTCATGGTTAATGCCTTAAACAGAGTTCTCTTCAACCCTGATGTTTACTTTAGACACTTTATATTGGTTTGCAAACTTTGCACTTTGTGTTTATTTTTTATAGCTGAACTTCAGTGCAAAAATGTGTTTTTTCCTCTCAGAAACTGTTGTGCACTTTAAAAAAAATGTGAAAGCTACTGTACCTCTGTACCTACCTGTTTTTGCTGCACTAAAATGTATGTTTGTGACAGTTCAGCTAAATGTCCTTTCAAAAAAAGTTGAAACGTAAGCAAAGAAATTTTTGTCAAACTTTTCAGAGAATAACTGAAAACATACTTTATTATGGTATATCGTGATATATATCGTTATCGTGATATAAAATAGTCCATATCGTGATATATGTTTTTTTCATATCGCCCAGCACTAAGCCAAACCATGCGTAAATATGAACAATAATGGTGTGTAGGGTTAGAGACAATGGCCCCGATCGTAAACTACCCGCTACCCGCAAATTGTGGGTTTAGGAACCTCCGCTAACCGCTAATGCAATCTTCCGCTTCCCTAAAGCCGCTATCCGCTATGCCGACTCCCTTACTCACATTGTAGGTGTGGCAATGGGCGTGTCTTTTGCGCTTTCCGCAAACTCGGTAAAAGATACCAAGTTTGCGGAAAGCGTAACCCGCATGTCGGTGCGTAAAAGAGCCCGTCCAAATGGCATAAATGTGCGTCCACCTGGTCACATGTGAACGTGCACAAACAGCTTTACCTCTCGATTACGCATCACTGTATTACTTGCAGACGTTTTTATTCTCTTAAGGTCAGAGGATGTCTGGTCAGCAGTTGTGGTGGATGTGGGAATAGTCACGGCCAGACACGCCAGCCTGTACAGCTGTGGCATGATCTCATTCAGATGTTTGCTGTGGAGGAAACCAAGGAGATCTTTGGGACATTTCCCCTCAAAATCCGTCATGGCCTACATAACAGTCACTTCTGTTTTTAAACAGGTCAGACCATCAAATAGAGCTCCGTGTCTCTGGTGTCAACCTGGAAAAGGTTGGATGCGGGAATTTATTTCCGATATGTCTGAAACTATCGGTGGTCGAGGAGGGACAGGAACATTGATTGTTTGTGATCTTTAAATGCGCATCCAATGATTTGTTCTGCAGTATTTTAAAAAGCACATCAGCTGCGCCAAGACGCACAGCTGTCCCAGACTCCCAGCACCCCCTGCTGAGAATATGTTTCCGCGGCTCTGCCTGGCAGTGTTTATCGGGAGCGCACCAACTATCTGGGACTTTCAGGTTGCAGATAGGAATTGTCCGTGTAAAAATATTTGTATGTATATATCAGTGCAGAGGAGGAAGGAAGGAAGAGGAGGAAGCTCTGCAGCAGAGTCCCAGACGAGCTGCGCATGAGAGCTGCTCCGATCTGGCAGCAGAGGCAACAAAACAGAAGCAAGGCTGATGGGTCTGATAAATAGATGAAATAAACATTTTGGGAAGCATAAGATTACTCACTTTATCTGCTTGGCATTTTTGTAGCGAATGAATATGACGATTGGGTAGATGTGAACGCTGTGAAGGCGTTCGATAGCGTGAGGAGCGATGTCAAGTAAACTGTGACATTCCTATGAGACAAAAATGACAACAAAGAACCACATAAGAAATGGAGGAGGGTTCAAAGTAAATAATTCAGATATGTTTCTATACTTTGGAGACATTTTAAAATTCAAAGTAAATGACACTTTAGATTTTATAAGATTCAAGAATTCTTGCAATTCTTGAATTTATTAATTTATTTAATTAATTTGATTTATTAATATTTAACCTGAATAATAATTCCCATTCAAAGACTGTTAAGACATCAATACACAAATATGGAAGTTACAAGACAACTGCTTTTAAAATTCTGGTCCACAAATGCCACACTGATGGCAGATAGTACAATGCATAAAAAAATACCAGTTTACCTTCTCCGTAATCTCTTTTATTGATGCGACAGTTGTCACATCAAAATGGCCACTTCTTCGTTTAAAGTCAATGAACACACAATCCTTCACTCCTCGCTCTATTGCCTGCTGAGATGCCTTCATGATTTCTAGAAAGGAAAAAAAAAACATTAAAAAAATGATGCATAATTAACAGATTTATTTCTCTCCACTTGTTGAATGATCATACTTGTATGTTGTTCATGTTCTTAGCTGTTACACAAACCTAATGGCCTCATGTAAAATCATGTGTATGAGGGCAGGAGCTCACCAGGCAGACAGCGACAGAACTTAGCTGGAGCCTCCTTCACCAGCATGTCCTTGATGACCTCTACTAAGGGACCCAAGATCAGCACTGGTCTGGCGGATAAGCGGTCCACTTTCTGAACCCGCTGGTACATCAAGCTAACACCATCTGAGCAGGAAACACAATAAAATTTTCTTCAAATTGCAAAACGAAGCACAAACATGCAGCTGAGGCTGATAACTACAGTTATTAATCTCTTAATCTCTCCTGGCACTGGTTCTGAGGGGCTAGAATGCAGTACCTTTTAAACAATAGTTATAAATATATACAGTATATTCCCCATTCACGGTTCAACGTTCGCGGTCCGGCATACAAGCGGATTTTGCTCTCAAAGTTTTTTTTTTTTCCTAATGTATTTGAATTTGTGGTTGCAACACTCACATTCACCCTAACTGGTAAATAATTTTGAAATAACAAAATATATTACATATATATTAAAACAACATTTTAATATAATAATAGATATAAAATAAAAATTAGAAAATAGAGAGATGATACAGTACATAATTTCTTTAATTACCTTGGGAGAGCCAAACAAGTATTATTATTATTACTATAATCATTACTACATTATTACTGTAGTAATAATGAATAAGAATGTCTTTAGACTCTGTTTGGGAAGCATATTTTAGCATATATAATATCATACATAGACCTTTTAAAAATGCATCAATAATTTGCGGATTTTTAGGATAGGGAAGGAACGTAACCCCCCACAGATAATAAGGGTATGTTGTACTGTATATCCTCTATTTTACCAAAAGAAATGCACTGAGAAGTATTAGTTTTATAATTTCACATAACGCATATCCATGACAGCTGAAAGACTCTAAACGTCAATTTTCTGGTGATGCCAGGTGCATTGCAGCTCAATGACGTCAAAACTTAATTCCTGAAAATATAGACTGTGTTGAGAGAATCATGTCCACATGCAATATACTTAAAAAAAAAAAAAAAAAGACATTTCAGAGAGTTTTTCATTTCTGTTTAGTTAATAAGGAAGTTAATAACAAGATTTTCGATTAGCAGTGCTATTATAGCATCATATACACTGGCGATTCTGGAAACTTGTCTGTCTTTATCTTCCTTCTTTACTTATACTAACTTTAATTAATGTTCAGAATGTAACATTGTGAGGCTTAAAGTAACTCAACTGATTTTTGTGCTACCGGATCTGTGAAATGCTATTTGAAGTTTCTTGCATCTCCTCTTGAAGCAACGTGAAGAGTGACAATCTAACTGAGTTGTATCTAAGTTGTAAAAATAACTCTGGAGATGCAGAGTTTTCTTACCAGACCTTAAAGACCACCAACATCTTTGACAAAAGAGATTAATTGGGATGAGTTGGAAATTTTTAGTCATAAACTTGTGGTAAATCTTCCTCAGAAGATTTCTCACCCTCCGTGATGGGTAAAGAATCTGTGCTTATGGCATCCAGAGCCATGAGGTCTTTCCCATCTTTCGATCCACTACGTTTGTGCTTCAGCCTCCGACGGAAGAAGGACCTCCGAGCAGCAGCAGACAGAGTCTTACTCGTACTGTTATCATCTTTCATATCAGCCGGACTGTGTCTTCTGTAGAACTCCTGGTCCATCCTAATGGAGATAATCAGTACGCCCATATGAATTCACCATCACACGCATGTTTATTGACATGTAAGATTGATACATTTGACACCGTTCATTCAAACCAGAACACACTGATTAGATTAATGGAGGGGGGGGGGGGGAAAAGAAAGAAAGAAACTTTTAAATCTGGACTTACATGTATTTGCTTGGGATATGACCCTTTTCAAGCTTCTGTGCATTCTCATCCAGCTGCCAGGCCATCCAGAAGCCAAAATTGCCATTTGGTAGCGTGTCTTCAACGTATAGGATGTCATCTTTCTTAAAAGTCAGTTCCTGCTCTACCTCCGCCACCCGCTCATAAAGTGCTCTGACACAAGACGAAGGGTATCACAAGTAAGATCAATGCATTCATTGCACTTTAAGGAAAACATGACACTTAAAGACTTAGCTGGAAATTATGTAATTTAAGTGATTATAAAATTCTGTGATAATGGCTGCACATACAACCTGAATTCTGGAAAAGTTGGGACGTTTTTTTTTAATGTAATTATTATTTACTTGATTATTACAACTGTTTACCTGTAGCAAGAATTAAATTTGAAATGAGCTCATTTGTGCATAAAATTGTAAAATTTCACAGTTTAAAACATGTGTTGTAAATAAAATATTGGCTCAGGTGATTTTAAAGTCTTGGTTTTCATTTTATTCAAATTTAAAAAACATCCAAGCTTTTCCAGAATTCAGGTTGTAAATACAAATCTGTTAGTCTGTTAAAACATTCCTAAATATCGCTGTTTTATTTATCTATTTATTCTATTTTTTGTTTTCAGGGATTTTTTTTTAATACAACTTGCCAGTCTTTCTTTTGTTGCTTCAGATGATGTCATTAATACAACAAAGACTTTGGAAATTTGTGTTGTTTGTGCTTTCAGTAGTGTGATTAAAAAACTCAGCGTACCTTATGAAAAATCCATCTCCAGGAGACTCTTTAATATCAGCAAGACTGTCCACACAGTTCCGAACCTTGAATGTGATTGTTTCAGCTGGTTTCAACATTTCCAGGTAAGCGTCCTCTTTAGTTTTATTCTTCATACTGATTCCATTGTACTGTATGAAAACATTTACTCAGTTGAAAAAAAAGGACACTGATCTCTTCTGCCAAAAAATGACTCATCATTTTCAGTAAAGCAAACCAAATATATCCAAAAGACAGCCATATACAAGACAGAAGTTTGACTCTGTGTAGCAACAGAGAATTTTGGTTTAGTCAGATAAAAACATCCATTAATAATTTCTAAGAATGTGTTCACAATGACTATTCATTAAGTGGCCACAGTTATCTTTCGCAATGTTTTCTCAATCATCTAAAGCTTTACTATGATGAATCATCACTTTAGGTGAGCCATATAGAAATGCTGGTTTTATAACTATCTTCTAAACCTTCTACTTTACTCCTGCTGAGTGTTTGGAGGTGTCACACATAACTCCAAGCTCCCACACCTTCCTCACCCCTGGTTCTTGCATATAACCATACCACCTTCTTCCCTTTCATTTACACACATGCAGAGAATGAACACACTACCTGCATGTGTATTTACCAAACAGAGACATCAACTGAAATAATTACAGGCTTTTGGAGCTCTGCTGGGTGCAAAGCTACTCTAGAGGTAACTGAGATTAAAATAAGATGGCTGAAAATGAGAATAACATGGCCATTTCACCTCCAATATCAGGTCTCCAGGGAATAGACCATCAGGACTCTTAGCAGGACTGTCATCATCCAAAGTTTCCACAAAGATGCCATGAAGGTTTCCCCCACAAATCTGAACTCCCACTTCTGCATGAATCCTCTTCAGTCTCACCAGCCGAGGTTCTGCAGCCCTGTGAATAATTAAACCTGGAAGCCTAGAGAGAAACCACAGAGTTTAAATGTCTTTGTCCCTGAACCGTTAAAACCA